>JAXQQM020071785.1:0-507500 GCA_034641835.2 Pinus albicaulis
TTTGGTCTCAATCTAGTCTTCTAAACTGAGTTCATTTAATTGTCAACCAGGATTTGTAAACTGCTAAAGTGAAGTGTACTGTATGTACCTAGGTACTTGTTTCCTAATGCGTTGTGTGTAGTGTTTTGTGATGTTTTTGGTATTTTGTAATGATTTATGATGTTTTTGGTCTTTTTGGTGGTTTTATGTTTACAAGGGGAAATGCCTAGAAAGCTAATGGAAAGGAACTGGCGATCAAAACAGAGTTAAGCCTAATTGATGGAATGACAAATGGAAAATGCAATTGGAAACACTGAAGCAGAATCAAATCTAAACTATGACAAAGTAAAAGCAAAGCTTGATAATGACTTTTAAGCAAATGATTCAAAACACAAACTAAACTTGAGAAATGATCACTAAGTATGCAAATCCTCTAACTAATCAATTAAACAACTAACCTACAATGATGCAACATTTTGTCCTTGATTAGAGATTTGAAACATATTTAGAGGAAAACATTGTTATCATCATAAGATCTTCTATTCTAGAACTAGTTCCTATCTCTATTTTGCAATTCAATTGAATGTCACAAAACCTTTACTCAAAAGTTATTGATTTCTTTTCAAAGTAGGCTTTTGAGGGAGGACTCTGTTTATGAAATGATAAGGAAATTGCAGAGATACTTCAGGCCTTATAGTGATGTTGTCTTCTGTTCATATGGTTATGGATCATTTGTAGATTTTAGAACAAGAAGATGTTTGTGAATAATGAAGGTTGTCTTGTTAATTTTAACAACTGAAGTAATCTATTGTGCAGTGGATGACAATCTGAATGGGAAGTGCAAGTGCAATGAGTTAATCTAAAAATGAACTTAAGATGCCACTAATCTAGAACAATGTTGAACTACAAGTCATCATCAAACTCAAAACAAAGTAACTGAACATGATTTAAGTGCAATTAAACTCCGGAGTATCCTAACTATGCTATCATGCATTATTCTATGAAGTTACACAATTTGTTTGTCCATCATTAGTGATATTTTGGAAGAGTTCCTTCTTTTGGAAGAGGTATTAGAACAATTCTGACTGTGTAATTGAATGCAAATGCAAGCAAAAAGGACTGAAAGCAATGAAAACTAAGATATCATATTCATATCCTACTCGTCATTATGATGTCTTGGGCAAGCGTTTAAGAGCAAGAACAGAGATGATACTTAGTGTAAACACACAACTAAATCATTCATTATCACGGTCATGTCTTGAACTTCTTAAGAATTTCTTGGAAGAGTTTCTTCTTGTGGAAGAGTGATTAGAACAAGTGTAACTGTGATAGTGAACAACAAAAATTACAACTAAATCCTACAGTACTATAGCCATTTTCATTCATCATTATAATCTTTTGGAAGAATTTCTTCTTATGGAAGAGTTAGAATGAATATAACTACAGTAGCTAATTAAAAACAACTATGAATTCAACTCCTAATCCTACAATACTATAGTCATTTCCCATTCATCATTATAGTCTTTTGGAAGAGCTTCTTCTTGTGGAAGAGTTAGAATGAGTACAACTACAGTAGCTAATTAAAACAACTATTAATTCAAATTCAAATCGTAAAGGCAGCTAGAAGACTTATCTAATTTACGCAAAATAAATCCGTGCAAGAGGCAGGGGCCCTCTACCACCTGACGGAATTCAACTCCAAATTAAATCACGCTTTCAAAACAACACGGTCTGCTCCATTAAAGATGAAATAGTTTGAACATAACACTCTGCGTCTTCAGAAATGTAGCACAGAGTCTAAACAAAATCTAGCATCAAATCTAACATAAAATCTAACATAGCTCTCGGTTTCCCAAGTGTTTATAAAGCAAATGCATATAACAAAACTTGCAATAATTCAGGAACACTGTCTTTCCTTATCAGAATCATGTTAGGACTCTTGAAATGACTGCGTGAAGAGGAAAAAGACATCTGGACTGAGACAGTCCTAATAGAAGTCGTCCTTCCTAAATGTGTTCCCACGTTCCAAAACCGTACCCAGAATTCGTTTCTTCCTCCATGATGAGCAACGAACCATGTCGACATGACGTGGATCATGCCCATATGCGGTTTTTCTCAAGAGGCCACCTGGAACATACTCAAACGTGAAGGCAGCTACAGAATCGCCGGTTAGCTACGGAATGTCTGCATTCTGCAGCTAGTTCCGGTCAAAATGCTTTACAATGGCAAAAATCACAAAATTTAGCAAGTCAGTCATGTAAATCATTCTAGAAGTAATTTTAACTATATTCATTGATCAATTGGGTCTAGGATGGCAATGGACAAAGGAAAATGAGGTAAAATGAGGTGAAAGAAAGCACAATTTTGAGGCTCAACATACCCCATACTATGAGGAAAATGTTAATGAATGTAAATGTGAACATTTACCTTCTTCCTATGATGAGTTCTCGAAGCCCCTTTTGGATGGTAAACTGGGTTATGATTCGGTCGGGTGTGGTCATTTAGAACACGTTTTTGATGTTGCGAATTCATTTGGATTAGCAGGCCCGAGATTTTGTCCGATGTGTCCAACGATTTTGACTATAATTGTAATCTTAAGCCATCCTCCCTTGTTGTTATCTCGAGTCCCATTGATTTTGTGGAAACATAGCCAACATCTTGCTCATAGTCTGCATTTTATTGTGTGAGTAGGTCGGGGTTGTAGAGTGGACTTGTGAATTTTGTTGGCTTTCTGTTATCCATTAATTGTCCATTGACTTCTTCGCTTTGATAAACCGGAAGGGAAAATATGTGGGACTATGGGGGTACTATCCATCTCGAATGAGTGTCATCCCATTCCGAAATGTGTCACTACAAGAAAAAAGGACATTGGTGAGGGTCATGCTTGTGACGGACCTTTAAGGTCCGTCACCAATGTCACATATGGTGACGGTCCTTAAAAAAGCATCACTGTAAGTGTATATAGTGATGGTCCTTTAAGGTTCGTCACCAAAGCCATTTTCAATGACACTTTTAGTGAGGGTCGTTAAAGGCCCATCACTAATTCTCTCTTTGGTGACACTTCTAGTGACGTACTTTTAACGACCCTCACCAATGCTCTTTTTGTTACTTTTGGTGACGATCAAAAAATGTTCGTCACCATTGGTCATTCCAATGAGTTTTTGATGACTCTATATGCAAGTTAATATTTTTTTTTCAAAAGGTAACGTTTTAAGGCCATTATTGTGGAGTATTTTTTATGATATTTCAAAGGTGATAGTGGTTAGAATTAGTCAATTTTTTAAGAAGTAATTAGTGTGTATCATTTCCCTCAAGTAATCATTAGTCGAATAGAGTTTTCCTATGAGTCAACACATGATTCAATCTATTAAGTTTATTATCTATCAAATTCCCTTTAGATAAAGTTCCACTAGTGTGTGTAGGAAATACATTATTTAATACATAATCAAGCTATGACAATTCTATTAATGAGAAATACCTAACACTCCTCAAAAATCCGGGCACACCTTAAATTAATGCTTTTTCACACACTAACATTTCTTAGCACCTCGCATGTCATGGAACATTGTTGTACCTATAACATCTTGTCATGAAATTGATGCCAAAGCACATGGTGGCATGCGCTAGCACAACATTGAACTCTCCTAGCATGTGTTGGCATGCATGTAGTCCGTAGCATGCCCTGGAACACCTTGGTTGAATGCATTGACATACATTAGCACTTAGCACACAATGCCACTTGACATGTATTGGGACCTATTATTAGTGTGACTAGCATGCCCCTTTTGAAAAATATAAAGTCCCGACTTATTAACCCTCTTATGTGTTCATTTAATTGCATTTTAACTTGGTTCTTCCTTTTTTTGCCTTGACACTTCTTGACACATATTGACATACCCTGGCACCCTGCACATCCTTAGCACCTGGCATGTATTTGCCTATCTTGGCACTATTTGGCACATATAATTAGCACACCCTGGAACTCCCTATCAAACTTTGGCACTTCTTTACATGCATTGATATTCCCTAGCATGCCTTACCAATTCTTAGCATACCTTATCACTCCCTCCTTGGCATGACAGCTAACACTCATTAACACTAGTCCCTGGCACATGTTCCTCATATTCATTAACTTCCATGAATTTTGACCTAGTGCTCCCTTAATTTTTTGTCCTAGCACTCCTTAATACTCCTCAACATGAATTGGCACTCTCTAGCACACCTTAGCACTCTTCAACATGCCACTCCACTTCATAGCATGCATAACACTCCCTGACACATATTGGCGCTTGGAAAGTCTTGGCATGTATGGAACACGTTGAGATGCCTTGGTATGATTTGGCATGGTTTAATATCAAATTTATTTGAGATCAATTTTTGGAAAGTATACAAGAGGCAACAAAGGAAGACTTGGCACTTAGAATGCACTAAGACTTTGCACTTGGCACCTATTGGCGCCTAGTGTTGGTGTGCCTAGCATGCCCCTCTTAGAAAAGGTAAATTGATGACTCATTAACCCTCTTATGTGCTCATTTCCTTGTAGTTTAACTTGTTTCTCCCTTTTTTTTCCTTGACAGTCCCTGGCATGCATTGACACACCCTTGCACATCTCGGCATGCCTTATAACTTGGCATATATTATCATGTTTAACATGCCTTCGCATTATCTAGCACATCTTAGCATTCTATAGCATACCTTGGCACTCATGTCCTCACATCTAGCCTTTACATTTTTTCACGACTGGGAACCCAATCAAGTCCTTGGCTATTGCAGTTCATGTGAAAACATTGGCCTACTCCAACCGTAACAACCTGACCAATTGCACCGACTACAAGTAGATTGTGCCTTGTTCACCTAAGAACTACCTGTAACTCATCTTATGCCACTCATGTCCAAGCTCAACTTGTCTGACTTAACTATCTACCAAGACAAGGATCACATGATCTAGCCATGGCCATAGAACAACTAAGCAACATAGCTTACACGGGAAATATTTCAGATGTATGTTCAGATCATATAAACAATAGGACATTAACTAAGAGTTTGTAAGAACCACAAGTTTCACAAGGCACACAAGATATAAGCTGACACAAGCTGAGTGCCCCAAAATTATACACAACAATGTACAATATGCAATTATCTATCATAGTTTAAAACATGAGCATGTAGCCAAAATGTGCCACATCTCATATATAAAAAAATAACCAAAGGCAAAACAATGTTGTGCCTAGCACAAAGTGGTCTCCCTTTGTCTAAATCTGTTATGTTGATCCCCTTATAACAATCGTAGGCTTGCCTCCTGTAAATCCTATTCTAAAATTCTCCTAACACACTTCGTCCTTAACACACTTGAATTCACTAACACTCCCTGGCACACCCTCTTATTTTTTTCTTTCCATGCATTTTGACCTAGTTATCCCTTGATATGCCCCAACACTCCCTAACACTATATTTCAACATGCATCAGTATTTTCCAACATGTGTTAGCATGCCTTTTCATTCCTTTTCATGGCCTGACCCTCCCTAGCTATCATGCCCTCACAACCACCCTTACTTAATTTTCAACTTGGGAACCCAACCAAGCCCTCGCTTGAATATACCTTGTCACTCCCCCCTTGGAATGACAGCTAGCACTCATTAACACTAGTCCTTGGCACACGTTCCTCGTATTCATTAAATTCCATGAATTTTGACCTAGTGCTCCATTAATGTTTTTTCCTAGTACTCCTTAATACTCCTCAACATGAATTAGCACTCTCTAGCACACCTTAGCACTCTTCAACATTTCCTTCCACTTCATAGCATGCATAACACTCCCTAACACATATTGGCGCTTGGTACGTGTTGGAACTTGGAAAGTCTTAGCATGTTTGGAATATGTTGAGATTCCTTGGTATGATTTGGCATGGTTTAATATTAAATTTATTTGAGATCAATTGTTGGAAAGTAGATGAGAAGCAACAAAGCAAGACTTGGCACTTAAAATGCACTAAGACTTTGTACTTGGAACCTATTGGCGCCTAGTGTTGGTGCACCTAGCATGCCCCTCCTGGAAAAAGTAAATTGATGACTTATCAACCCTTTTATGTGTTCATTTCCTTGTAGCTTAACTTTTTTCTCCCTTTTGTTTCCTTAACAGTCCCTGGAACGCATTGACACACCCTTGCACATCTTGGCATGCCTTATCACTTAGCACATCTTAGCATGGTTGACATGGCTTCGCACTATCTGGCACATCTTAGCATTCCTTTTCACACCTTGGCACTCAAGTCTTCATAGCTAGCCTTTAAATTTTTTCATAACTTGGGAACCCAATCAAGTCCTTGGCTACTGCATTTCATATGACAACATTGGCCTGCTTCAACCACAATAACTTGACCAATTGCACCTACTACAAGTAGATTGTGCCTTTTTCGCCTAAGAACTGCCTATAACTCATCTTATGCCACTCATGCCCAAGCTCAACTTGTCCCACTTAACTATTTACCAAGGCAAGGATCACATGATCTAGACATGGCCATAAAACAACTAAGAAACATAGCTTACACAGGAAATATTTCACATGTATGTTCAATTCATATAAACAGTAAAAAATTAGCTAAGAGTTTGCAAGAACCACATGATGCACAATGCACACAAGATATAAGCTGACACCAGCCAAGTGCCCCAAAACTTATACAAAAAAATGTACAATATGCAATTATCTACAATAGTTTAAAACACAAGCATGTAGCCAAACTGTGCCACATCTCATAAAAAAAAAATATCTAAGGGAAAAACAATGTTGTCCCCAGTACAAAGTGATATCCTTTGTCTAAAACTGCTATGTCAAGCCATGTATAACAACCGTAGGCTTACCTCCTGTAAATCCTATTCTAAAATTCTCCTAACACACTTTTCCCTTTGCACACTTGAATTCGCAAACACTCCCTGTCACACACTCTTATTTGTTCCTTTCCATGAATTTTGACCTAGTTATCCTTTGATATGCCCTGACACTCCCTAACACTCTAGTTCAACATGCATTGACATTGTTCAACATGTGTTATCATGCATTTTCATCCCTTTTCATGCCCTGACCCTCCCTAGTTATCATGCCCTCACAACTACCCTTACTTAATTTGCAACTTGGGAACCCAACCAAGCCCTCGCTTGACTACAAGAGCTTGACCACGTTACAGTTACTACAACTAGACTATGTTGTTGAATTGTGTAGCTTTGGAGGTACTCAACAAGCCTAGTGAGATGGCTTTGTCTGATTTTGGTCGCAAAAGGATTTGTGGGAAAAGAAGCCAAGCAAAGGGATTTTGGATCCAAGATGGGGTTTAAAATTTAAAATAAAATAAAATTAATATTTCCTAAGGTCTAAGTGGATAAAACCCGTAAGTTCTAGGGGGTTACTAAGAGGTTTAGGAAAAGTTATTTAAGGAGTCCTTAGGATGAAGGAAATAACATCAAATGATAAGGATCTCATTTTATTGAGGGGACGAAGAGAGATGTAGTCCTAAAGAGGTGATGATGATTAGCATGTCTAGCATTCATTAAGATGCCTCGGTATGCTTTGGCATGGTTTAATATTAAATTTATATGAGATCAATTATTGGAAAGTATAAGAGAAGTAACAGAGGATGATTTTGCACTTAGAATGAACTAACACTTTTCACTTGACACTTATTTCCACCTAGTGTTGGTGTGCATAGCATGCCCCTCTTGGAAAATGTAAATTGATTACTTATTAACCCTATGATGTGTTCATTCCCTTGGAGTTTAGCTTGTTTATCCTTTTTGTTTCTTTGATAGTCCACGACATGTATTGTCACACCCTTGCAAATCTTGGCATGCCTTAGCACTTAACACATATTAGCATATTTTACATGCCTTTGAAATATATGGCACATGTTAGCATTCCCTAGCATGCCTTGGAACTCATTCTCTCACAACTAGCCTTATATTTTTTCACGACTTGGGAACCCAATCAAGTCCTTATCTTCTGTAGCTCATGTGACATTGGTCTGCTTCATCCGTAAAAAACTTGATAAATTGCACCTACTACAAGTAGATTGTGTCGTGTTCACCTAAGAACTACCTATACCTCATCTTAGGCCACTCATGTCCAAGATGAACTTTTTCCACTTAAGAAGTTACCAAGACAAGGATCACATCTAGCCATGGCCATAAAACAACTAAGAAAGATAGCTCACATAGGAAATATTTCAAATGTTTGTCCATTTCATATAAACAATAGAGCATTAACTAAGAGTTTGCAAGAACCACAAGATACACAAGACAATCGGCACAAGCCGAGTTTCCCAAAACTTATACACAACAATGTACAATATGCAATTGTATAAAATAGTTTAAAACATGAGCATTCATCCAAAGTGTGCCACATGTCAGATAAAAATAATAGATAAAGGCAAAATAGTGTTTTGCCCAACACAAAGTCTCCCTTTGTTTAAAACTGCTTTGTCGAGACCCTTATCAAAATCGTAGGCTTGCCTCTTGCGAATCGTATTATGAACTTCTTCTAACACACTTCATCCTTGGCACTCTTGAATTCACTAACACTCCCTGGCACACACTCTGATTTGTTCATTTCCATGCATTTTGACCTAGTTCTCCCTTGTGATGCCTCGACACTCCTTAACACTCCTAAACATGCATTGACATTGTCCAACATGTGTTCGCATGCATTTTCATTCCTTGACATGCCCTAACCCTTCATATTTATCATGCCCTCACAACTACCCTTACTTAATTTTCAACTTGGGAACCCAACCAAGTCCTCGCTTGAACATAGGAGCTTGACCAAGTTATGATTATTACTACTAGAATATGTTGTTTAATTGTGTAGCTTGCGAGGTACTCCACAAGCCTAGTGAGATGGTTTTGTGGGAGTTTGGCCAAAAAAGGCTTTGTGGGAAAATAACCCAAGCAAAGGGGATTCGGACCCGAGATGGGGTTTAAAATCTAAAAGAAAATAAAAAATAAAAAATAAAAAATAAGATTTCCTAAGGTCTAAGTAGATAAAGTTCGTAAGTTCTAGAGCATTCTTAAGAGTCCTAGCTAGGAAAATCTATTTAAGGAGGCCTTGGTATGAAGGCAAGAACAGCAAGTGATAAGGAGCTCATTTGATCAAGTAGGCCAGGAGAGATGTATTCCTAAAGTAGGGGGAGTTGAAGGGCTATGTAAGCATTGCTAAAGGGAGGCCATGATCATCCACCAAGAGTAAGATCAGTATGTGAGGGTTCAAAATAATTTCACATACCTTAATGGGTTTGATATAGGAAGTAGGATGGCATATTGTTGGTTCTATTATGGCAGATCAAGCTCAAGAGAGGTGACTCGTGATAATTTGGGCATGTGATTTCAGTGGTGTTTCTACGTGAAGGCCACATCAAATTTTGAAATAGTAGAGAGGGTTGAGACCCTACCTTGTGGTGGTTACTAGGTTGCAAGGTCTGTGATAAATACCAACACAAATGGAGGAGGGCCTACACTAGAATTTAGGGTGAGAATAGAAGTAGTCACAGGTGTAATATTTATTGAGGTAACCATAGTTTGAGGGTCATAGAGATCTAAAGTCTAGGTCAATATTCAGTAAAATAAATGACAAAAATCTATGGATCCATATGAGTTATGACGAGTCTCTTATGGAGGAAAGAGTTTTCGTTTTTTCTATGGGTGGATATGGTTTGTTGTAAAGAAATTATAATAGAAGTATAATTCCCTATTTAGGGTAGTTTCCTAACATGTTCAATCCATAAGGTATGCCATTAATACTGTGACAAATATGCATAGAAGAAGAGGGCTTGTGACCCTTAGAGAGAGGTTTATCTCTGCAATATATACCACAAATTTCGAAGATGATTTGCAGAAGTATGTGTAGAGATAGCAAATCTAAAGGAAGGTGGAACCTGAGTAGAAGATAGAGCAGAATAAATGTGCCATATGAGGAATGGATTGGCATGAAGAGGAGTTGATTTTTTGGACTTTCCATAGAGTTTTGGACAGCAATCTGAAGTATCCTATAAACAGTCAGTCAATGGACTATTAATGGAGGATTTGTGATCCTATTTCAGTCATCTACAAATTCTTAGAAGGATGAAAAGATGAGTAGTTCAGATTTGTTCATAGATTGGAAAATAAATAAATTGGTACACAATAAGAGTAATTTTGAGAGGACTCAAATCACTATTAGGTGGCATATTTGAAGAGCCCTAAATGAGGGTAGTGTTGTGGGAACTAGATCAGTAAAATAATTTACTGTGGTTGGGAAAATTGATGGCATTCCAAGTACAATTGGAGGTTTGTTAGGAGACTGTCAAAGAATAGCTCTAAGTCTGGTAATTGTGAAGGAAAACAAGACTAGTAGAAGGGTAGGTGTATTGGGCCTAAGGACATGCAGACTTTGAAGGAATAAAGTAGTAGTCAAGTGGGCTAGCTAACTAGCCCTAGTTCACTGTATTATAGAGGATTGCGTCATTGAGAAGAAGGGAAACCTCCATATCCCTAGACTTGTCATCTTGGAGCAGTAGTACGGACAAAGTGGGCAAACCAAAGAGTTTTCACAATGGAGTTGTGAAAAATTGATCGAAAACCTTAAGTGTTGCAGACCTTAAAGGAAAAAAGAGGTAGATAGAAGGAAATCTATTTGGAGCTGAGTTCATTAATATAAAGAAGTTGAGTTCAATGATAGAGGAATATTGAGGAGTTGTGAAATGGGAGGCAATAGAACCAGCTAGATGTGTTCAAGACATGTGGATTGAAATGGCTATGTGTGGCGACCATCAAATAGTGGGTCAAGCGTTGTCTTGTTCAAGGTATAATGGTTGTCAAAGGACTAACACCAAGCCCTATTTGTATTCCTTGTATCAGTGTGATTGCAAAGGGCCATCATCCCTGGTACAAGAGCTCTAGCCTATTCTCTTATATTTTTTAATTTAATGAAGAACGATTTGAAAAAGTTAAAAATTTTCATGTGCACTAGTTGATTCCCCGATGTGTGCATATTTCTTTGTGAAAAGATGTGTTGTGGCACTTGAGTGTCTTTGCATCAAAGATTATAATACCAAATCCAAATTCTCATGTGTCGTGGAAACTCAACATATGCCTTGTTCACCTAAGAACTACATGTAACTCATCTTAGACAACTCATGTCGAATCTCAATTGATCCCACTTAACAAGTTACCAAGATAAGGCTCATCACATCCAACTGTGGTCATAAAATACCTAAGAAACATAGTTTAAATCTTGACATGCCATACTTTACATTCCTTGGAACTACCTAGCATACCTTGTCAGTCCCTCCTTAGAACACCTATAACTCAATGACACTCCCTGTCACACACTCTTATCATTTCTATTCATTTGAAACTAGTGCTCCCTTGACTTTACTTGTCACTCCATAACACTCCCTGACATGCATTGGCACACCTTATAACCTGGCACATATTGGCATGCTTACCTGACCTCTAGCATATGTTTTCACTCCCTCCTTAGCACTCCTGGAACTCACTAACACTTCCTATCACAAACTATTATTTTTTCATTTCCATGCACTAATTTTACCTAGTTCTCCCTTGTGTTTCCCTAACACTCCCTAACACTTCCTAGCACATGTTGGAACACCCTAGCACCTGACACATCTTGGTCGCATGCCACCCTGGAACTCTAGAATGACTTAGCGTTACCTAGCACACCTTGCCACTCTCTCCTTAGCACACCTGGAACTCGCTAGCACTCCCTATCACACACTCATATTCATTCATTTCCATTCATTTTAACCTAGTAATCCCTTGTGTTTCCCTATCACTCCCTAAAACTCATTAGCACACATTGGCACACCCTGGCACTTGACACATCTTGGTATGCTTTCCTAAGACTCTAGCATGCCTTGGAACTGCATTGCATGCCTTGTCACTCCCTGCTTAGCACACCTAAAACTTGTCGACACTTCATTTCCATGCATTTGAAACTATTTCTCCCTTGTGTTTCCCTAGCATTTGGACCTAACACTCCCTAGCATGCGTTCGCACCACACCTTAGCACCTGACACATCTTGGCATGCCTTAACAGTTGCCCTGTCTTGGCATGCCTAACATGCCTTGGAATTGTCTAGCATGTGTGTTGGCTTAATGGGTCCTGACCTAGGTTCAGAGGTTAAGGTTTGCCAACAAACCCCTATACTATTGGCCCTTTTCGAAATTTCCTACTCGCGCAGGCCAAGGTATCACCCGAAGTAGTATGGGAGGGTGCTGGAACCATGTTTCCACACCCTGGGAGAGATTAGGTAATACAAGGTAGATCTAGGTTGCAGCTTATTTGGTTCGCACAGAATGAGTCTATTCACAACTATTTTAATAGTGTAACCAGCACATAACCATAACAAAGCTATCAGATCTAGTCAGTACGTTCGCATCCACGTGCGCATTACCAAATACCATCACAGACCATTAGAATCATGGCTAATTTTAGATCGTAGATATACTCATGCAAATTCCATAACACATATACATTCGCATCTTAAATCAATATCACAGATTCGCTTCAGTAGTAAGCATAATCGATTCAGATAACACACAGATACTTCAACTATACTTCGTTTTAATTAATATCAAGGATCCATTTACAACCTAAACATAGCCCATGCACACAGCAGGTTTGAGTATCTCCGCGCACATAGCCAGCAGGAGTCCTTACCCAAAACAACCAAAAAAGATCTAACAGTTTGCACGTAGCATCAATCTTATGACTTCCTACTTACTAGACCAAACTATCTATCTATTTATAATATCGTAGCCTTCGTTATCCTATGGTCCGAAAATCGTGGTTTTCGGACCCTAGAGCTACCCTTTAACCCATTACAAAACATTATGGGCTTTGACCCACCCCAAAACCCCTACGCAAGATCGACTAGTACAAAATTTATAAAAAAACACAGGTTAGGGAACCCTGTTCCAACAATGTGTTAGTACTTCCTGGCATTCTCTGGCACATATTAGCACTCCTAGTTGTCATTTCCTCATAGATAGCCTTACTTTTTTTGTGACTTGAGAACCCAACCAAGTCATTGGGAAAACAATGTTGTGCCCAACCCAAAGTCTCCCTTTATTTGAAACCGCTTTGACCAACTCCTTATTGTAACCATAGGATTCCCTCCCACAAGTTCTATTATGACCTTCTCCTAACACAATCTATCCTTGAGACACCTAGAATTTGTTGACATTCCTTGGCACACACTCTTATTTGTTCATTTGCATGCATTTTCACCTAGTTCTCCCTTTTGATTCACTAGCACTCCCTATCATTCTTCAACATGCATTGAAAAGTTATGACATGTGTTAGCATGCCTTTTCATTCCTTTTCACGCCCTGGAACACCCTAGCTATCATTCCCTCACAACTACCCTTAATGTTTTTAGGACTTGGGAACCCAACCAAGTCTTATCTTGAATACAACAACTTGGCCAAGGTATGGTTACTACAACTAGACTATGCCTTTTTCACCTAATAATTGAATATAACTCATCTTAGGCTACTCATGTACAATTTCAACTTAACCCACTTAACAAGTTATAGGTTACCAAGTCAAGGCTCATGTCCAACCATGGGAATAAAACAACTGAGAAACATATTTTACATCTCAACATGCCATAGCACTTGGAACGTATAATAATCCCTTGGCACTATGTGGCATGTGTTAGCACCCCCTGCATTCCTTAGCATGTTTTGGCACTCGCTAGCACACCAAACCACTCCCTAGCATGTCATGGCACTCTAGCATGCATTGGCACTGCCTAACATATAACCTTGTATCTCCCTCCTTAACAAACCTCGAAATCATTGACACTCCTTATCACTCAGTCTTATTCGACCTTCATTTCCATGCATTTTGAACTAGTTCCTCCTTGTGTTTCCATGGCACTCCCTAACACTCCCTGGCATGCATTGACACAACCTGGTGCATGGCACATCTTGGCATGTCTCCCTAGAAGTTTAGCATTCCTTGGCACTACCTAGCATACCTTGTCACTCTATCCTTAACACACCTAGAACTCACTGACACTCCCTGTCACACTCTTATTCATTCATTTCCATGCTTTTGAAACTAGTGCTCCCTTGTGTTTCCGTGGCACTCCCTAGCATGCAATGGCACACCCTAGCACCTAGGACATCTTGGCATGATTCCTTGGCCTCTATCATGTCGTAAAAATCCCTAGAAGATATTGTCACTCCCTCCATAGCACACCTGGAACTCACTAACACTTCCTGTCACAAAATATTATTCATTCATTTCCATGCATTATTTTTACCTAGTGCTCCCTTCTATTTCCCTGGAATTTTGTAACACTTCCTAGCATGTGTTGGCACACCATGGCACCTGGCACATCTTGGTTGCATTATTCCCTGGCACTCGAGCATGCCTTAGCACTTCCTAACATACCATGTCACTCACTCCTTAACACACCTAGAACTTGTTGACACTACCTGTCACACACTCTTATAATTCATTCATTTCCATGCATTTTGACCTAGTTCTTCCTTGTGTTTCCCTAGAAATCAATAACACTCCTTAACACACATTATCACACCTTGGCACTTGGTACATCTTAGCATGCTTCCCTAGCCAAAGCCCTAGCCTCACTACAACTCCCTCTACTAGCTACCAAGTGTTGAGTGCCTCTAGCTCTGAAGCACAAGTCAGTTATCTAGTCCAAGCCTCAACTAACCCTTGATGTCCCCTCATGAATCTTCAACTTCCTCACTACTCTCTTATGCGTATTGACTGTTACATGCTCAAATCAATATTAGCATAACTTTTGAGATATTGGTGAGTGATACTCGCATTACAATGAGTGAGAAGAGGAGGATGTTGAGGGTTCTTGGAAACCCTAGAACGTTTGTTGCCCAACTGCTGAAATAATGCGATTCCTAGGTACCTTTGAGTTTATTGCGAGGTTCCTGGAGCTTTGTAAGGAACCACCTTGCTCACTAGATGACACCCTAGATGGGTCATATGTATTTATAGTCAAATAATGATAGTGGAAGCACATTCAAATAATTGAAAGAATGATATTAACAAGCAATCAATTTAGACCCTTGTGTGGTCAATTTTTGTACCACAACGTTGTCAGAGAGTTTGGGATTTATAGTTCCCCTATGTCTCTTCAACCAATATTTTTCCTATGGGCTTGTAGTTGAATGGGTGTTGACTGCAACTCCACAACTGTGTAATTCAACTAGTCGTGGGGGCATGAATGAACACCACGAGGTATCCAACAGCTTCAATATTAGTCCCTTTGCAGAGTCATTATAGTGAGGTACATCCTTGACAGTTCCTCAGGCCCGATGAGCTAGATCGTCACTGTGGAACACACTCGAATCTACAAAAACACTATCACAGGCCAACTACACCACCAAGGAAACATTAACATGTGTAGGGATGCCTCTTGTTGCAAAACTTACAACATGCAACCTTTCCAGTTGTTTTGGTTTGCCTCCCAAGCAAAGAGGGAGAAAAAATTTGTTTAGCGAAGGTAGACATGTATCATCATCCAAGCTCTATAGCTCACATATATTACCCAACACAGACCTTGCATGTCCTACTTCTTCAATACATTCCAAGTATCGGCTTCTCCTTTGGCCTTGATCACAACAAATCCTTCAACAATCCTTCTTAGAGCCTCACTAAGGTTCCAAAAACCATAGATAAGAGGCATACATGAATTATGTCTTTTGATATGGTGTATTTCACTTGCAATAGTGAGCACTTCACTCTCATTGATGTAATTAATACTGATGGCCTCCACGCAACGTCAAAAGAAAGGGAGAGTTGCACTAGTCACATTGGTCACATTTTATGGGGCATTCATATGTGATTCTGTAGTGCAACTAGTGGATGTCGCATTGGTCGCCAGGTCGGGTAGGTTGCATCAAGCCCTACTTCTTGAGACTACGACACAGAAACTGGTCACAACTGGTTAGAGGTCACACCTCCCAGCTGTTACTTGAGGCTGCGACTCAACTATTGATCTGTAGCCTTGGACATGAATTTAATGTCATCGATGCAAGTCTCGAATGGCTTCAAATATAATGTGTTAGGCATCCTTACACACCAAATTCACTTGGCCAATTCAAAATTCTTGAAATAGTGACTGCATCACCACCTTTCATACTACTCTTGAAATTCTAATGAGATCGATGTTGGAACTGGGTCATCCACACAGGCAAGCAACATTTTTCAAATATGTGATAGCTATTCGAGGACCACCTTCAGAGATAAACTCAACGTTCTCAAGTAATATGAAAGAAAGTAACTTGATAATCCTGCCAAAAGAGTCACAAACAAAACCTTATAACTTGGAGTATAACCCCCCCATCGCAGGACACATACCATCATGGGCATTACTGTAGTAGAACGTGCCTCATTTGAAAGATGATTTCAACGAGTGGACAAAGATAACTACTATTTGTGTTTCCAGAACCCATTGCGACCACTGCAAAACTACTTGCATTAAGCTTAAATAATTTGATTCATATTCAAACTAGAAAAGCTGGTGTGCGATCATAAATTCATTTCCTAAGGCTCACATTCTCCAATGCATTGGTCGCATCCACAACTGAAGAGGTTGTATGGTCACATCATTCTGTGGCTTCGCTTGCACCCTAATAATGCATTAACATCATTAAAAGGTCCTTTTTATGGGATGTTAATAATATACATACATACGTGTCATATTCCCATGGCATCTGGCTTGTATATGAATTTTCATATCGCCCAAAAGAAAAGCACAACTCTTCTTCTCTCTCTCTCTCATAATGATTAGAACTCATTAACTCCCTTTACCATTTGATTTTTATGATCTACTTTGGAGTGCGCATTCATGTTGTAGTGACCACCGAGATTTTTACCAATAGTTCTTTACATGCGACCTTTGGATGCAATTATGATGATCCTCACATGATCATCCAATAAAGCTAAAAATCCAACCATGAACCACTTTTCTTAAAATTTTCTTTACATGTACCATACCATGTCGCGGAACACCCTCCTTAATGTAGAAAACCAAGTCTAATTTGGAATTAATTGCTTCCAAAATAGTTGCAGCAACAAATGGGGTTGGTACATAAATGACTGATGCATTTTCCTCTACTTTAGTCGTTGCTTCTGCAACCGTATTAAAATACTGGAAGACCCAAGTGTTTTGTTTCTCATAGTCTCGCATGTTCACCCTTACCCAATGCTTTCTCATTGTCCAACTTCTTGGTGCTTTCCAAATTTTCATTTGAGGCCCAATTGGGCGGTGCTCCTTTCATTGTTTGGGGCGATGCTTTCAGTGAAAATCTGTGTTGGTTTATCCATGTGCACACACATCGACCTCATGAGAAGAAGTGACCAAATACACATATAGTTGAGAGCCCTCTTGTATGTAAACCATCGTGTCTTTATTCCTTTTGAATTAGTGGTCCCCCTTAGTGGTTTAAGAAAATACCTGCAAAGCCACATTACAAGAAGGCACAAGCCACACCATAAAACAATATGAATAGTAAGTCCCTTTAAGGCTCTAGGGTATCACTATCCAAATTTGTTTCACATTCGTAATATAAAGATGTGGTTATCAACCGAATAACAAAATTTCAGTCATGCATTAAGTAAGGACTTCATCGAGCATGATAAGGTTACCCTCAACTTAAGTATATCTTGTGATGATTACACTAGAGACTTTCTAGGTGATTTTGTAAACCATTATGACTTGAATGTTCAAACATTTCTTCTAATATTAACATATGAAGCGAAATGCCAAGCTTTGGATGCTTACTCTCTCACACATAAACAAACCTTATTTTGGGAAAATAATGCATATGCTCATGGATATGATGGATATGATTCCTTAAAATTTGGTGGAGAGCAAGTTGAGTAATACATACCAAAGTGAAATTCAAGAGAAAAAGGTTTTAACTTTTGATTCATGGCTATGATAACTTAGGATTTTATAACATATGGACAAGACCATGATAATCCAAACCCTAAATTAATGGAGAGCATAAGGGCACATGCGAAATATGACCAATGGGAAAACACCCTTGGAAATGCACGTTGATGACAAGATAACTCTGGAAAATAAATACGTGCACAAACCCTAATGAAATGAGAGGGAATGAGGACTAATGCTATATGAGGTATCTTGTAAACCCTGATGCATATGAGTGATCTAGTTTCGAGATAAGATGAGAAGGTGGAGATTATAATCACCTTCAAGAGTAATGATTAATTCATGGCAAGGTTGGAACTTCAATCGCCAACGCCTAAGGTTTCAAGGATGTCAGGGAAAATATATAAGTCTCTCAAACCCTAATGCACATGTTGAGGCATATGACCAGTCAAGGGCCTAGGGCGACATGTTATGCAATAAATCCCACCATGGTGTCATGCAATGTTGATGAGACTATGCCCTTAGAGGCATAGGTTAAAAACAGAAAGGGGGTCACTTTCTTGCAGAATTAGGGTTTCTCCCAAACCCTAGTATAGTCAACATAAGGAGAGCCAAAAAAACACTCTCATAATGCTAAATCTCGACAATTAGCTTCATTATGATAGGTGGAAGCTTAGTCCAAAAAAAATAATAACTATAAAACCTTTAAAGAAGACATTTTATCATACATTTTTATTTCTATATTAAAATAAGAAAAAACCACAAATTTAATTGAGTCTTTTAATTTAAATATGACCCACTGCTAGTTAATTATGTTTATAAGTTTTATATATTAAATAATTTATATCCTTCTTAATATCTTATTTATTTATATTGAATTTTCAATTTAGTATTGACATTTAATTTTATATTTTAAATTAATTTCAATTCCTGCCTCCAAAGAAATTCCGCCCTCAGTGAGCAACAATTGAATGAAGTACGGGCCAAAAATCATTGTAAAACTGCAGTTGAACCGAAAGATTCTATTTTTAAATTTTTTGATAATGTTTTATTCCCGCCTACAAAAAAAAATCCACACACCATTCAGGAGCAGGAGCAAGTGGAACCCTGTGGTGAGCATTCTGTCGGATTTAGAAGAGGGATGCTCTATTTCTTTGTATCGTTTGAGGTAGCTAGTTAACGCCATAGCTGTGGAGATGCACGCCAGATTGGCCTCACGCCGGATTGGCTTCTGAGGGGAAGTAAGCTCACGATGCTGCTCACCTTAGTCCACAACCTGTGCACTACCCACCGGGTATTTATAAAATGAACCTTCTAAAATGTTGTTTCTGATTTTGTTTAGCTCATCAAAACCCTACATTTTAATGCCTTGCAAGCGAATTTATTGACCCTATTTGATTTCGATGTCCTGAATATGAGTTGCATGTTGTGTTTGCAGTAGTCTCTGACCTATCTTAGATTTGTTTTGCTCTTGACCCCATAATTAAACTCCTGAGGCCTTTGGGCAACCCAAACTATGAAGGAAGTATACCACTTAGCCTATTGTTTGACAAGTCGATGAAACCCTCAAATAAATAAAGAAGTTGAAGTTGAAAGCATTAGCAGACATCCCATCAAAGCGTGCTGCAGTGAACCTGTGGAACGATTAATCGTGAAATTCCAAAATGATTGATGTACGTCTCAAATTGTTCGTCAAGAAGAATATTTTTGGGCTTAATATCACAGTGGAAAATCTCCCCAATTCCACATTATTTGTGTAAATACACCAGTGCCTCTGCAATGCCCATAACAATTCTAAGCATTTTCACCCAGTCGAGCTGAGTAGAGTCCCCGTATAAATGCATGTATAAACTACCATTGGGCATGAATTGGAGAGACAAAATAAAGTAGCTTTCTCGCTCAGTCCCGCTGCTCCAGGAAGTCGGGACTAGAATTTTCGATCAAATGATGCGAATTTTGGCTTCCAGGTCTGGCAGCGCATCACCAATATGGCGAGAACTGGTTTCAACACAAAAACTTTCGACAAATATTGCTTCAGCTGCTTGGAATTTGGTGGTCTCCAGCCTCTTTCATGGAGGATTAATTTCCAAACCCCATGGACCAACACTGGGTGGCTTGAGCATTTTTATGAACTCTGTAAAGCATAATTGCAGGTCATTTACGCATTCACGCTCGTTGAGATGCTCTGAGGGACCTGGAAATTCGTCCGCCATTAGTAGCAGTTCTCCGTCAACTAATGGATTTGTGAGATGGTATTTGGAAATGATTGATAAGTATCCCATATTGACAAAGAGTATTACAGCCACGACAATTTACACTTCCGCCGACCTCACTTCCTAGGTCATTAATTTTGCTGCATCAGATGTTTCAGCGGTTTCAAACAAACTAGAATTTGATAAATTAAGGACCCTGCGAATGGTTGGATATGGACTCATCCTTTCTGGCCAGATAGGCCAGAAATTGCATTTATGGTTTAACTTTTTGTCGAAGACAATTCCAAAGAGGGATCTCATTAGCACTGCAAAAAAAATGGTTCTTGGGCAGACTATATATGGTCCTGCTATTACGGCTATCTTCTTTTCGGTGAATGCTATATTTTTTGAAATTATGTTGCTAGATTCATCAATGGTCGGATCGAAGCAGGAAAGAATTTTGATTTATCTAGATAACTAACAACATTCCAATTTCACGGGTGGAGCTGCTCTAAAGACCAAATAAGGGCGAGGGTTTCATTTACATCAATATTTTGTTTTTTTGTTTTTGTAAGGGTCACAGGCATTATGAGAAAAGGTAGTCAAATGATTTTGATTACTCAATTTTGACTTTCAAACAATTTCTCTATGAGGGCGATTGATAAGGATTTTGACATCCTAATTGGAAATTACACCCATAATTTTCACAAGGTTCCGATACCTGATTTTACCCAGTGTCTTGCACTCTACCATAAAAAAGCTTTGGGCCTTCTTGATTGCCATTTTCATCCCATTAACAAGCTTGCCTTTGTATATGGTGCTTTAGGCACCACTGCCAATGATATTTCTCTCGCTGTATCCTTCTTTGATCTTAACACATCTCCAAATTTGCAGAATCAGAAGGGGCAAAACGCTGCATCCAACAAATGGCATTGGGCGTGGTGTTGAAGAAAACAACCTGGAAGATGCTACAACACTGTAGCCTCAAACATAGGCCTGCAAACTATCAAGAATATTGTTACCATATATCTGAGCTCTTTTTCAAATGCAACAGGCCTGAATTTCACTGAAAACTCAAGGCCAAGGCTTGTCTATCAATGATTCTGAGGAAATATACAGATCCAAGAGTTTCAGTGATGCTATTGCAGATATGATGAAGCTACATGTCCTATCTTCTGTTCTCCACCTTTTTTCCTAAGGTATAGTGCTCCAAATCTTTGAGCCTTCCACACAAAACAATGATTTATGACTCATATACAAGTCCGATCTGTTGTAGCTTGAGACTGCAATCAGAAATTTTGTCTTCTGAAAATTTACCTCCGTAATTCGAGTTCTGAAGATGACACCACAGTTTTGTAATATAGGTTCTGAAAATTTGCTGCACAATTTTACAAATGCAGGTCCGAGCCTACAAAGAACTGATCTCTGTTGTAATCCAAATTTAAGGTATCAAGCAGATTTTTTTTTCTCCCAAATATATCATTCTCGGCCTCCTTTATCATCATGTCATTGTATAAACTCTGAAATTCTTGACCGAAATAAGCCTCACTGTATAAACTCTGAAATTCTTGACCAAAATAAGTTCGTAAAAGTGATAGTAAGCTCTTCTATTTTTATGAATTCGACTTGAAATGAAGCTACATGTTCTTTTGGAGTGAGGCCTATATGAGAGTGTAGGTTGGCTAGCAATTAAATATATATATTTTCAACTTAAAAAATCAATTTCTCATCAACCAGTGGGAGTTTGGGGGCAAGTAAGGGCTATTTAGAAAGAGGAAAAAATTCTCTTCAAGATGGTCTAGGACCTATTGTGATAGGCTCAATCCAAGGTGTCAAAATTTATTTTTCTTTGTGACTATTCTAGGAATTTTTAGTGTAGAAGGTGATTGGGATAGAAAAATGTCAGTGTCATTATGCCAAATGCCAAATTAATTCCAAACAATTCTAGAAATTTTCATCTCCTTTTGAGGTACTGAAAACACTTAAAGCCACTTATGAGTAGTTGGAACAGAAATAAGCAAATGATAAAGGAGCAACAAATAAGTTCAGGACAACAATTCAGGAATTTTTTTTTCTTTCCAAGTGCTCAAAACAGACCTAAAATCACCACTCCTTTAAAGGTTAGATTGAAGCAAGAAAACAATGAAAATAAACTTAAGCCTTAGATATGTTTTAATATTTCAATAGCACAATTAAGTGGCTTGGGAAAAAAATAGACTACTTTGTGTTTCACTGCATTTCTTATGATGCAATTTAGTGCTAAATCAGTCCCAAAGTCCCTGTCTCCTTTTTATTTGAATTTAGTATGCTAGAAAGAGAGAACCAACAGTGGAAAAATATTGATGCAACCGATAAGTTCAAAACATTCTAATTTTTATAGAAATCAACAATAAGCCATGCAATGAACCAAAGAACAACAAATCAATTAATGTAATGGATTGTGATCTTTCTTATATGTTTTCTGAGAAAATGATCTCTTATTTTGAGCTCTTCGCTTATCTTCTTGAGCTTCAAGAAAGGTGCCCTAAACCTTGAAATTTTCAGAGCAGGGAATTTCATAAAACTGCAGTCCTAAGAGCTTCTTGAAAGGAAATTCCCAAATGAGGCCTAGATTAGATGTTTCATCAACTTTCAAGCCTTGCCCACCTGCAATAGCAGAAATTCCAGCAAATCCGTATGACCCAGAAATTGGAAATCTTCATAATTCAATGTTGTCTGGTCTTGGAGGACGAAGGGACCATGGAGATTTGTCTGCATCTCTTTAGTGATTTATAACCATCCAAAACCATCCAAAACTTGTCAGGGTTGCACAAGAATAATTTATAACCATCCAAAAATTTTCCTCTTGACTGCGGCTTACCTTAAGATATAAGGAGATTTTATTATAATGAGATTATAACCATGATAGGAATCTCGTCCTCCATTCCTTGAGATATATGCAGCAGCCCTAACAGAAATAGGAGGATAGTGATGCGGCCTTGTGAGGAGAGGGTTCCTCCTTCAGAGAAGAGCCCAAAAATTAACTCGGCCTGCTAGAGTATGAGCCAGCAAAAGAGAGATAACCCAAACAAGATACTCCTTACCTGCGGTTGACCATATGTGGAAGACTTGAACTAGGACAGAAGCCAAGCCAGCAACAGACCTTCTTTTGTCCTCCTTGAATACCACCAGTGCATCAGCCATAGATCAAGCCCTTATCATGTGTCCAAATGAGGGAGAAGGCTCCCTTATTTATATAATACGATGGAAGATGAATAGACGTGTCTCTTGGGCTAATTGAGCTGACACAAGGTGAGGGGCCTAGCTTGAAAAATTACGCGTGAGAGGATAAAATAAAAAAACCACTTCCATTTGTCCAAATGAGACAAACTTTATATCGATTATGGTCTGGTTGAAGAGAGGAGTTCAATGCTGCAATTATCTTCCCAATTGGAGCTATCCGAAAATGGAATTTTTCCCTAGTTTCCAATTTTAACACTTTTAAATCAAAGAGGCGGCTACAAGTCCTTGAAGTTGATTGGCTATACAAAATTTTGAAAGATGTAAGCCTTGAAGATGCATAGTTTTGTTTCTTCTAGATATTTTCTTCCCTCTTGAACTAATTTTTCATTCCTTAAGAATTTGATGCAGCTGTTTCCAAAATAATTCATTGTTTCAAAGATCATTGTTTCCCTATTTTTGTTATTTTGTGGGTGTTTTCTCTTGTTTCTCAGCAAAGGAGGCAGCCATAACCACCATTTAATATACCTGTTAAGAGTTTCTTGGGAATATCTTCATGTAACTTCGTAGGGAAAATGTATGCATTATTTTTACATATATCTAAAGACAGAAATAGGTTATTTACGATTTGTGTCATATCAATCTGTCTTTTGGACTAAAATCATACCTGAGCGAGCTTCAGGTTTTCTCTCATTAGTTTGGCGTTGAGAGAAAACATCACATCCCAAAAGATGAAAGGGTTTGTTGAACCAGAAACATGAAACCCCTTTTTTATACCTGAGGTTCGTTATAGATATCATTTTCCATTCTGGGATTCTCATAGATCTATTTGAGGCGTTAACTTCGGTACATCGCAAGGTTCTCTTTATTCATGAAGTAACTTTAAATGAAAAGTGTAATAGCAACACCCAGGCTTGTTATGCAATTACACAAGCCCGATGATGACCCCATATGCACATGTACATTACATGCATCTACGCACATATTTCAACTCCTTATGGAGGAGCTCCACCTGATCTTCTCAGAGACGCTAAATAGTATGAAGTAATCTTTCTTTGTGGGTTCTATCCATATTTTTAGCAATTTTGTCTTAGGATCTTTGCTCTATAAGGTCAAATTCCCTAGAGTTGGCCATTAAGACACCCAAAACTGCTTACCTATCCCCTCTAGCTGTATATGGAGCTACACTGATCCTATTGAGTCCTCAAGCAGGGCCTTGTAATATATGCATTACCTTGGCCCCACCTTCTAGTCCCAATTACCTGAACTTTATCTTCTCTCAGGATTGCCAAGTGTTGTCTTTCCATGTGAATGCACCACTTGACCGTGATGTGTTCTACGTGGTTACCTGCAGGGTCGTGTAATGCATGCAGGGTGACTCACTTCTATTTGTGACCTATAAAAATAAAATCCCTTCTCACTTCTCCACTTAAAAGAGGATCATTACAAGGGTCTGAGACATCAAAACTGAGTACTTGAAGGTTTATTAGGAAATAAGGTTTCTTTTGGGTTTGGTAATAGAGGAAGGGTATAAAAAAAACCATTTGTACAGGTTTCTAGTTCAAAACCAATCTATTGCACATCAATGTTTGGATGTCTATTAAGTTGTATCCTCCCTAATTAAATCAAATAGAGATGCATTTATATTTGGCTAGAATTTGTAACAATGTTATAAAAAAAAATACTTTGTATCATATATTGGGTAGTATGGAGCTTTGTTGGACATGAAAGTTAGACTGCACAATATGTGTATTGATTCATCTAGATAACTGAAACACTGTTCTTTCAACTCCATCAAAGTTATTGCCAAGTCTAAAACAAACAGGGGACCTATTCTATGATTTCCAGCCAAAATACCAAGATGTTGATTCTTCTATGATGCCCAAAACATAGAATAGGAGTGTTACTTGCATACCAAGTAGCACAACCATGCTTTCCAACAAAAGAGACTGAAACAAGAAAACAACTTGGTTAAACCAGCGTTAATAGAGTAACCACAAAACATAATGTTGAACTTAGTTTCCCTTCTTATTAGCTTGCATATGTTTTACATCAGACCCTGCACTTTCAACTATAAACAATACTTCATTTTATGGCTAACCTGACTGTATTCACTTGGTATTAGATGAATTGGAGAAAGCTCATTAACAAGCTAATTTCCCCATAACTAACATACTTCAAAAGCATGATTGCTATGTGCATTGTTCCTAGTTGAATTCTAAGTGGAGGCATTGTTGCTATTTTGAGTTTGTATGCTGTATTTCAGCTGGTGAAATGTGGGAGTATTTCCTTCTAAGAATTTGTAATTTGGACTACAACTTGTTTAACTAGGTAGTTTTCAAGACATGCCTAGTTGTTAGATTGCTTAAACATTTCAGTGCACAAAAATAGGGGTGTTATCTTGGCAATTAAAAAATGGCATGGAATCTGAAGTTGTCCATCACCATGCCCTCGTTGCCTATGAATAGTGTGCTTTATTAATTGAAATTGGACTTCCTTTATACTGCAGAACACTGCAACAACATTTTTATATACTTTATTGTATTTGGTGATGTTTGGAAGTATTTCCTTTCTGCACAAAAAGGTGAATTATTATAAGTCCACAAGATCTAGTCTTATTTAATGAGGTTACTATATTTACCTTTAAAATTTTATATATTATACTTTTCTTATTATTTGAATGTACAAAGTTATTAATACCATTTGTGAGAGGTTCCTTTTTCCCCTGTTCCTAGTTCTTTACATAGATTAGGATTGAATGGTGTGTTCTTGATTCTTAGTGTGCAGACACATGTTAGAGCTTTGACAAGGGGTAATGTAGAGCGTAAAATTTATTGTGACATGGATAGAAAATTTGAGCCATCTTCTAAAGCACATAATCCAGGGTTGTAACTATCTCAGAGAGTTTGGATTACGGAACAAAAAGAAGAGAAACTTTTAGCAGGATTTCAGTTTCTATAAGCTCCTTGGAATGTTGTTTCTTATATTTGAGTGTAACGAACAACTAGTTGAAAACATGGGTTTAAATAGATGGCCAACATAAAAGTTGAAATCAACTTTTCTAGTTTACTCTAGCTTTCAATTTCCTCACATCTTAGAAGTTGGATTTAAACTACAAGGGAATGTTAGAAGCATTGATTCAATAGGTTATGCTCTTTAGAGTTCAATCTTGTAGATCATAGCTAATTCCTATCGTATTGACAAAGTGAGTTGACCATCATGGCATATTCAAGAATCCTAGTGTATAACCAGAGGCAATACATGATGTCAAGAACTCTATTATGCAATCTTAGGGTTACCTTCGATTAACTTTGTCATGTGTTTTTGAGTGCAAATCCAATAGGGAGTAGACACCCCACCTAGCTAGAGAAAGCTTAAGTCTACACTGGTTGCTTAGTATGTGTATACAATGCCATATATATAGCTCCCTCCTAACGTGAGCATCACAACCTATGGGCCATTTGTTAGTTGAATTCTCTATGAGTGGATTGTGTTGGTTGTAAACTCTAGGCGGTGTGATAGGCCTTCTTGAAGTTTCATATACATTTGGGTGGAGTTCATTGAGAATATGTATGAACCATTAGGGGAATTTTGAGATCTAAAATGGGCCTCTTAAGAAAAATTTATAATCAAAATTCACTTTATGAGAACCAATCACATTTTAGGGGATGCCATCATCCCTAATGGTTGAGGTGGCATTTCTTGAGTTAAAGCTACTTACTTGTCACATTCTCAATGGTAGATAAAAACTCATGGTTAACCATGGTAGTGCTCTAAGTACTTTTAAAGTCAAAGTAAAGTACTCATAATAAATGTCCTTTCACACTTTTTGAATAAAAATATATTATTGTCATTTAATATTTCTTGAAAGAAACAATGCATATCCCTATACATTTATTATATTATATTACATTATTTTTATATAGTATATTAATTACATGTTATTATACAATTTAAATAATATAAATTTTAATTAATAACATATAATATAATTAAGAATTTATAAATTCATATTTATATTTTATTTTTAAGTTATTTAAGTACAAAGGACAAATGCATTAGTTGTTCAATGATAATGATTTTTCTTGAAAAGTTCATTCTTATTTATAGTCACATCAATACAATTTTTTTATTAATTTTATTTTGGTACAACTTTTGAATTGAATTAACTATGGTTACATGGATTGTGGTGCAAAAAGTGAATTGAAAATTCATAAATATTATTTTATTGGTTTAACTATTATTTTATTATTTCCTTAGGAGGTCCATTTTAGACCTCAAAATTCCCCTAATGCATGTATGCAAAAGAGATCTTAGTGGGTCAGTACTACAAATTGGACCCAAAATAACATTGAGTATTCAATTATGATCCAACTTGAGAAATCATGAGCAACACTGCAACTCAAGAATGCATCCTCCATCATCTTTTCCTTTCAAGTCCTAATAAGTCACACAAAGTCCTGACCATCCTGCATTGTGCAGATTATCTTTATCTTTTAAACTCTGATTGGATGAATGTCTTCCATCCATAAACTTGTAATTTGAAGGAGTCTATGGTTGTCTATTTAGACTTTCTTCATTGCTATTTGAAAATTTGAAAATGTTAAAATTGGACAAATGCAGTGTTACCCAGTGAATAAATATGTGTGAAATGGTTGTCTAACAACAACTTAAAGAAGCAAAAATGGGAGTTATTTATTTTTTGAATTGTCAGGAAGGAGGAGAATAGTTGTGTAGATGATAACAACAACTGAAGAGCTAATTGAATTCATGCAGATCAATTCCTGAATTCAATAATAGTAGTGCATGCTATTTGATGAGTTATTTGTTACAAGATTTATTTATGAAATTATTCAAATAGTGGAAGGAATGTAATGATTTGCAAGGAATGTCCAAAGTTTCTTCTAGGATTATTTTTTTTCCATGGAGAAAATGATTTTTATTTTATTTTATTTTTTATTTGAAAAGAACTAGAAATACAATCTTCAAGTGCATAGTGCACAGTGAAAATATAGTGTTTCGTCACTAACTGTCTACTTGATTTTAGTTTACTTGTTCATATGCGCTGGAAAAAAGTATGACTCTTTTGCTAAAGGGAGATCATTGCTAGCGTCCATGACTTAACTTCAGTT
Organism: Pinus albicaulis; assembly: GCA_034641835.2. NCBI lineage: Eukaryota > Viridiplantae > Streptophyta > Pinopsida > Pinales > Pinaceae > Pinus > Pinus albicaulis. The sequence continues at coordinate 28,459 of JAXQQM020071785.1, forward strand.
CACTATTCAACTTTACATAAAACATATGATTAGTGTAATAATAGTGTTGCCATAGTGGTTATACTTCGAGGTATTTTGAGAAGGGAAGGAAAGTAGGCAATTGTTTCTTGGAAGAGCTCTTGCAAAGAAAGATGAAAGCCTATGTTAATGACTTCATCTCATTTTGTGATAAAAAACCAATATTTGGAAGACAATCAAGTATCTATCGCTTCTTTTCATCCCAAGGAAATAAATACTAAATGGAATTATACAAACATAAATGTGTGTTTGGAAACTGCTCAAAGCCCAAAGGTCTTACAAGACATTTGGGTGCAGACCTCCTCCACAGAAAATGTTGGTGTGTGAGAATAAATATTTACTTTATTATTCACATTGCAAGCATATATTCTCCTCACACACTATAAAACACTATATATCACATTTATGAAATTTCATATTGGTTAGGTGGTTTTACCACATAGCCCCTAACTACAACATCTAACATTACTTTGGTTGCATATTATAAATAAAATGCAACAATGTATTAATGACTCTTGACCACTAATTACTGCCCCTAACTACAACATCGAAGATTACATTGGTCACATATTAAAAATAAAATGTGGCAAAGTATTAATGACTCCTGTAAAATACTTATAGAGTGTTGCCACTCTAACATGCCTAGCTTTCATGGAGATTAGTGTGTGTGTGTGTGTGTGTGTGTGTGTGTGTGTGTATTTGATTTATGGCAATGACAGTAATGGTATGTGGTATTCAAGATACATATTTACTTGCAACTTAAGAAATCATCCATATATTGAATTGTCTAGTCTTATGAGGGTAGTCTATATCCTATTCATGATGAGGCAAGCCTACCAAGCGTTTGGGATCAGAATCCATTTTTGATAATTTTCAATTGTATCCTTGTATTAGATTCTCTGCTTTTGAATTGTCACTTAAGAAAGCATATTGTCAACATTAAGACTTTCTTGACTATGCATCGTAGCATTTCAGATAATTTTCAATTGCATCCTTGTATTAGAATCTTTGCTTATGAATATTGACAACAATACGAATTTCTTGTTTATGTAGTGGTGTATAAATTGTCCATGACGAGCAGAGCTGACAACACCATTAAAGACCTCTATTCAGTCCTTTATGGAAAACGTGTAAAGGTGAGTGAAAAATAGTAATCATTTCCGACCTTTTTATGGTATTTAACATTGTTTACTATTTTTTATAATGCATATGTATTTTTCAGCCAAGTTCTTGTAACCTCTCGGAAGTATGAAAGTTTTTTAGTTTTGTGGATGTATTCTTTAGGGTTGAGACATCATATATTGCTTATTCAATAATTGACATTTTTTTTCTGGGTAGTTTTTATTGTTTGATATTTTTAGTTTCCTTCGATTCTCTTTCTGTATATGCTATTCTAGTTTCTTAGAGCTTCCTTTACATGCCATACTTTTGAGAACTTTTCTTCTACTTTTTATTCCTTGAGCTAAATTTCAATACATATTACCTCCTTGTTCTTTCTGTTGCATTGATCTGGCTTTCTTTAGTAGTTTTAGAGTGTTAACTATTTATATTCACAATTACACAACTTTTATGTTGTTATTTTGTTTCCCTATGAAGAGGGCCAAGTTTAAGGGAGTTAGTTGAGCTCTCCCTTTTCAAGATGGCTATTTTGTCTTTAATTTTTATGGCCCGAATTGGTAACTATTGAAATTCTTGAATGGTAGGAGATTTAAATATTGTATTTGAAACAAGATGTGGTAATGCATATGTATTTGATTTTCTTGATGTATTGAGACATCCTATGCTATACCATTTTGTGCTTGAAGTGGTTGATGTTATTTATAGTGAGTTGCCCAATTCTTTTTCACTTGAAGTCTATAACCTTCTACTTCATAATTATATGTATCTGTTGTGTGCATTATTTCTCTTACTCTGCAAGGTTTTCATGTGGTGCAATAAGATATTGCCAGGTAATTGAAACCTTTTTTCCCCAATGACACATCACAAGATTCTTATTTCTAAATTTAGGATATTCTCTTACACATTTTATTACATCTACGACACTCCAATTTTCCAATTGGGCATAGGTGAAGATTTTTGTAACTCCCATCTTACTTATGCACGCAACACTCTCATGAACACACAAATACCACCTTATCTTTTATGATCTATTTAGTTACATGAAATGGACTAGTGATCGAAATGGTTAACCTAAAAAACATGAATCGAATTAGAACTAGATAAAAATCGGATTAAAAAAATGGTTGACCAAAAAATACATAAATTTTTCAATTTTAGGAGAAAACATGTATATTAATGTGCATCCATATGACTTACAACCATTATAAAAAAATATTTCCATTTAACTTGAGTTTTCCTGGACACAAATTTGGAGGTTTCCCAACATGAAATTCCTAAAGAATAAGTTGTCCTAAAGCCTAGTGTGCACCATATCATAGTTAAAATCTAAATTCTTTGGCACCCTTAAACCTGACACTAGTTTGAGAATCCAATATCATACTAAGAGAATATTTATGCTTAAGAGATTTTACCATGCATTTACAACCACATTTTTTCTTAAGGGTGAAAGTGGTTCTGTGTCTCATAACTTTGTCTGAAGGACAAATGTCCATATCATACGACAGAGGCAAGGTTAAAATGCTTGTTCTATAGCTGGAAGTATTGTTATGACATTGTTCCAAACTCTAAGCCCTTTGTTGAAGGACTTCAAAAGGATGTAAAAGTGATTTAGTGGGTCAGAATGTTGAATGCTAGGTATTCTTGTGAGATTATTTGCCCAACATGCTCCTACTAAACTGAAAAGGGTTTTTTATGTTTATTGTTTAGGAAAAATATTGTAATAGCAGCACTAGTGCAATGATGTTAAAAGGTCACTTTCTTGTTAATTTGACCATGAATATCTCTTTTACAAAGCAATATTTTTTAGCTTTGTTTACGTTAGTGGTTCGCTAAGAACTTTTCTACAATATATTCTTTAAAGGGTGCTAGCTCAATGGAAGAGAACCTGCTTTACAAGCAGGAGGTTGGTGGTTCGATTCCATCGTGCCCTAATATTCATAGGGAATGGCGGCGATTAGTTTTTGGTGATGGATTCTCTTTTGACCATCACCAATGAGCTTATGGTGACATTTTTCGACCCTCAGCAAAATATGAAATGGTGACGGTCAACGAATGCCACCATATATACGCATCAATAGTGACGACCATAAAAGGTCTGTCACCATAAATCGTCGTTGTTGATATGAAATGGTGAGGGTCACTATTTGTCATTATAGTCATTATTCGTGACAGACCTTGATGTCACCAATGAGCTTATCATGACATTTTTTGACCCTCACCAAATATGAAATGGTGACAGTCAATGAACGTCGCCATATATATGCACCAATAGTGACGACCATGAAAGGTCCATCACCAAAAATCGTTGTTGTTCATATGAAATTGTGACGGTCACTATCCGTCATTATAATTAATATTTTTGATGGACCTTGAATGTCACCACAACACATACTTTCAGTGACGCCACCTTTGGTGACGGTCACTATCCGTCATTATAAACGATTATTGGTGATGAACCTTGAATTTCACCATAACACCTTTACTTTCGGCGATGCCACCTTTGGTGAAGTTCAGTTTTTGGTGACGAAGGCTCTTTTGACCCTCACCAATGAGCTTATGGTGACATTTTTTGCCCCTCACCAATGTCCTTTTTTCTTGTAGTGTCACTTTCCAGAATAGGTACCTGATGTTATGGATTGATGACCTTCTGGACTTACTCAAGGGGGAAAATATTTTAGCAATATTGAGTTGAAGTTCGAGTACCACCAGGTACCAATCGAACTCTCTGATGTGTGGAAGACCGCCTTCAAAGCCAAAGAGGGCCTGTTTGAATGGTTGGTCATGCCTTTCGGGTTGACGAATGCTCCTGAAACCTTCATGATGATGATGTAAGACATATTACGGCCATTCGCCAACTCATTTGTATTAGTGTACTTGGATGACATCTTTATCTTTAGCCAGACTTGGGAAGAGTACCTCCACCACATCTGATAGGTCCTCCAAACACTACAACAACACAAGTTGTGTGCCAATTTGGAGAAGTGCACTTTTGGCATGACCTGGGTTTAGTATATGGGATACATTTTTTATGAGTGGGGGGTGCACGTGGATCCAACGAAGGTCCAATTCATTCAGGATTATCTAACCCCAACCACTCTAACATAGCTCCACATATTTCTCGGTATTGATAATTTCTACAAAAGGTTCGTGTTGGGATTCTCTCATATCACTTGGCCCTTGAGTCAAGTCAACAATGGAGGAGCGAAATACAAATTATTTTTGTCTGAATCTCAACATAAGGTGTTCATAGAGTTGAAACATTTCCTCTTCTCTGCCCAAATTCTCACATTACCAGACTTGCAAAAACTATTTGAGATCGAGATAGATGCCTCTGACTATGATATTGGGTAAGTTCTTACTCAATAGGGGCATCCAATGGCATATCATAGTGAGACACTGTCTGATAGAGTCCAGAAGTATCCCACTTATGAAAAAGATATGTATTCCTTTGTGTAGGCTTGATGAAAATGGAAGCATTACATTTTGGGGAAGGAAACAGTCATCCACAGAGATCATTGACCCCTATAGTTCATACAAACACAAGGGAAGTTGCAAAACGATCGCCATCAGAAGTGGTCCACGTATCTGCAACAACTTCATTTGAACATCAAGTATAAGAAGGGCAACACCAATAATGTTGCAGACTTCCTCAACTGACCATCAATCGTGGCGCTAACCACTGTGCTCAACTCTTGTGGGCACGAAACTTATGATTGGCCTCTTCTCTACAATAGCGATCCAGAATTTGACCACACATAGAAGATGCTCTTGGAGAGTTACAAAGTTCCAAAATTTCACCTCCAGGATGCATTGCTATGTCACCTGGGACACTTTTTTGTTCCTTCAAGCGAGCATGGCAAGATGATATGGGAAGCACACTACTGTTGGGTCGCTGGGAATTTCGGGGTCGAGAAAACAATGGTAGTACTGCAGAAGTATTTTCGTTTGGAAAACCTTCGACAGGATGTCAAGAAGTACATTAGATACTACACTTCTTGCACCATTGCCAAACCGACCATCAAGAAGTAAGGCCTCTATATGTCGATGTCTATCCCTAGTTGACCTTGGGAATCCATCTCCATGGATTACATGTAGAGACTTCCTTCTACTAAGCATAGAAATTAATTTCATTAGAGAAATTTTGAGGTCTGAAATGGACCTCATAAGAAAAATGTACAACCAAAATAAACTTTATAAGAGCCAATAGGATTCAAGAGGATAATGTCAATGATGGGGGAGTATTCACCATTTTTGGGGTAAAAAAGTAAAAATATTAAAAAATAATAAAATAATAAAAGTAATTATTCAACTTATCTACCTAGAGTTTTACTCAAATTTCGAGGGGGAGTACTTGTTGGATGCAACACTTAATTCCTCATCCAAGGAGTATCGATGTTGCATACTTTCGATGAACCCTACTACACAAAAAGTGAGAAATACATGAAAATACATGATTGAAATCATGATTTTCATGTATTTCTTATTTTTCATGTAGATGGGTCCATCAAAAGTATGCAACATGGGTACTCCTTGGATGAAGAATCAAATTCTGCATCCAACGAGTGTTCCCACTCGAAATTTGAGTAAACACATAGGGAGTTATGTTGAAAATACGCGCTGAAAAAGTAATTTTTTCTTTTTTCCCTCTAAAATTTGATGATGTAATCAAATATTGTTTTATTATTTCCACTATTATTTTATAATTTCCTTAGGAGGACATTTTTAGACCTCAAAATTCCCTTAATGGTTTTTGTGGTCATCGACAGATTCTCAAAGATGGACATTATGGTGGCCTACAAGAAGAATATCACAATAGAAGATACTTTTAAATTATTCTTTGAACAAGTGTGGGTACACTTTGGGATCCCACAGTCTATCATCTCAGATCGGGACAGCAGGTTCCTAAACACATTTTTTTCCAACCTCTGGTCAATGCTAGACACCAAGCTCACCAAGTCCACAACATTCCATCCCAAAACTGATGACCAGACAGAGGTCCTAAATAGAATGATCATACAGATTCTGCGCATGTACAACTCAAAGAATCCACACACATGGGATGAGAGCTTGCCCTATGTACAACACAACTATAACTGGGCCTTGTCAACCGACCACAACCCCTTTCAGGTGGGCTTACGATTCTAGCCAATATGTTCCATTGACGTATCCATGCAATTTTCAACTACTCAGCCTGATTTGGCTCATGTCCAGTCTGAAGCTAACAAGGAGAAAAACTTCATTGAGTGCATTCAGCAAATCCACCAACAAGTTCATGACATATTTGATATATCTAATTCTAAGTACAAGCAACGACATGATCAACATTGGGTGCCACACAACTTACAGGTGGGCGACAAAGTGTGGCTACATTTGTAGAAGGGGCGCCTCATTGGACCCCACCGCAAGCTTCACCCGCTCTGATATGGGCCATACATCATCACCAAGGCTATAGGGGGAAATTTCCTTGAGCTTATTATTCCAACATTCCTTGGTTTTCACCCAGTGTTCAATGTGGATCGCCTTCGACCCTACTTTCCACCTTTACTGGACACATCCGACATGAAAAAACAACTCACACCAACAGAGTTAAAACCAGATTGCATGTAACAAGCCAGAAATGATGGGATCATGGAAACACATATCAAGAAAACCTTCTAGTATAGGATCCAACTATATCGATTTGTCAACGCAGGTCAACTCCTTCACCAGGGAAAGTGGCTCATGAGGGACCAAGTTCAACAGAAGTTTCCTCATCTCATGAAGGAACTCAATGAAAAGGGGAAAATTGCTTCTTAAGGGGGGAGGAATGATCCAAGTGGATATTTGTGGCCAAAAACCTATTGCACTTGGACCCCCACCATTTTTTCCTTCGATTTTTCAGTTTCCTTAATTGTAGCACAATTTTCTATTTTTGGCAGTTTCTGTGGTCGTGGACTTCCGGAGCTGTTTTGAGGCCCTAAATGAAATTTTTTGGGAAAATTTCGTCTAGGAAAATATGAGTATTTTACTTGAAATTCACTATCAGTAATTTTAGTCCTCATAGAGATACTTCTAACAAGGTATCATGTGCATAAAACATAGATCATATGCCAAAGTTACGACCCTGGGAAATTGATGTACCAATTTACCCCAACGGGGCCCATAGTTTGGTGTTTCAACTCATAGGGTTAGGATTTTAGATGTTTATGTTTTTCCACTATTTCTCAATAATAAATAGGCCTTAGAGCCTCATTGTAACATAGTTCATAGGCCTGTAGTTGCCACATCTCTTCTCAGAGATAAGCTACCAATGCCCTAGCTACTTTATTTCCATTATGTATGTAAGCATATTTCAGTTATGTGATATTAATGAAATGAAGTCTTCTTTCTACTGCATATCTATTTTTATGTGTATTTATATTTTTTATTGTGTTCCTACATAATTCCAGATGAATTAGTTCAGTTTGTTGCAGTAGGATTCCAGATCTAGGACTTGGAATTTTCACAAATATCCCAACAACCACTCCATCCACTGCAACATTGATGACCATATAGAGGAGAAGAGATGGAAGTTGCATCCAGAGCTTAACCCAAAGAAAAAAAGAAAGAAAATAAGAAGAATAATCTCATAGCCACTGATTTAAGAAACTAGGTTGAAAGTAACTCAGATATAGATGAGAATATTGTTTCTATGTTAGTGCAAAATGAGGTGAATTTGAGTAGCCTTCAACTACATGAAGAGAAATAAATCACCAAACTCTTCCATATAAATTACAGGCCAAGAAGAAAAACATTGATGCTCTTTTTGACTCGATATTGTAGGAGAATACCATTGCAGTAGAGCTGGTCAAAAAATTTGGATTGGAAGTTCATGGTCATCTGAGCCCATATGCATTGGGATGGGTAAATAAGTATGTAAAATTGAAGGTAAAAAAACAATGCAAAATTAGATTTTCCACCAATGTTGATTGATGAGCTCCATCATTAGACATATTTAGAGGGGTTAATAGTCACCTTTTTTCCTTCTTAGATATCTTTTGCTTGCAATTTTTATTATTATATGGTTTTATGATGCTAGTATAGGTGGTGATTAAGGCTAACATACTCTTGAGTGCCTAATATAAGGTTGAGTGCACAAAATCATGAATTATTAATAATTTATATAAGGATTTTATCATAAAGACTCGGAGGAGACAACAAAGAGGAATTATAGGAGGATTTTCCACCTTCAAAGGCAGCCAAAGGATCCCAAATATTCTCTCTAGCAATTCAAATTTCGAAAGCAGCCAAATGATCCCCAAGGATTCTCTCCAGCAATTCAAATTCAAGAGGCAACCATGCAACTCAAAGAGGAGTGCACGCAATCCTTGTTAACTGAGATTCAAGTGGACTCAATCACAATTTTCTAGGGAGCCATTGGTAGCTGCCCTGTAGAATAAATAGAGCAGAGCTAGAGCTAGGAAGAGTTAGTCTATTCTAGTCTCGATTCCATTCAGAACTATTGTTGTGAGCTATTGAACTTTTTTGTTTTATTCAGTGATCAAACTTTCAGAGATGTATGAAATTATTATTTTATGAAATGACCAGACTGATTTCATTTGACTGATTTAAGTTTAAGAGGGCTAGGCTCGTGGGTTATGGCCTAATTCATGTGCCTCAGCTTCTATGTTGTTCCTATCATTTCATTTTTGTCATTTAGCTAGTTTTGCTTCTGCCATTTAAGTTATATCTTCTTCTGATATGTTTCATTGCGGTTTAGTTTGTGTATTGTTGTAGTTTTTAATTGCATATGCATAGTAAAATAGAGGAAAAACTCAAAAAACTGTGGTCAAGCCTCCCCCTCTCATCTCTGTCAATAGAGCTTGAGTAGGGAAGACCTTCCCACAAGCCAAAATTGCTTTCTATTTGAGTTTTGGGAAGAATTTGTATTACCGAGTCCAAGCCTTTCTTTCATTGTTTTATCACGCATTTCTGTCTATTTCCCATGCATGAATCCGCATGTGTGTTTCACTTCTGAGCATTGTCCTTACGCCTCCATTCCCCTCCTTTTCCTCTCATTTTAATGCTTTACCTACCTAACTTACTTAAGCCCTTCAAGCCTTATTCCTTAGCTTTTCTCCATTCACGGTTGCCTTACTAGTTTTAGGAAAAACACGCAAAAAACCATTCAAACCACTAAAAACCCAACCTCCGCCTTTGCTCCTCGAGTCTCCTGCCACTGTATGTCACACTTCGCAAATCGCAACATTTAGCTTTTAACTTTAACACTTACCACTCGTTCTTTGCAATTGTGATATTGCGAAATCGTAAATCGCACTCCGCACTCTTTACCTTTTACCTTTAACATTGTATACCTCTCGTTGTTTGCGTGCGATATTGAAAAATCATAAATCGCACTTCACACCATTTACCTTTTCGGGCTTTAACACTTACCACTGGTTTCTGCAATTGCGATATTGCGAAATCGTGCCCCACTGTCAGTCCCATCGACACGTCACCATCACAAATCGCACTTCGCATCCTTTACCTTTTACCCTTAACACTTACCGCTCATTCTTGTGATTGCGATATTGCCAAATCGAAAATCACAAATTGCACAGTTTAAATTTTTTCATAATGCTTACCTCTAATTTCGTCGATGTGATAACTCCGCAATGTCACTCTTCACACTTCGCACTTCGCAAAACTTACCACATCACAGATTGCATCCCACAAATTTTATCGTGTCACCAATCACACTTCGCAAATTTTAGTTCATTCTTGTTAATCCTTACCTCTATTCCTTTAAATTTGCGATATTTCCATTCGTGACCCGCCATGTCACTCATCGCACTTTGCACTTCACACAACTTAGTTCATTCTTGTTAATCCTTACCGATATCCCTTAAAACTTGCAAAGTTGCGATTGCGACATCGCACATCGCAAATTTTGTCCTCCATCGCATACCGCCATCATATTTTTTAGTTCTATCCACTCCAAAGTCATTTCTCACGCTATCATAAAGTTTTATAAGGGTTTCACCCCCTCTTTCCACTTCCAAACCTCGTTTCATGTGTTAAAACCCCAATTAGCCTCTTTTAGCCCTTTTCTTCCCTCTAAGATGCAAATTAAATCTTTTTAATTATAATTAATTCATGGATAGCCTAGTTGCATGGATAGAAGAGTGGTAGATAGATCATAGGACAAGTAGAGTGCATTTATCCGTTTGGCCAAGTTAAGTGTGGTTTAGGATTAGTTTCCTTTATGCTATTTGTTTTCTGTAAATTAAATTAGTTTCCTTCCTGTCATTTCTTTTCAGAAATTTAATTTAGTTTCTTACTGTCCTTTCTTTCCTACACATTAAATTAGTTCCATTTCTAGCATTTCTTTTTTGCAATTTAGTTTAGTTTCATTGAAGTGTGACAGACTTCACTGAGAACCCCTAGAAGTAGCACCATTTTGTAAAGCAGAAGAAAATGGCATGAACATAATGCATCTGTTGTGTATATAACACTGTCACCTCAAAGTTTGTACAAACCTCAGGTTGATAAAGTAAAGTAGGGAAGCCCCTGGGAGTTGCAGCACTCTTGGTGCAATACGAGGGTTCACCACTTTTTGGCGCCATTGTCAGGGAGGTGTCTAGTAGATGTTTTGATTTTGTTTTAGCATTCCTTTATTCTTTCCTTTTTTTTCATGTCATTTCATAAATATTGAAAAAATACAGAAAGATATGATTTTCATGTATCGTAGAACTAGGAATACTCAAAGACAAATCTTACCTAAAACCCCCACATCACCTCCTGGCCACCCTTCACTCTTCTTCAGTGGCAGTGAGATTGAATCCCCTATAGGATAGTCTTCTGAATATTTTGAGGATCTTATTGGGGAAGAAGAACAAGACCTTGTTTCAACTGAGGGACATACTTCACCTATCTTAACCATGGCTGGGATCTAGAGAGCCTTTCCCATAAGAGAGGCAGATGGAGAAACTAAGATGAAAAAAATTAGCCCCTTAGCTCTTCCACACTTCCATGGAATTACCTCTGAGGACCCTGACACATTCATATTTGATTTTTTTTTTTTTTGTAGGACTTATGAATACACCTCTAATGATCATAAATTGAAGCTATTCCCATCCACCCTTAAGGATGTAGCCTTGCGCTGGTTCATGGGTCTGCCTAACGATAGCATCACTACTTGGGTACAGATGGAAGAGACGTTCAATAGCAACTACAAAGTCTACTGTAGGTCCAAGGAAAATAAGGATGAGATATTTAGGATGACTCTATGGCCTGATGAATCCTTAGAAGATTATGAATATAGGTTTCAATTGAACTATAAGAGAGCCAATTGTACTCTTGATCTTGACTCACTTAAACTTGTACTTATTTGATGGATCAATGAAGAGATGATAGAAACCTTGAATATGTTATTTGGAGGAGATGTCTACCAAAAACCCTATGAAAAAATCAAAATTTTCTTCCGGAACCATTCTAGGGCATTTAGGAAGAAGGGTAGAGCTAGCCAAATTACATCCTATACCCCTTCCTCTTCCACGTTCATAAAACATGAGATTAGAAACATGCTAGAGGAATTCAAGAGTGAGATGTTGCACACCTTTTCTTTGAAAATGGACACAATGCAGGTCAAATGGAAGAAAGAGGAAGTAGAGAGAGCCCTCACCATATTTTGTCCTAGATGTACCAAGAAGCACCCAAGAAATGAATGTCCACTAAATGTCATAGAGGTTTGCTTAGTCTGTGAAGAGAATCATGCCACAGACAATTGTCCCTTATTACCTGGACTTAAATATGTATATCAAGGTGGGGAAACAATACCAGAGCAACTGTGTTTCATAAACTAGAGAAGGCCTCAAGGCCCTCGACCATATCAACAAGGTATGTAAGGTGCACCTTACTCTTACTATTACAACGATCAGAGTGCACCCAAAAACCTTGGTACACCCCTACTCATCCATCCTAGTCTACACCTCTTACTTGGCCTTCCAACCCTTCATACTATCCTCAGCGAGTAAACCAACCATTTCAGCAATACGTTCCACAACAACCTCAGTGGAACAATCCATCTCAAGGGTGGAGACCTCAACTAAATAAACTACCTTCTCTAATGCCTCCACCCCAACCTCAACCTCAGCTTACTCATGCTGCTCCACCTTGGCAACCTATACCTACACAGCCCAATCCAAACTCAAACAACAGACAAACACAACAAGCTCCCAGTGGAGAAATATCCCATCTAGCTTATGTTATGGAGATACAGGAGGTTAATCTCAGTTCGGGAAGATTAATTCCAGACAACCATCCCCCATCTCCACCTGTATAGGTTGAGGAGGAAGAGGAAGAAGATAACACTCAGATCCAACAACCTCCTATTCTAGAGCACTTGATCCACCCTATTTAGCACACCTTAGAGGAGAATAAACTCTTGGGAGAATTGGAAAATTTTTGTGTAAAGATACCACTTCTCCAGGCCATTAAGGATGCCCCTATCTACAATAGGCTCATCAAAGAAAAATGCTTCAAGAAACTTGGGAGAAGGAAGAGAGATACCCCCACCATTAATGTGGTAGGACAACTATCTAACCTGATGCTGGGGAAGGTGATATTTCCAAAATACCTGGACCCTAGTAGTCCAGTTGTTGATGTGAATATAGATGGTGTCATAGTACCCAACACTCTGATATATCTAGGGGATGTCATCAATATCATGACCAAGGAAACTATGCTGAAACTTAATCTCCAAGGGACTTTGAGGAAAACCACAACAATTCTGCAACTTGTAGATCGGTCCACAGTAACTCCGGAAGGAATTGTTGAGGATGTTATGGTTACCATTGACTCTTTGGAGTATCCTACAGATTTCCTGGTCCTACAACCAAAAACCAAGTTTAATGGTTATCCTCTCATATTAGGGAGACCTTGGTTAGCAACTGCAGATGCTTATATTAGTTTTAGGGCCGGAAACATGACTATAAAAAATGGGCCTTTGTATAACCAACTAGTGTTATATCCTCCAGCCCATCCTTCCATTGATCATGACCTCCATATATGGTTGGAGGATGAAGAAGATGAGTTATATAACACTGCTCCTATGTGTACCATAGATGTTATTCTTAGAGGGGGGTAGCTTGATGAAGATGAACTCATCGACGATGCCATTCAAATATAGTCCTCCACTAACACTCCTCTCGAAACCTTAGTCAAAGAGGCTGAAATCCAACCTTGGATGGAAGTGCACCTAATTGATACAACCTCTGAAACCACCAAGGTGATTTAGTTTGGCCCATCCAAATCTCTGAAAAGCAACCCAAACCTCTCAAATGAAGAAGAGAAGCAACTATGCTAGCTTTTGAAAGAAAACCTTGAAGCATTTGCTTGGGATTACAAGGACATGAAAGGGGTGTATCCTTCAGTATGTAGACATCACATTTACATCAAAGAAGGATGCAAGCCTGTGAGCCAACCCCAAAGAAGGATGAACCCAGCTCTGAAGGACATAGTCAAAGAAGAGTTGCAGAAACTATTGGATGTAGGGTTCATATATCCTATATCCAATAGTGAGTGGGTATCCCCTCTTGTCCTAGTCCCAGACAAGAATAGGAAGTGGAGAATTTGTGTTGACTATTGATAACTTAACAAAGCCACCAAGAAAGACTATTTATCTTTTCCCTTTATAGACCAAGTCCCAGATGGCCTTGTGGGGAAGAAGTTCTTTTCCTTCTTAGATGGGTTCAGTGGGTACAATCAGATTCAAATCAGCCCTAAAGACCAAGATAAGACTACTTTCACCAGCCCCTGGGGTACCTTTGCCTATAGAGTCCTACCCTTTGGATTGTGCAATGCCCTAGCTACCTTCCAAAGAGTTGTCCTGAGCATGTTTTCTAAGTTATTCCATGACTCTGTCGAAATTTACATGGTTGATTTCACACCATATGGGGATGATGTTGGAAATATTGAGAGGGGGGGTGAATCAGTATTCCTTTCAATTAGAGAATTAGTTAATATTCAATTATTATTAGTGTTTTTACAATAATAGCAGCAAAAAAAAGGAACACAAATGCGCACTGTTTTTAAGGTGGAAACCCACTTCGAGACAAAAACCACCTAATTATTTTCTAATAATTATTTAATATTCAACTCCAATTGAAAATAAAGCTCCAACTTCCTAGAATCTAGAAAAGAATTCTTCTCCAGCTCCCACTAGATGGACGCTCCAACGCCCGAGATTCTTCAATATTCAACTGAATGGATGCCCCAACACCTAATGAGCTACAACTCACCCTAGCACCACCCTACCACCCTATAGAAGAATAAAATAAGAATGGACACCCATACTAGGTAAAATGGTCCACTTTACAATGATATAGAATGATGTAGAAGACGAAGACACACTAGACCATAACCCAAACTATGACACAACCACCTAATGATGATCCTAGACCTCTCGACATTGCCTCTTCAACTCTTGGTAGATAGACACTAAATTTTTTTTACAATAATGTATTTACAATGACTTAGTACAATGATACCTTTACAGTGACTGTATGCAGTGCTTCCCACTTGAAAACTTCATGTGATGAACTTCTTGCTGTTGTTCTACACCTTGGTTGTTTCTCTTGTCATGCTACCCTCTGCTGCACCTTGCTTTTCTTTGCTGCCCTAGAAAGTCTGGTCCTTTGCAGCCCTTGACAACACATGATCTAGCTTTTTCTTTCCTTCTAGGAGCTCGATATTGAATCTGTTGTATCTATGTTATTTAAGATTGCCAATATCTAATTTTTAGTCTTGTAGTAGTCCTTTGAGTCTTATTTCCAATGCCATAGGTCTGACCCAATTTGGATTCTTCAACAGAGATTTATGCCCAATCTCTCACAATGCCCTAATTATGGAATGTTTTAGTAGAGAAAACTTGTACGGTGTTCCATGTGTCACTTTTTCTTCATTCAGCTATGAAATTCATCAAGAGAAAGCTACAGTCCTTGCACTATCTACTAGTTTTTACAGAATTCCAATCTGATACTTAGAAATAGGGCTATGATGATTTTCCCAAGGTCACTTCTTTGGGATGAATTTTAGGAGCCTGAAAAAACACTGACTTCCACAGATAATATATCCAAAAATTTTATGCACCTTGATCTGAAAGTTTCATAGGAGCTTCCTTAGGATTTCGGCTTCGCCTCATAAAAATTTCAGCTTCTAAACCTTTGTATAAACAAAGTTAGAGTGAAAATTCCACAATGACCTGTTTCAGATGGTGAAATCCCTTGCATAAGGAGGATATGAGGATCACAATTTATATAAATGCTTAG
This sequence comes from Pinus albicaulis, assembly GCA_034641835.2. NCBI lineage: Eukaryota > Viridiplantae > Streptophyta > Pinopsida > Pinales > Pinaceae > Pinus > Pinus albicaulis. Next base: position 43,884 of record JAXQQM020071785.1, read on the forward strand.
GTTGAGAGGGGCTTCAACAAGTGAACGTGGGAGGGATTTTAGGAGCTTAAAAAGATTAATTATGACTTTTCAATGACCCATGCCACAACCCCATGGGGTTTTATCCCACTAACTGGGGTTAGAAACTTCAAACATGAATATCACTCAAACCATGAAGAATTACATGGCGTTCCATATATCAACGGAAACATATTGACAAGAAGAAACCATAAAAAGCATTCTTGACCCAAAATATAGTAATTTGGTAGGTCAAAATTCCCATGCAATATTGGGGTAGCCCCTGGTGCTGCTTGGGTTGACATCAATGACAACCGCTGATCAACAGATGAATTCTAGGAAGCTCTCTCCAGTTTGGGTAAAGTACTAAGGAGGTGCATTGAGATGCATCTCTCCTTGAGCCTAGAAAAGTGTGAATTCTTGAAGAAAGTAGGGGTTGTATTAGGAAACTCCATATCCCAAGTAGATATAGGTAGACCCAAACAAAATCACTATCATCAAAAGGTTACCTGCTCCTCAAAAGCAGAAAGATGTCATGAGTTTCTTAGGCTTAGCTAGTTACTATAGAAGGTTCATCAAAGATTTAAGCAAGACGGCTTCGCCATTATTTGGGTTATTAGCCAAAGATTCTGATTTTATTTGGTCTGTTCCTTGTCAAGAGGATTTTGAGCTCATTAAGAACCAGTTGACTACTGCCCCCATCCTCCGAGGTCCAAATTGGACTCTGCCTTTCCACATCCACAGTGATGCTTCTGAAAAAGCTGTAGGGGCAACATTAGGACAATTAGAGGACAAAATCCCTTATGAAATTTATTTCATCAACAAGAATCTGTCAAAAGTTGAGCTGAATTATTCTATTACTAAGAAAGAGATGTTAGATATTGTCCATGCATTCAACAAATTCAGGAATTATGTCACTGGATATCAGACCTTTATCCACACTGACCATGCAACCATCAAGTATTTAATGAAAAAAATAGATGTAAATGTAAGGATAATTAGATGGTTGTTACTTTTGCAGCAATTTGATTTGACTATTGTTGATAAAACTGGAAAGGAAAATGTTGTTGCAAATTTTTTGTCCATGTTAGTTCTCCCTGCGGGTGAAGAAGGAATGGTGGATGACCAGCTACCAGATGAACACCTCTTTTCCATATCAACACTCTCACCATGGTTTGTTGATATAGCCAACTACTTGGTTGTTGGAAAAATCCCTCCTAATATTTCATTTAGGGAGAGGAGCAGAATCATAAAAAAAAGCACCCCTTTCACAAGGATTAGGGGGAATATTTTAAAGCTACGCCCTGATCAAATCCTAAGGATATGTGTGAGGGAGGAAGAAGTTTTTGATATCCTCTCTGAATGTCATGAAAACCCATGTGGAGGCCACTTTTCTGCAAATAGAACTTCTTACAAAGTTTGCAGGTAGGATACTATTGGCCTACCCTTCACCAAGATTCCATAAGATACACCAACAGGTGTGAACAATGCCAAAGGATGGGGAAACCCACAAAAAGGGATGAAATTCCTTTACACCCTTAGGTGGCTCTTGAGCCATTTGATAAGTGTGGCATGGACTTTGTTGGACCTATCGATCCACCATCTGGACAAAAAAAGTATATCATAGTCTGCACTGATTACCTGACAAAGTGGGCTGAAGAAAAAATAATGAAGGTAGCAACCGAGTAGAAAGTAGAAGAATTTATAAGGGGGAATGTGTTTTACAAGTTTGGATACCTCACAGAAATAGTCACTAATCAGGGAGCACAATTCACCTCTCACCTCATTGAGAATATTTTGAGGAAGCGGAAGATTAAGCATAGAACTTCTACTGCATATCACACTCGGGCGAATGGCCAAGTAGAAGTAACTAACAGAGCTTTAGAGAGCATCCTCACCAAGGTTGTGAGCAGTAGTAGAAAATATTGGGCAGATAGATTGGTAGAAGTTACTTGGGCCTACAACACTACTTGGAAGACAACAACATGATTCATTCCTTATGAACTAGTCTAAGGTAATAAATCTCTACTTTCAGTTGAGTTTTAATTCAATACTTTAAGAATGGAAGCTGAATTAAATCTAGATCTATCAAATTCCCAAAAAGAGAGGTTGTTGCAGCTAAATGGATTGGATGAGTTCAGAATGCAAGCACTTCTTCACATGGAGGTAGTTCAACTGTAAAGGAAGGTATGGCATGAAAAGAAAATCAAAGAAAATACCTTCCAAGAAGGATATTGGGTGTTGTTGTATGATTCAAGGTTTAAATATTTTAAAGGCAAGCTGATGACAAGATGGTTAGAACCTTACATAGTGGAATTTTTTTTTTATAATGGTGCAGTTCAAATCAGAACCATAGATGAGGAAGGAATACCCTTGCTTGTTAATGGTCATAGAATTAAGATTTAAAAGAAGCCATTGTCGAAGGAAGAGTTCATAAATTCAATCAGCAGAGAGAGAAACTCCTTAGTTTCCCACACCTCTTGAAAATAAAGAAAAAAAGAAAAAAAAAAGAGATCTTGTGGGTTTAAAACCTTGATAGAGGCAGCTCACTTGCTAAAAAAAAATAAGAGAAAAAGAAAATAAATATCCATGGGTGAAAACCTCTTTGAGGCGCCCAAGGCAAGTTTGCGGGTTGAAAAACTCCATGGAGGCAACCCACTTTCTTTCCAAAAAAATAAAAAAAAGAACAAAAACAAAAAAATACATTTACATCTTTGTGTTTTCTATGTTTGCTGTTTTGTAGGTTAATGGTTTCTAGAAACACATGGAAGAATTCATCTTCTTTTCCCTTCTTCTATTTTACCATCCATCCCATAATTTGCTCCATTCATCTTCATAAATTCCTCCATCACCTCCATACACCACATTCCTCCATTCTTGAGCACAATGTAGCAAGAGAAACAACACATAGACTACTACAAACATTAGGAATTTCCTTCAAAAACAAAGTTGTTCATGGACTTCCAAGAAGAACAACAAGGAAAGTTTCATAACAGACTCTAGGAGAATGAGAATTCCACCCGTGTCATCTCAAGCACCCCACGCGACATCCACAGCAGAGAGAAACATCAAGCAAAGATTAGTAGCTCTCTCAATGAAGTTGTTCATTCAGCGAGCCACTCATTCAGAGTACAGTAATATGGTGAAGAAAAAAGCATCTATAGGGCTTGTCTCCAACCTCCAGCTCCTACAAATGCCTTGAACACAACATGTAAACTCAGGTATAGCTTCTCACCCCTTGCTACGCGTCCATAATGGCCAGAAATAATTAATTTGAAGACTTAGAGTTTAAGGGGCAGAAAGGTGGCCAGTTAACTCGGCCATCACCATGAGGTATGACTGAAAAAATAGGAAGTACACGCCACCTGGGCATGCAAAAGAAGAGAATTTAAATCAAGTAGAATAGAGGAGAACGAGGGGAGGAAACACGCAGTCCATCACAAATTAACAGGGAGGAAGAAACAACTATCTACAAAATGACTGGAGCTGAGCCGAGTTACATAAGCACTCCATAATTAGCTGCGTTATCTAATAAAAGGAGATACGGTCTCATCCAAACCAGTAAATTGAAATTTTTTAAAAGGATGAGAGACCGATGGAAGCACGCAGTGCTTAAAGAAGAAGAGGAATAGACAAAGGGCCAAATAAAAACAGAAGAGATGGCCATATAAGTCATAGAGATAGCAAAAAATGGGCGAGAAATAGACTCACAATACAACACCACATCCCTACAATACAAAAATTTAGTTGCAACCATAGCTCCTCTGAGCGCAAAGAGAAAAAGGTGGACCTCTAGGTATTCCAGAGCTAACAAGAAGCAGAGAGAGCCAGAAACTTCTCCCATAATCCCGATTATCATTGAAGAATCACCAAGGGGGGATTAAAGAATCGAAGAGATAATTCTAAAGGAGCAGCTGCAAAGGGCAGAGGCAAAGAATGTAGCACTAAAGGAGCAATTGCAGAAAAAAGAAGAGCAAGTAGCCACCATGGCAGACTTATGCATAGAAGCCCTTCAACACAGATTCCCCTCTGAATCAAAGGCTGTTTACCTCAAAGAACAATGGCTTCTATTTCAAATCAAAACTCTAGCCTCCCATGGATCACTACCTTTCGAAGATTGTAGGAAATTCATGAATTTCTACAAGCAAGTTAACATGGCTGATCAAGAAAATATGGAAGAGTTTTATGTGCATAACTTCTTGCTAACAAATATGGATATTTGGGACCCCAATCCTATAATGGGGGATATGTAGTTAATGGCTCTAGCATCTTGGATGGTGAATGAGGACACTAGAGCAAGAGAGATATGGAAGGTTATGGGAAGAAGAAATAGAGAACCCTTATATATCAAACCAAAATTTTCCAGCCCAAGAGAAGTCATCCTTAACCATATAGAGATTTAAAGGGACCCTGCATTGGTGGAAATCTACCTTCAGACTCAAAACCAGGTGATAGGCCACTTTGATGATGTTTCTAGGTAGATAGAGGAAAAGTGCATTATGGCTAGCCAGAGGAGATGGAACAACCTCCCTCATAGCCTCAAGAATAGGAAGTACCATACTCCAGAAAGACTGAGGGGTGCATTGGAAAGGGAACCATTATACAAGAAGGCCATGCAGGCCAAAAAGATCCAATGGTTGGGACTAAAGCTTAGCCCACCTTTGCTGCTAGGGCTAACTGATGTAGAGGACACAGATGCACACGATAGAGAATGGGAGAATGCAAAAAATAATAATGGTTTTTACCCCCTTAGGGAAACTCCCACACTTCTTCCTTAGGAAGTCAGGGGGGCTATCAAAGCCTTAAAGGAAATGGAGGAGGGGTATTTTTTGCTTAGAGGATGAGAAACCATTCATTAGGGGGGTGATGATGAGCTCCATCATTAGACATATTTGGAGGGGTTAATACTCACATTTTTTCATTCTTAGATCTCTTTTTCTTGCATTTTGTAGTATTATTTGGTTTTATGATGCTAGTATAGGTGATGATTAAGGCTAACATACTCTGAGTGCCTAATAAAAAGTTGAGTGCATAAAATCATGAATTATTAATCATTTTTGTAAGGATTTTATCGTAAAGACTCGGAGGAGACAACAAAGAGGAATTATAGGAGGATTTTCCACTCTCAAAGGTAGCTAAAGAATCCCAAAGATTCTCTTCAGCAATTTGAATTCCAAAAGCATCCAAAGGATCCCCAAGGATTCTCTCCAGCAATTCAAATTCCAGAGGCAGCCAAGCAACTCAAAGAGGAGTGCACCCAATCCTTGTTCAATGAGATTCAAGTGGAATCAATCACCATTTTCTAGGGAGTTGTTGGAGTCTAGTGGAATAAATAGAGCAGAGCTAGAGCTAGGAAGAGTTTGTCTATTCTAGTCTTGATTCCATTCAGAACTATTGTTGTGAGCTATTGAGCTTTTTTGTTTTATTCAATGATGAAACTTTTAGAGATGTATGAAGTAATTATTTTATGAATGAGAAGACTGATTTCATTCAACTGATTTAAGTTTTATAGGGATATGCTCATGGGTTAGGGATCCATGTGCCTCAACTTGTCTATTGTTCCTATAATTTCCTTTCTGTCATTTAGCTAGTTTTTCTTCTGCCATTTAAGTTAGATCTACTTTTGATAAGTTTCACCGATGTTTAGTTTTTGTGCTACTATAGTTTTTAATTGCTTATGCTAGTATAATAGAGGAAAAAATCCAAAAACTATTGTCAAGTCTCCCCCTCTCATCTCTGTCCATAGAGTTCGAGTAGAGCAGACCTTCACACATGCCCAAATTACTCTCTGTTTGAGTTTTGGGAAGAATGTGTATTACCGAGTCCAAGCCTTTCTTTCATTTTTTTATCACGCATTTATGTCTGTTTACCGTGCATGAATCCGTAGGTGTGTTTCACTTCTAAGCACTACCCTTACGCTTCCGTTCCCCTCCTTTTCCTCTCATTTTAACGCTATACCTACCTAACGCACTTAATCCCTTCAAGCCTTATTCATTTGCTTTTCTCCGTCCACGGTTGTATTACCCGTTTTATGAAAAACATACAAAAAAACCATTCAAACCATCAAAACCCCGACCTCCGCATTTTCTCGAGTCTCCTGCCACCATACATTGCACTTTGCAAATTGCAACATTTGGCTTTTACCTTTAACACTTACTGCTCATTCCTTGCAATTGCAATATTGCGAAATCACAAATCGTACTTCGCACCATTTACCTTTTACCTTTAACACTTACTGCTTGTTCTTTGTGATTGTGATATTGCGAAATCACAAATCTCACTTCACACCGTTTACCTTTTCTACCTTAACACTTAGTGTTGGTGCCTACGATTGCGATATGGTGAAATCATGCCCCGCTATCGGTCCCATCGCCATCACAAATATCACTTTGCATCCTTTAGCTTTTACCCTTAACACTTACCGCTCATTCTTGCAATTGCGATATCACGAAATCAAAAATCAAAAATCACACAGTTTAAATTTTCGCATAACACTTACCACTCATTCCGTGGATGTGATAACTCCACCACGTCATGCGTCACACTTCGCACTTCGTGGAACTTAACACATTGCATATCGCAGCCCATAACTTTTATCGTGTCACCAATCGCACTTCGCACATTTTAGTTCATTCTTGTTAATCCTTACCACTATTACTTTAAACTTGCGATATTGTGATTCATGACCCACCACGTCACTCATCGCACTTCGCACAACTTAGTTCATTCTTGTTAATCCTTACCGTTATCCCTTTAAACTTGTGAATTTGTGATTGTGACATCGCACATCGCAACTTTTGTCCTCCATCACACTCCACCATCACATTTTTGAGTTTTGTCTGCTCCAATGTCATTTCTCATGCTATCATAAATTTTTATAAGGGTTTCACCCTTCTTTCCACTTCCAAACCTCCTTTCATGTGTTAAACCCTCCATTAGCCTCTTTTAGCCCTTTTCTTCCCTCCAAGCTACAAATTAACTCTTTTTAATTAGAATTAAGTCATGGGTAGCCTAGTTGCATGGATAGAAGCATGGTAGATAGATCACAGGATAAGTAGAGTGCATTTAGTTGTTTGGCCAAGTTATGTGTGGTTTAGGATTAGTTTCCTTTCTTCTATTTTTTTTCTGCAAATTAAATTAGTTTCCTTCATGTTATTTATTTTTAGAAATTTAATTTAGTTTCTTAGAGTCATTTCCTTCTTGCACATTAAATTAGTTCCATTCCCGTCATTTCCTTTTTGCAATTTAGTTTAGTTTCATTGAAGTGTGACAGACTTCACTGAGAACCCTTAGAAGTAGCACCCTTTCGTAAAGAAGAAGAGGATGATATGAAAATAATGCATTTGCTCTGTATATAGCACTGTCACCTCAAAGTTTGTACAAACCCTGGGTTGATAAAGTAAAGTAGGGCAGCCCCTGGGAGTTTCAGCACTCTTGGTGCAATACCAGGGCTCACCATTGATCTTATTGATGAAGTATAATTAGATGTAGTTCCATTTCATGTATGTGGAGTCATGTTTGGAAGTCCCTACATGTACATTTGAGATGAAATATTAATGCAGAGAGACAAGTAGTACCATCTCATCAAGGATGGAAAATAATTACCATCAATGCACACAAAGGTAAGTCAAACATTTCACTGGTAAGTGCCAACCAAGCCAAGAAATTGATTGGTTCCAACATGAAGCATGTATTATTATTTTTAAGAGAACATTAGTATGTAGAATAGTTAGTAAGAGGAAATTTATCCCTAGAAGGGTGTATGAAGCGATAAAAACAATTGGAAGAGTTTCTATAGGTCTATAAGGATGTGTTTCGTGAGCCTAAGGGGTTACCACCCAAGAGGGGAGTGGAGTGTGAGATTAAACTATTTCTAGACTCCTCATTCCAAAAAAATTTGTTGTATAGGTACTCTGTTATAAAAGAAAGTGAGTTGAAGACAAAGTTGCAACAGTTATTGGAACAAGGTGTCATTTGACCGAATGCATCACCATCTGGGTCACCCATCATCATTGTGCCAAAGAAGGATGAGACTTGCTAGATGTGTGTTTATTATAGGCCATTGAACAAAATCACACCTAACAAAATGTATCCTCTTCCCAGGGTAGAGAATTAGGGAAATTTTGAGGTCTAAAATGGGCCTCCTAAGAAAAATTTACAATCAAAGTTCACTTTATGAGAACCAATCACATTTTAGGGGATGACATCATCCCTAATGGTTGAGATGCCATTGCTTGAGCTAAAGGTACTTACTTGTCACATTCTCAATGGTGGATAACAACTCATGGTTAACCATGGTAGTGCTCTAAGTACTTTTAAAGTCAAAGTAAAGTACTCATAATAAATGTCATTTCACACTTTTTGAATAAAAATATATTATTTTCATTTCATATTTTGAAAGAAACTGCTAGGTCTCTGTAATTTATTAGCAAGATTGGAAGTGTCCAATCACGTAGTTAACACAATCCAAACCAAACTTTGGGATTCTAGGATCTAGCCCTCCTGAATCCGGAGAGGGATCTCTCCAATATGTGCAAAGATGGATATTGTCTTTGAAAAGCTTAAGGTAATGATATTAGGCTAGTTATGAAGGCCAAGGGTTTTGTTTTGTTTTTGATGGTTGAGCATGAAATGTTACTTGAGGGGAAAGTCCTAAGTGCAAAGTTTCAAAAGTGAGAAGTTGCAAGCAAATAGAACAGTTTTGGCAGATAGATAGATATAACGCTGGTTTTTAGTCCATTGGGCTATGGAGTCATATCTGGGCTTTAATTGAACAACAACATCAAGTGTGATCCAAGGGGAAAGTCATCTATGTCTAAGGATCTCTTTAAATTTTGATTTATGGAATGGAGTGATACATCAAGAAGGGGAATTAAACAGATGCAGAACGAAGAGCAGCCTAGGATCTGATAAGTACTTTTAAACCAGTCAGCCTTTGGCAAACACTTAAGGAGGACACGAAAGCAAACTAGGATCTGGTAAGTGCTTTTAAACCAACCAGCCTTTGACACACTTCCAATAGAAAACATACAAAACAAGGGGAAACACAAAGATAACACAGAATGGTCTAAGATCTGGTAAGTGCTTCTAAACTAGCCAGCTTTTAACACATTCCAAGGGAAACAATCAGTTAGTTATGCAGACAAGTCTGGGACCAGGGATAACCATATCTTCCTTCAGTTCATCTTCACACGACATATACTGAAAGTAACATTCAGAAATAATATTCAGCTAGAACGATAAAACGAGGGAACGCCATCATTCTCATGCCTAAACTGAATTAAGTCATTCCTAAATAACACAGATTGGAAGAAAACATTCAAATAAATATTTCTCAGCCAGAGAAGGTTACTGATATACAGCAGGTCCTAACCCTGTTTAAACTGTTCTTTACAGTGGAAAATGAAACAACATGAAAACAGAATATGTATTGCCTTCCTTCTTCACATGTTCTTGCTTTTTACTTTGTTTGGAGTTGTCTTTCTTTTGTTCTCGGGTTTAGATTTTGAGCGTATTTAGAACCAGTATTTACACTTTTGACTCTAAAATAAAACAGCTTTTGAGTCATCTCTCTTTGAAACTTTGACTCATTTGAACATGTGGCACCTTTCATTCTTACTATCTTAAACTATCTACCGATAAGCCAAGATTAAACAGTTTGGAAAATCAAATTCATTACCCTATCAGCAGAAAATTGAAAGCTAATTAGTCAAGATTAAACAGTTTGACTAACTAGAAGTGTGTTTTGAAGGAGTGGCATTTAAGCTTGCACACTTTCAGATTTATTTCTCTTTTTGGCATGGGGCTGTGCCTTTCTTGTTTTTCATTTCTGCCCTCTTTTCTTTCTTTCTTTGTTTTTGTATTTTTGAATTCTTGATTTTTCTCCAAAGTAGAAAACAACAACTAACTACATGCTCAGAACTGAGCTTTATTGACATTCCTATCTAACCTATTCTAAACATGGAGTATTTACATATTCATATGATACAGAAGTGCCAATGCAGCCAGCTGAGTAATGTCAAGAAGAAGTAGTAACTCTGGATGCTTGTCAGAGGTATCCATAGAACATATTGAAGGTTAACCTTCAATGTCAAGGCTATCACAGAAGGTGACAGCTTTTCATGTCTCTGGCTCTTGCAAAGGGTCAATGCTTGATAATTTGAGCCAGTCGGGATTTCCACATACTCTTCCATAGGATCAACAAAGAAAAGATGAAGATTCTCTTCCTTTTGATTCTCCACAATTGGTAGATCATCTACTTCTAAGACATCAGCTTTGAAGACTATTTCTTCAGTATGTAGCTTGGAAGTATCATCATTCTTAACCTGCAAAATAGCAAATAGTGAAATATCTTCTTTCTTTGAATCTATGCTTGCTTCTGATATAAATTCAGGTTCTTTAAATGATAGACTAATATCAGTGAAGGGAGAAGTTTCTTCTTGAGAAGATGATATATCCACAGCAGGATAGTCTTCTATTTGTTTTTCTCCTTCATCTTCATCATCCTCTGAACTGGAGGACTCATCATATTTAACAGTGTTGTCCTCTGGTAACCCTGGTATGCTTGGATTCAATGGGCTAAACTCTGTGAAGAGGTTATTATATTCTTGAGCAGGGGGTTTGCTAAAGGTTTCCTCTTTTTCAAGAGGAAGATCCTTTTGCTCAAAAATTTCTTTATTGCTCTTCTCTTCACCTTCTGAGTTGAAAGGCTGCTGACTCCCAACTATGTGAAAACCATTAGTGATGGATTGAAACGGATGTTTTTGGCTTTCAAGCTGGAGATGGTGAAACTCATAACACCAATCAAATGCTGGTTGCGCTGCATGATTAGTTCTTTCTTGGAACTCATCATCATCATCATCAGACTGATCGAAATTCGGAAAATCATCTGAATAAACAATTTTTTTAGTCGAACATATTGGGTCATCAGTTTGCTTTTCTTCTAACTGATCTACAAGATAACTTTCTAAATCTATACAACAAAGTTCTTTATGTGAATGGGTAAGAGTGTTTGTTTCGCAAAAAATTTCAGAGACTGACTGTTTATAAATAGTCTGATCTATCTCTTTTTTTGTCAAAGGGAAGGATGTTTCTATGTTCCTTTGAACAGGAGTACAACAGTTCTCTGTCTCTTGTGAAGACTGATTTTGAGGCTGGATGTCTTCTTGAGCCTCGGCTATAAGGGATGATGAATCAATATTTGAGTTTTCAAGGATATCTTGAGGAATGTTTTTTACTGCTTGGATCATCTTTTCCTCAACTGATTCATCTATTTTTTTTAAATTTTTCAATAGGATATTAAACTCATGAATGGCTGTTAAAAGATCTTTAGGATGCATCTCTTCCAAAGCTTCCTCATTATCTATAATGTGTTGGGTGATTTTTTGTGATGGATCATAATATATTGCACCCCATGATAATGACGTAGCGTTTTCTTCATAGTTCTCATAGAACACATATTCAAGGTCTCTTAAAGAAAACAAACTACTAGATCTTAAGCATTCATACCAATCCATAGCTTTTCCTTCTAATGTTAACATGAACATTTTCATTAGGCAGTCTTCATGCCATTCAACTTTCAACCTCCATACATGTATATGAAATTTGATGAGATGTAATAGAGGGTCATCAAACTTTTCACCTTGAAAAACAGGCAGGTTGTCATCCCAATTCATTCCTAAGACTATGTGGAAACCTCCGGACAGTGATCTTCATCAGCATATCTTCGTTGTATTCTCGTAATCATGTTTGTTTGTTGTCATGTTTGTAACCGTAAAAGATGTCAATGTGTCTCGGGTCAATCAGCTCGTGTGGTCTTCTAACAAGTGATGGTTTGTCCGGGAGTTTTAGTGTGAGTCGCTGTGTGGAAAATTTTCGCCTCCTAAGGAGAGCTCTCTCCTAAGGAGGTAAAACGTTTTATGGTTCCACCACCATATAATTCTTGTAGAGCTGTAAGATTCTCAGGAACTGAATTAGCTCTCAAGGGTGATCTGAAAACAGTTGAAGATTGTATCTTAGGAGACTTCCTAAGGATTCTTTCCGGGTTTTCAACTATCTCAGGTGGATCAGGGTCGGGATGGGCTCTAGTGTGAATCTTTTTAGGAGCCACTATGCTAAGTTTTTTAGACCTAAAACAAGAGAAGTTCAACCAGATATGAAAATCTTAGAGAGGTTCACTAATCTGTTTTACGATTTCAAATCCCACAGTCCTCTAACTCAGTTTGAATGATTTTATAATGATAAGGGTTCTTCCCAGTGGAGTCTTAAGGTCTGTTCAGGATTGTGGAGTCGCCAGGTGGAAAGTTCAGAGTTTTTTCAAAGGAGTACATTGTCCACCACAGTGTTTGTGAAACATTCCTTTCAAGGATATCTCAAAACAAAACAAACTCTAACCAGAGGTTGACTGGGAGGGCATTCACCAGATATGTCACCCCCAAAAGAGGATGAGACCCGGAGGCTACCTGGCCCTTTCCAGACTCTGTCTAAGAGTATAAAGTAAAACACATCAAAGACGTACAAAAGATATCAAAACTAGTGTTTTACTACCAATATGAAATGTTTTTGGTATTTTCTAAATTGCTTTTATTTGTGGTTCGGAAGAATATCCTAACTTTGCCTCAAAACTTAGCTACGGTTATGAAACAAAGACAGTCTATCCTTATGGCTAAGCTAGCTGATTTTCCAAGGTTAGATAAAAACTTTAAAGAATCCTAGGGCTGATCTAGTTTGTCACTGATTCAATTGAGCTTCATCTTAATTACCATTTCTTGGTAGTGCTTGAAAAGGCTGCTTTTGACTCTCAAGGTTTTATAGAGATTCTGTATGGTCCTCGGGAGCCGCCAGAATGTTAGGTCTGGTGGGCTCACCATGAAAATAGAACAATTTTCATGGAACCGTAGACTTTGCCAAAGTTCCCTGAGCGCAGAAATGTTAGCTTCTGGTGGCTCAGCTGCAAAATAAAACAATTGTCATGGAACCAGAGATTCTGGGTTCGATGTGTCCCCAGCGGAGTCGCCAGAAATGTTAGGTCTCTGTAATTTATTAGCAAGATTGGGAAAGTCCAATCACAGAGTTAACATCATCTCAACCAAAATTTGGGATTCTAGGATCTAGCCCTCCTGAATTCGGAGAGGGATCTCTCCAATATGTGCAAAGATGGATATTGTCTTTGAAAAGCTTAAGGTAATGATATTAGGCTAGTTATGAAGGCCAAGCGTTTTGTTTTGTTTTGGATGGTTGAGCATGAAATGTTACTTGAGGGGAAAGTCCTAAGTGCAAAGTTTCAAAAGTGAGAAATTGCAAGCAAATAGAACAGTTTTGGCAGATAGATAGATATAACGCTGGTTTTTAGTCCATTGGGCTATGGAGTCATATATGGGCTTTAATTGAACAACAACATCAAGTTTGATCCAAGGGGCTAGTCATCTATGTCTAAGGATCTCTTTAAATTTTGATTTATGGAATGGAGTGATACATCAAGAAGAGGAATTAAACAAAAGATGCAAGTAATCCAAGAGCAAATTTAGGATCCGATAAGTAATTTTAAACCAACAATCAGAGACAAACACTTACAGAAGGACACGAAAGCAACCAGATCTCGGTAAGTGCTTTTAAACCAAACTGCATTTGACACACTTCCAATAGAAAATATTCAAAAGTCATGGGAATACAAAGATACAACAATAACGGTCTAAGATCTGGTAAGTGCTTCTAAACTAGCCAGCTTTTAACACATTCCAAGGGAAAAAATTAGTTAGTTATGCAGACAAGTCTGGGACCAGGGCTAACCATATCTTCCTTCAGTTCATCTTCACATAACATATACTGAAAGTAACATTCAGAAATAATATTCAGCTAGAACGATAAAACGAGGGAACGCCAGCATTCTCATGCCTAAACTGAATTAAGTCATTCCTAAATAACACAGATTGGAAGAAAACATTAAGATAAAGATTTCTCAGCCAGAGAAGGTTACTGATATACAGCAGGTCCTAACCCTGTTTAAACTGTTCTTTACAGTGGAAAATGAAACAACATGAAAACAATAGTAAAATAACAAGTTACAAATGAGAATAACATCACCGTCAATATAGATCAGGATCCCATGAAACAGCTTTTATATTGATGTCAAACCAGCTACAAACTCCAAGTCCAATGTTTCAGTTCAGCAATCATCTTCACTATTCAACCTAACTACTCTAGCACAAACAGAGCTTCAAGGGCCAGTGAATACTATGTACAAATAGAAGTCTCAAGCTCAAGTGTATTTCAAAGTTCTGCAACCAACAATTTCTCCTCTTCTGTAGAAGTATTTATAGGAAGATGAGGAGGTGAGATTTTAACAAAATATCTCAAGGACAGTTAATGCAGAGTGAAGACTTCTCGGCCCTTCGAGAGGCTCGAGGGAGAAATTTACAGGTGGATCACTACATTAACTGTTTCACAATAAATATCAAAGCTCGGTGGAAGCTTTGTTTGACTTTGAGGCTCTGTGCATGTTTTGGAGTAACTCTGCAGATATTTATTCATTGGTTTCCTTGCAGAAGTAACTCCCTGGATGTGCTGGAGGTGGATATCTGATTTTCTTCAATAACTCAGCCTTTGGTTTGAATGGTTTGAGGCAACAGGTGGCCCTTACGGTAGCTGAGGAATTAATTCGCCTTTAGTTGAAACGGTGGAAGCCTTTCTGTCTGTTTAAACGCTTATGTTTTTTCTTTAACTGTGTTTAATTTGGGGATTAGGATTTTGATAGTCAATCTTAGCCGTAATCCCTAAATTTGTCTTCAATCTTCTACTCTACTGCGTTATGTTCTTCAACACTGATACTCTTTCAAATTTGTTTTTAATAAAACAGTGTCTTGTCGATGTGCAGGGCCGCGCTGGGCTCGTATGGCATCAACGCCTATGAAGCGTTGAGAAAATAATGGAGCGAAACCCCGCGGATGGTTCTCTTTGGTAGATCATGGGTGCAATAATCGTTATTCCCACCTCCGACGTTTCTGTATAATACATAGAAAACCATTGAAATCACCTGCAACAAAACAAAAAACAATTAAGAAATCCTGCATTTTTTGGGTTTAAATTGCTTCAGATGGCGGGGAAGGAGCGTAGCCGTTGGATGAAGGCAACCAACAGTGGAGATCTGCGCAAAGAGGAAAAAGAGGAGCGGGGGGAAGAAATGAGGTGGGGTAGTTTTGGACCGTCTGATCTGGACACGTGGACGGTCCAGATTCGATCGAAGGATCTCAATCGGGGGTGGCAGAAAAGGAGACGCGATTGAAAACAAAACTCCGATGCGATTGCGCAATCGGGAGGGGAGAAGGCGATTTAAGCGCTGCCCGTCGATCTGCAGATCAGATCGACGGTGAAGAGTGAATTGGGGAATGGCCGATCAGCGGATCGCAATCGAAACTGCGGGCTTAATCGGAATCGAGACTTTGGGCTTGATCGCAATCGAAAGTTTGGGCCTGATCGCAATCGAAAATTTGAACTGGTTCACAAACATGCCCCCTTGAATATTTTCGATTCGATTAGCGCTTTATGGGTTTGGCGCGTGGTTTTTATGATGAGGGCGTATTGGGGAAGTGGTTTAGGGCTTGGCCCAAGGGGCTCAAGTCCATAAAAAGACTTGTATTTTTATGATTTTTCACGGTTTTTAATGGAAACAAAGGGTGCCGAAAGGGTTAAAAAGTGAGTTTTTAACCATGGGAAGGGTGATTTATGAAGGGAAGAAAGGAAAAGATGAATAATAGAGGAAAAATATGGAAAAAGGGAAAGGAAAAGAAGGTTAATTTTCGAGTGGGAGAAAGGGAAAAGGGATGGCTTTGCAGCAGTTTCTTCTTTGTATTTTCAGCAGAAATTTCAGAGTATGAGATGGGAACTACAATGAGGATTTTGGACAGAGGCATGAGGCCTTGCAAGGAGTCTTCAAGAGCCAACAATTTTTAGTGATAAAATTTGTTCCTTGGAGGCTCAAAAAAGATCTTAGCCACCTTTTGGTATAACAAAATATTATAGGTGGCTAACAGTGGCTCCACTTGGGGATGGTGCCTTCTTGAAGGCATCAGGAATTCAAACTTGATTTCTGGGAGGCTGATTAGTTGCCTCATCCATTGGGCTGTCCTCCTGTGATTGAATGATCTTCTCTAAAAACATATTTGGCAGCCATGAAAACAATGGACCTTTATCGACAAGCTTGCTACCTACCCAATCCTACAGATCTAACATTTTTTCTTCTTAGAGTGCACTTGGATTGGCAAACTCTCTTACAACATTTTATTCTTTTGAAAGCATAAAAACTAATCTAATTCTACTCCTTATTTCTCCCTGAACTCAGATTAAACAGTTGAGCTTAGATATTTCTCTACCTAATCTACTGTCTGTTGGGGTTAAACAGTCCAACAAACTTTCATTCTCTAAATTCTAAAGCAGAAATTTAAAAACAGCCAAGTCAAGATTAAGCAGTTTGACTTGCTGTGATCTATGGCATAAAAACAAGCTGCACATAGATTATTATTTGCAGAAAATTAAAATCAAAATAGAAGGCTTAAGATCTGAAAGTTTAAGTACTGCCTTCCCTTTCTTCACAGCTCTGTTTTTTACTTTGTTTGAGTTGTCTTTTCTTTTCTTCTGGTTCCGATTTTGAGCGATTTAGAACCAGATTTACACTTTCTTTGACTCAGAAAATAAAACAGTTTTGAGTCATCTCCTTTTGGAAACTTTGGCTCAGGTTTTGAACATGTTTGAGCCTTTCATTCTTAACTTAAACTATCTACTGATAAGCCAAGATTAAACAGTTTGGCAAATCAAATTCACTAACCTATCAGCAGAAAATTTAAAGCTAATTAGTCAAGTTTAAATAGTTTGACTAACTAGAAGTGTGTTTTTGAGGAGTGGCATTTGAGCTTGCACACTTTCAGAATTTATTTCTCTTTTTTGGCATGGGGCTTTGCCTTTCTTGTTTTTCATTTCTGCCCTCTTTTCTTTCTTTCTTTGTTTTTGTATTTTTGAATTCTTGATTTTTCTCCAAAGCATAAAACAACAACTAACTACATGCTCGGAACTGAGCTTTATTGTCATTCCTATCTACCCTATTCTAAACAGGGAGTATTTACATATTCATATGATACAAAAGTGCCAATGCGGCAGCTGAGTAATGTCAAGAAGAAGTAGTAACTCTGGCTGCTTCTCAGAGGTATCAATAGAACATATTGAAGGTTAACCTTCAATGTCAAGGCTATCACAGAAGGTGACAACTTTTCATGTCTCTGGCTCTTGCAAAGGGTCAATGCTTGATAATTTGAGCCAGTCGGGATTTCCACACACTCTTCCATAGGATCAACAAAGAAAAGATGAAGATTCTCTTCCTTTTGATCCTCCACAATTGGTAGATCATCTACTTCTAAGACATCAGATTTGAAGACTATCTCTTCAGTATGTAGCTTGGAAGTATCATCATTCTTAACCTGCAAAATAGCAAACAGTGAAATATCTCCTTTCTTTGAATCTATGCTTGCTTCTGATATAAATTCAGGCTCTTTAAATGACAGACTAATATCAGTGAAGGGAGAAGTTTCTTCTTGAGAAGATGATATATCCACAGCAGGATAGTCTTCTATTTGTTTTTCTCCTTCATCTTCATCATCTTCTGAACTGGAGGACTCATCATATTTGACAGTGTTGTCTTCTCGTGGCCCTTGTATGCTCGTATTCAGTGGACTAAATTTTGTGAAGAGGTTATTATATTCTTGAGCAGGGGAGTACTTAAAGGTTTCTTATTTTTCAAGAGGAAGATCCTTTTGCTCAAAAATTTCTTTATTGCTCTTCTCTTCACCTTCTGAGTTGAAAGGCTGCTGATTTTCAATTATGTGAAAGCCACTAGTGATGGATCTAAAAGGATGATTGTGGATTTCAAGCTGATGATGGTGAAACTCATAACACCAATCAAATGTTGGTTGCCCTGCATGACTGGTTTCTACTTGGAAATCATCATCATCATAAGACTGACTGAAGTTTGAAAATTTATTAGAATAAATATTTTCATCAGTTAAATATATTGAGATATCAGTAGGTCCCTTTTTATTTTGATCTACAAAAGAAATTTCTAAGTCTGTACAAAAAATTCCTCTATGTGAATGGGCAAGAGTGTTTGTTTCGCAAAAATTTCAGAGAGCGGCTGTTTATTTATAATCTGATCTATCTCTTTTTTTGTCAAAGGGGAATACGTTTCTAAGTTCCTTTGAACAGGAGTACAGCAGTTCTCTGTCTCTTGTGAAGACTGATTTTGAGGCTGGATGTCTTCTTGAGCCTCGGCTATAAGGGATGATGAATCAATATTTGAGTTTTCAGGGATATCTTGAGGAATGTTTTTTACTGCTTGGATCATCTTTTCCTCAACTGATTCATCTATTTTTTTTAAATTTTTCAATAGGATATTAAACTCATGAATGGCTGTTAAAAGATCTTTAGGATGCATCTCTTCCAAAGCCTCCTCATTATCTATAATGTGTTGGGTGATGTTTTGTGATGGATCATAATATATTGCACCCCATGATAATGACGTAGCGTTTTCTTCATAGTTCTCATAGAACACATATTCAAGGTCTCTTAAGGAAAACAAACTACTAGATCTTAAGCATTCATACCAATCCCTAGCTTTTCCTTCTAATGTTAACATGAACATTTTCATTAGGCAGTCTTCATGCCATTCAACTTTCAACCTCTATACATGTATATGAAATCTGATGAGATGTAATAGAGGGTCATCAAACTTTTCACCTTGGAAAACAGGCAGGTTGTCATCCCAATTCATCTGGGGCATCTTATGTGGAAACCCAGGGATATGATCTCTACTCATTGGGGCGTATCTTCGTTGTATTCTCGGAATCATGTTTGTAAATCAGAAAAGAGGTCACTGTGTCCGGTCAATCAGTTCAGGGTCTTCTACCAGTGGAGTCATTTGGTCTTCTGGGAGTTTCAGAGTGTGGAGTCGCCAGGTGGAAAATTTTCGCTCCTAAGGAGGTAAAACGTTTTATGGTTCCACCACCATATGATTCTTGTAGAGCTGTAAGATTCTCAGGAACTGAATTAGCTCTCAAGGGTGATCTGAAAACAGTTGAAGATTGTATCTTAGGAGACTTCCTAAGGATTCTTTCCGGGTTTTCAACTATCTCAGGTGGATCAGGGTCGGGATGGGCTCTAGTGTGAATCTTTTTAGGAGCCACTATGCTAAGTTTTTTAGACCTAAAACAAGAGAAGTTCAACCAGATATGAAAATCTTAGAGAGGTTCACTAATCTGTTTTACGATTTCAAATCCCACAGTCCTCTAACTCAGTTTGAATGATTTTATAATGATAAGGGTTCTTCCCAGTGGAGTCTTAAGGTCTGTTCAGGATTGTGGAGTCGCCAGGTGGAAAGTTCAGAGTTTTTTCAAAGGAGTACACTGTCCACCACAGTGTTTGTGAAACATTCCTTTCAAGGATATCTCAAAACACAACAAACTCTAACCAGAGGTTGACTGGGAGGGCATTCCCCAGATATGTCACCCCCAAAAGAGGATGAGACCCGGAGGCTACCTGGCCCTTTCCAGACTCTGTCTAAGAGTATAAAGTAAAACACATCAAAGACGTACAAAAGATATCAAAACTAGTGTTTTACTATCAATCTGAAATGTTTTTGGTATTTTCTAAATTGCTTTTATTTGTGGTTCGGAAGAATATCCTAACTTTGCCTCAAAACTTAGCTACAGTTATGAAACAAAGACAGTCTATCCTTATGGCTAAGCTAGCTGATTTTCCAAGGTTAGATAAAAACTCGAAAGAATCCTAGGACTGACCTAGTTTGTCACTGATTCAATTGAGTTTCATCTTAATTACCATTTCTTGGTAGTGCTTGAAAAGGCTGCTTTTGACTCTCAAAATGTTATGAATATTCTGGGTAAGGGTCCCCAGCGGAGTCGCCAGAAATGTTAGCTTCTGGTGGCTCAGCTGCAAAATAAAACAATTGTCATGGAACCAGAGATTCTGGGTTAAAGTGATCCCTAGTGGAGTCGTCAGAAATGTTAGCTTCTGGTGGCTCAGCTGCAAAATAAAACAATTGTCATGGAACCAGAGATTCTGGGTTAAAGTGATCCCCAGTGGAGTCACCAGAAATGTTAGGTCTCTGTAATTTATTAGCAAGATTGGGAGAGTCCAATCACAGAGTTAACATCATTTCAACCAAACTTTGGGATTCTAGGATCTAGCCCTCCTGAATCCGGAGAGGGATCTCTCCAATATGTGCAAAGATGGATATTGTCTTTGAAAAGCTTAATGTAATGATATTAGGCTAGTTATGAAGGCCAAGGGTTTTTTTTTGTTTTGGATGGTTGAGCATGAAATGTTACTTGAGGGGAAAGTCCTAAGTGCAAAAAGTTTCAAAAGTGAGAAGTTGCAAGAAAATAGAACAGTTTTGGCAGATAGATAGATATAACGCTGGTTTTTAGTCCATTGGGCTATGGAGTCATATCTGGGCTTTAATTGAACAACAACATCAAGTGTGATCCAAAGGGCAAGTCATCTATGTCTAAGGATCTCTTTAAAGTTTGATTTATGGAATGGAGTGATACATCAAGAAGGGGAATTAAACAGATGCAGAACGAAGAGCAGCCTAGGATCTGATAAGTACTTTTAAACTAGTCAGCCTTTGACAAACACTTAAGAAGGACACGAAAGCAGACTAGGATCTGGTAAGTACTTTTAAACTAACCAGCCTTTGACACACTTCCAATAGAAAACATACAAAACAAGGGGAAACACAAAGATAACACAGAATGGTCTAAGATCTGGTAAGTGCTTCTAAACCAGCCAGCTTTTAACACATTCCAAGGGAAACAATCAGTTAGTTATGCAGACAAGTCTGGGACCAGGGCTAACCATATCTTCCTTCAGTTCATCTTCACACGACATACACTGAAAGTAATATTCAGAAATAATATTCAGCTAGAACGATAAAATGAGGGAATGCCAGCATTCTCATGCCTAAACTGAATTAAGTCATTCCTAAATAACACAGATTGGAAGAAAACATTCAAATAAAGATTTCTCAGCCAAAGAAGGTTACTGATATACAGCAGGTCCTAACCCTGTTTAAACTGTTCTTTACAGTGGAAAATGAAACAACATGAAAACAGAAATAAAATAACAAGTTACAAATGAGAATAACATCATCGTCAATATAGACCAGGATCCCAAGAAACAACTTTTATATTGATGTCAAACCAGTTACAAACTTCAAGTCCAATGTTTCAGTTCAGCAATCATCTTCACTATTCAACCTAACTACTCTAGCGCAAACAGAGCTTCAAGGTCCAGTGAACACTATGTACAAATAGAAGTCTCGAGCTCAAGTGTATTTCAAAGTTCTGCAACCAACAATTTCTCATCTTCTATAGAAGTATTTATAGGAAGATGAGGAGGTGAGATTTTAACAAAATATCTCAAGGACATTTAATGCAGAGTGAAGACTTCTCGGCCCTTCGAGAGGCTCGAGGGAGAAATTTACAGGTGGATCACTACATTAACTGTTTCACAATAAATATAAAAGCTCGGTGGAAGCTTTGTTTGACTTTGAGGCTCTGTGCATGTTTTGGAGTAACTCTGCAGATATTTATTCATTGGTTTCCTTGCAGAAGTAACTCCCTGGCTGTGCTGGAGGCGGATATCTGATTTTCTTCAATAACTCATCCTTTGGTTTGAATGGTTTGAGGCAACAGGTGGCCCTTACGGTAGCTGAGGAATTAATTCGCCTTTAGTTGAAACGGTGGAATCCTTTCTGTCTGTTTAAACGCTTATGTTTTTTCTTTAACTGTGTTTAATTTGGGGATTAGGCTTTTGATAGTCAATCTTAGTCGTAATCCCTAAATTTTTCTTCAATCTTCTGCTCTGCTGTGCTATGTTCTTCAACACTGATACTCTTTCAACTGTGTTTTTAATAAAACAGTGTCTTTTCGATGAGCAGGGCCGCGCTGGGCTCGTATGGCATCAACGCCTATGAAGCGTTGAGA
Source organism: Pinus albicaulis (assembly GCA_034641835.2). NCBI lineage: Eukaryota > Viridiplantae > Streptophyta > Pinopsida > Pinales > Pinaceae > Pinus > Pinus albicaulis. The sequence continues at coordinate 65,924 of JAXQQM020071785.1, forward strand.
AAATAATGGAGCGAAACCCTGCGGATGGTTCTCTTTGGTAGATCATGGGTGCAATAATCGTTATTCCCACCTCCGACGTTTCTTTATAATACACAAAACCATTGAAATCACCCTCGCAACAAAAACACAAAACAATTAAGAAACTCGCGTTTTAAGTGTTAAAAACCGCTTCATATGGCGGTGGAGGAGCGTAGCCATTGGATGAAGGCAACCAACGGTGGAGATCTGCGCAAAAGAGGCAAAAGAGGAGTGGGGAAGAAATGAGGTGGGGTATCTTGGATCGTCCGATCCGGGACACGTGGACGGTCCATCTTACCGATGATCTCACCGGGGGCGGCAAAAGGGGACGCGATTGAAAACAAAATTCCGATGCGATTGCGCAATCGGGAGGAGAAGGCGATTTAAGCGCCGCCCGTCGATCCGCATCAGATCGACGGCCAAGAGTGACCGGGGGAATGTCGATCGCCGGATCGCAATCGAAATCCATGGCTTAATTGAACGAGATTTGAAATTATTCAAACATGCACACTTGAATCTTTTCGATTCGATTAGTGCTTTATGGGTTTGGCGCTTGGTTATTATGATGAGGGCGTATTGGGGAAGTGGTTTTAGGGCTAAACCCAAGGGGCTTAAGTCTATAAAAAGACTTGCATTTTTATGATTTTTCACGGTTTTTCAATGGAAACAAAGGGTGCCGAAAGGGTTAAAAAGTGAGTTTTTAACCATGGGAAGGGTGATTTATGAAGGGAAGAAAGGAAAAGATGGATAATAGAGGAAAAATATGGAAAAAAGGGAAAGGAAAAGAAGGTTAATTTCGAGTGGGAGAAAGGGAAAAGGGATGGCTTTTCTTCAGCAGTTTCTTACATGAAATCAGCAGAATTAAGAGGAACAGTAATGAGGATTTTGGACAAAGGCATGAGGCCTACAAGGAGTCTTCAAGAGCCAACAATTTTTAGTGATAAAATTTGTTCCTTGGAGGCTCAAAAAAGATCTTAGCCACCTTTTGGTATATCAAAATATTATAGGTGGCTACCGTAAAAATTAATGCATATCCCTATACATTTATTATATTATATTATTTTTATATAGTATATTAATTACATGTTATTATACAATTTAAATAATATACATTTTAATTAATAGCATATAATATAATTAAGAATTTATAAATTTGTATTTATATTTTATTTTAATTTATTTAAGTACAAAGGACAAATGCATTAGTTGTTCAATGACAATGACTTATTCTTCAAAAACTCATTCTTATTTATAGTCACATCAATACAATTTTTTAATTTAATTTTATTTTGGTACAACTTTTGAATTTAATTTAACTATGGTTACATGGATTGTGGTGCAAAAAGTGAATTGAAAATTCATAAATATTATTTTATTGGTTTAGCTATTATTTTATTATTTCCTTAGGAGGTCCATTTTAGACCTCAAAATTCCCCTAATGGTTAGATTAGTTGTAGCAAGTGAAATACCTCAACAATCTAGAATTAAAGTATGGATATCACTAGGTTCGATTCGAATAAGAGGATACCTCGAACAATACCTTCAAAATTAAGAAATGTTTATATGAGTGGTTAGTAATGAAATTTTGCCTATGCAATGCACCAACTACATTTATGAGGTTTATCAATGATATGCTATGCCATTTTATAGATTCATTTGTTATTTAATGGTATACAATGATACCTAGGAGGAGCACATCTCACATTTTACATGGGTGTTTGAGACATTAAAGAAGCACCAATTACTAGAAAATATCAAGAAGTGTGAGTTTTCAAAACAATATTTTTTGTATCTGGGCCCTGGGGTATGTGATAGGTGGAGGAGAGTTGAATATAGGTCCTCCCAAGATGGAGGCCATCATGAACTAGCTAGTTCCTACAAATTCGTATGAGGTTAGGAGTTTCATTGGGGCAACATAGTACATGAGGAATTCATAGCCTTATTTTCAGCGGTAACAATGCCACTCCATGCCATAACAATAAGTGCCAAGATTTTCCGGTTGGGAAAGGTCCAACATAGGGCCTTTGAGGAATTAAAGAAGAAGATAGTCACGCACTAGTTCTAGAATTACCGAACTTGCAATAAACATTTAAAGTGGAGACATATGTGAGTGGGTATGTTATGGGAGTGGTTTTGATGTAGGTAGGAAGGGCTATATGATAACATTTAGAAGTATTTCATGGGGCAGTTCTTAACCACCCTACCTACGACAAGGAGCTCTATGCCCTGGTGAAAACTATGAAGAAGTGAAAGCACTATCTAATGGGAAAGGAGATAGTAGTCCTCATATATCACTAACCCTAAAATAATTTCAGACCCAAAGTAAGCTTCAACATGCTAGGAATTACAATCGGATGGGGTTTCTACAATAGTTTGATTTAGTGATCAAGTATAAGAAGGGAAACACAAATAAATTGGACGACATGCTTTCAAGGCCACCCACACGAAATATCATAGCTTTGGGAACTTTGATGCAACTAAGGCCATTCACCCATAATACATATAGAAAGGAATATTACGAGGATGAGTACTTCTAGGAGGTGTTTCAGCAGTTTTAGAACTAGAGTCATGTGCATGATGGTGACAACACTGTTGACTACCACCTCCAGGATGGGTTGCTTTACAAGTTGTATACATTATATGTTCCTAAAGGTCAATGATTGTAGTTGATTAAAGAGGATCACACCTCCAAGTTGGTAGGGAACTTTGGTGTAGGGAAGAAAATAGCCAATTTGGAAAGGACCTCTGTCTATTGGTCCAAGATGCAAGAATAGGTAGCTAGGTTCATAAAAGGATACATGCCTTGTTGTATAGTAAGAAAGCCTAACAACATGAAATAGGTTCTATATCATCCCTTACCTATACCTGCTCTTCCTTAGGAAATAATTTCCATGGAATTGGTGGGATATTTACCAACAAATAGGAAGGGACATGAGTACCTATTTATGGTAGTTGATACGTTAAATAAGATGTGTATTCCGATTCCCTATAAAAATACCATAAGTGGGAAAGAAGCAACAGACTTGTTCTTTGGACAAACATGGGTGCACTTTGGGATACTAAGGAGTATTTTTTTAGATAGGGACAGGATATTTCTCAATGAATTTTGGACTATGCTTTTTTGGGAATACAAAAACAAAGTTGAAGAGGTATAGAAAATTCCATCCTTAGATAGATGGGAAGATAGAAGCAGTCAATGTGAATTTGGTGCAACTTCTAAGGGGATACAAATAGAAGAATTTGAAGGCTTGAGATGAAAATATAGTATATATATAACATTCTTATAATGGAGTAGTCCACAATTCCACTTGTAGGTCCCCATTTGAATTTTTTTTTGTATAGTTGTTTCCTTCACCTTTGGACCTTGCATATGGTAAACAAGGAGTGAGGGAGGATATTATAGGGGATATATTGAGGGCTAGAAATTTTTTTGAGAAGATCAGGCATATCCATATATATGTACATGATACACGGCATAACTGACAAGGAGAACACAGGCCGAGGAATGATCAACACAAAATAGAGAAGTCATTGAAGGTCAGAGACAGAGTATGGTTACATTTGAATAAGGAGAGGATATAATGTCCTGGTAAGAAAATAAAGGTTCTGTGATCACTGGTTCCTTTGAGATACTCAAACAATTGTGTGATAATTCCTATCAACTCAGTCTACCACCATACATGTGCATTTACTTAGTTGTGAATGTGGAGAATATGAAACTCTATGAGCCTTCCATGCTAGATCAAGAAAAGGAACAAGTCCTACCTTCTATGGAGGATTTGGAACCATATGTTGAGGCAGAGTTAATAGAGGATACATTTTTGCACAATTATTCCAAAACTAAAGGAAAGTGGCAACATGAATTTTGGTAGATTGCGTTGATAGAACAACTTCCATGCAAAGCTAACGGTACACAAGAGAGAAGGTGGAGAAAAAATTTCCTCACATCATTTAGTAGAATATTTTGGGGACCACATTCCTCCCAAACCAAGAAGGTGTTATCCTTATTGGATCATTATATCTTTTTTCATCCATATTGATGCTTTTAGAGTGGAAAAGTGGAGGAATCAAATCACGGGACCATTTTTACTAGCGAGACCAAGTTTGGAAATTTCAGGTTTAAAACCTTCCAAGAACATTATGAGGAATAAAAAGGAATTTTTGGAGGTAAAATTTTGTTAGTTTAGAATGAAACATTTTTTTCATATTAAACACACAAAGGTCTTTCAAACGATGCAAGAACCACGTCGATCGAAGTCCATATGAAAAATTTATACCACTTAGAATTTGACCTTCCTATTTTCACCACCATAATTTGAGAGGATCACACACCAACCCCCAGTATTCATTGAAAATGGGCTAGTCATGTGATTACACTGAAGAATACTCTAGAAGATTCCATATTTTAACTATGGTTAAGAGTTGAGTTAGTCAAGCCTAACCACTTGTAAACTATCAAGTTGTGTTATAATCAGGTCAATAGGAGGAAAAGGGGTTCCATTTTTTGGAGTGCATTCATTCCATATATGAGAAAAATAGCCGAGAGGGATAGGAGATATAACACAAAAATAGGATTTTTAAAATATAGTAGCCCATGGGCCACACACCATACTTCTTTGTACTCATAGTCATTTTACACCATACTTGGGTTTGCTCTCGAAAGGGTTTCTCAAGTCATATCTTGTGCCAAATGTGTTTTTTATTTTGTATTTCGTTTTTTTCTATTTTCTGCATAATTGCAATTTCAATGCATACACAATTATCATTAATATATAGATCCAAAAATATAAAGTTAAATAAAACCTTAATTATTTAGATTTCATATTTTTAAATATATTTTTATCAAATTTGTTGTGACGAATTGTCTAGTGGACCATCCATGATATACATAACATATAATTATAGCTTGAAATCTACCCATTATTATATAGAAACTCTTCCCAAGGATTTTCCATGCATATCATTCCTATCATAGGAAAATAAATTCTCAGTGAAAATCACAACCTCCATGAAGTGATAATCTACCCATCAGTAAAGGGGGATTATATCATTATTGTTACATAATAAATCAATGAAGTTTGTCAATATATCCATATTAAAATAAGAAAATGAAAAATATTGGGGCTTGGAAAAACAAATGCGAGGGAAGGTAATTTAAGAGGATTAGTGATCCCTTTGAAAAGGAACTCATGGACAATGGTTTTACATGCCTTAGTACAAAACTATGACACCTTTAATGAAGTAAAACCAAAGCCATAAAATCTATTATTTGAAAGGGTTGGCCTATGAACTATTCCTCCCCTTAGGTTTGGAAACAAATAATAGGGTCATGTGATAACCATCCGTACATAGCTATGGTAACTTATACACATTCACAAGCTAGTAAGATATTTGAAGATGATAATTGTGTGAAGTACTTTGATGAATTTGAAATTGAATATGATTGACCTAAATGATTTTATGGTTCTTATACCCATGATGGTAATGTCACTTAATTATTTCAATATTTATTAGATGATTCTTATAGAAGAAACTAAATTCCCTTGAGGGACAATGCTTATGCTTCTCATCTCTTCATTGATGATGTCAAACGATTATGATGATGATGCAAATCACCTTAACAAAGTATGTTGGGCACCTTTTCAGGGACATTTAAATTAAGGCTAAACTTGGCATAGTGGATGAGATCTTCCCTCAACCCGAGACCTTAGAAATTGGTTATCTAGCCTAAGAAATTTCTTGGATATTGGGTATTTCCAACAGATGACAGGATTCCTTGAGGCTGGCATTAAACCTTCTTAATGGGAATTCTTATTCTCTTGGTGATTATTGAAGATGGTGATGACTTAGTATCCATTTAAATAGGATTTCACATATTCCACCATATTGATATTATTCTTAACATTACCCTTATGATGAATTTGATGATGACATTGGATTTCTATAGAATGACGTTGGGATTAAGAGGGTTTTATTTCATAATGAGGCATAATTTTGATGAGGATACTTGAATTTTAGGATAATACAAACAACTTGAGTCATCCCTTGAATTGTTTTGTGGAGAGAAATGCATTTTGGAGATAACGTCACCCTTGGATTTTTTTATACTCACATTTGTGGGTTAATTGATGATTATTTTCATGTTATTCCATTAACTTATCTATTTTTGGGGGTCGTCTTGATGACCTATCCACCTTGTATCAAGGATTTAATATTTTTTATTGCTTTTAGCTTAATTTGAGGATAAATTGACCTAATTGTTGTCATATAAATAGAAGGTCAATTTACCTCTTGGAATTATTGTCACACTTTGACCATAAATTCTACTCATTGGTGATTTTATCCCTCTCTCTTTCTCTCTCTTGTGCAAAATGGATGACTAGTAAAGTTACTTTCTTGGGTGGATCATATGATGTGATATGCCATAATGTCATGGTTGCTTATGGTGGTCCTTGGATGTTGCATGGTGAAGTTATTTCATTTTGTTTACCTTGGTATTATGTTTGATGGGATAAATAGTCTTGTGCTAAGTGAGCTTATTTGGTATTTGCTTCAATGTCCCTTGTTGAGATAAACCCTTCCTCCAAGTACTTGAGGAATAGAGATCAAAATTTCTTTCCCTTAATCATATATAAAATTGAGAACCTAAATTACAAACCATAGGGAAAGTTAGCTTATTTTCCTTAGTTTATTTGGATTTAGAATCACTCTAAGGAAACCATAGAAAATTTGATATCCTAAACTTCATGTACTTTAGATTGAGAAGGAATCGGTCGATCTCACCTGTGGCATTCTTTTATATATATATATCTATATATATTGTGGTAAGGTAGGGTTGAATTGCAAAAAAATAATTTTATCTATTATTTAATAACTTATTGATTTATGCGCTAGGGATAGGTATTATTTAAAAGTGCATTAGAGAAGCCAATTCAAGTGTTTTGTACATTTTTCATTCATTTTGTAGGGCTAAAATGTATTACTATTTGTTGTTACATTCCTTATTAGTTGTGAAAATTCATTGCAATTTTTTCTTTATTTTACTCTCAAATTTAGCCTCCACCTCATATAACTTTTACACAATTTTAACAACTAAATTTGATGTTGTTATAATCCATTTTTTTGATACAATTTTTTGGCCTAAAACCCTAGTTTATAACATCTTTGAATTTTTCTTTATTTTGTGTATTTGGGTAACATATTTGAAAATCCTTGGGTAAACCCTTACATTTATATTGGTGCATAGATATTTGAGCCAAATCTTGAACTTACTCCTTTATCCACTAGTTTTTCCTACCTTTTTCTAGTGGATTTTGGTTGTAGGATCCTTAGGGTGAATTTAGCTTAAGATCCTTGGGTTATTTTATCCCTTGGCCATACCAAGGAAAATCCATTGTGTTGAGTTGTGTCCTTCACTAAAGAGAGGGGAATAGTTGTTGGGGTGACAATGGTAACACTCACATGTGTTGCACATTGTCTAGGTTTCCTAGTGAAGCTTTGCACTACGTGCTAGATTTTGTTGTAATAGTTCCCATTCCAAAGTTGTTGCAAACACATAAGGGTTTCTAATTTTATTTTCTATAATATTTGGTTTTTTGTCTTTAGTAAATCTATCAAAATTCACTCTCTTATGTTTTTCTACATTGTTGGGAATAAAAGTCCAGCCCTAGGTGACATCTCAAGTTTTTTAAAGTCCAAAGGCATCCCCAAACATTTTTCCAATGAGAGTCCAAACACATTCCTAGATATTTTCACAAATTTTTTATATTATAAATCTATCCTTGGGGGTATTCTAAGGTTATTTGGCATAAAATACATCTTCAAATTTTTATTTTGTTGTTGTGAATATAAATCCATCCCTAGGATTATTTTGGAGTTGTTGGGTATCTAAATCCATACCTAGATGTTTCCTTTGTTATTGTAAATATAAGTCTATTCCTAATAATTTTTTGGAGTTGTTGGGAATCTAAGATTGTCCTCAGACATATTCCTTTGTTTTTGTGAATATATATACATCCCTAGGCATTTTCTGTAATTGTTGGGCACCTCTTGGTGTTTTTATTAATTTCTAGATTTCTAAATCTGCCTTTTGGTGTTTTTCTTTTCCTTTTTGTGTTCAAACCCATCTAATGCATGTTTCCTCTAATTTTGGTCATCTCATATGTCAAAATAAGTGTTAATTTTTCAATAGGCAACTCTTTTTATTTCTTAGATAGTCTATTTTACCCATTTATTAACATATTTACTTGTTGGGTTGTTTCCTTATGGTTGGGAATTCCTACTTATCTAATAGGAAGCAAGTACTCTATTATCGAAGCTTCTATTAAAAAAACTATTTCTACATGAGTTTATAATACAAAAGATATTGCTATTGAATATTTTACAATGGAAGCTATTACTATGAAATTTTATACCATAGAAGGTATTTTTACAAAAGCTTGTATATAGAGGCTATTTCTATAGAAGTTACTGTTGCGAGAAGTTGATCACTATGTAAGTTTGTAAATGGGTAAGAAATTCAAGGTTGTTACTATAAGATCACACCAAAGAATAGAAATTACAACCACTAAAAGAAGAACAAGATAAATATACTTGCACATGGAAAAGGACTTATGTTAGTGGCATTTCTACAAATAGAGTTCTTTGTATAAGGTTGAGAGAAAGATCAACCAAATATTCTGCAAAGGTTTCGTGTTGGTGAAAATAAAAAGCCATAGGTTGACCATTTACTAATAATGAATCATTTGTTTCCTTCCTCCTTCTGGTATCATGAATCCATTCACTCATATTAGTTTGACGATTCCATTGGGGAGTTCTCGTCAATCCTTCCCTTTATTGAGTGAGATTTATTTCTCCATCCCTTTTCCTCCCTTATTCCCTGGACTATGTAGTCTTGTTCTACTTCGACTAGTGTTTTTTCCTTATTTTTGTGAATCCTAGAGTCAACCAACTCTACCTTGAAATATGTGTTACCTATATTATGTTACTCAAGTGAGTATTATGAACATGATTGTTGGAAACTCTATCTAGGTATTACTCACAGTAATTATGACCCAACCTTATAACAAGTGGGAGATACTCCTCCTTATTACTATATAAACCAAGTTAACCATGGAGGATACTCACCACCTCCTCCCAGCAAGACACCTAATCCTCCTCCTACTAGCATTGTTAATTATACATTTTTCCAACTTATTCGGACCAAGTCAAAAACAAACTTTCTACACCATGTAGGACACGTCACAAACTCAAGAATTGGATGAGGAAAATTGAGGAGATAATCCTTATAAAAATTTTGGAACTTGGAGACTCTCTTAGGAAGCCCATCCATCCAAATAGATTTCCAATTTTGACCTATAGGCTCTTCTTCTTTGCATCCCTATGTATCTCCATCCAAATGGTAAGAGGAACACGAGGCTCCACTTCCTTATTAAATCACCAAGCACAACTATTTACAAAAACTTAAATGTTAACCTCTATCCTAGTTTAGACAAGTGATATAAGTGTCATAAGCACAATAATAATGTTATAGGTAAATGTCATCTCCTTTAATAATGAAATCCTTTTTGTTATTGTCGAGGTCCATTATACATGACCCCGATCCAATTATATACATACATGGAACTTCCCCAATCCAGGATATTTCATCTCAAGAACACACTTGTATTTAGAAATTTCCTTTATCAACCTGAAACTTTTAATTCTCAATCAAAATCCAAGTCTATATATAAGATGTTTTGAGTACTTTCTCTGACCCAATAGTGTAATTTTTTTTTCACATCAAGGCTTCATCCTATTTCATAGGTTCTACTAACATGACCTCCCAAAACATAGTTACTAGGTATTTTATAGGACACATGATATAATGGGTGGTAACCATTTGGCTACCAATATTATATTGAAGCATTCTCTTCCTTATGTGGTCCCTTAATGACAAAGTGACCCTCTTCCTTGGAAAAATTTCCTTTATGAAGAGATAATGTAAATGAAAGGACATGTCTTTTAGTGTAAAGGAAAACTTGTGTTGGTATATATAAGGGACCTCATTTTTAATCATTCATATTATCATCTCATACTTTTTATTAAATAAATTATTTTATGCACATAAATTTCTTTACAATTTTCTAGCAATTTGGATATATGTTATTTGAAGTAGTTTTATTCATCACATTTGGGATCAGAGATAGTTTTATGATCTCGAGCTTTGGCCACCAAAAATTTTGTCAAAATTTATGATCTTTCCCATTGACCATATAATTTTTTAGATTTTCCTAGATCTATAGATATTTCACCAAACACTTGGCCATTTTCTCAAAAATCTTACCCAAAGAAATTACTCTGCTATAAGAGAATTTGAAGAAAGATAGAATTAGAAATCAAGAAAAAAAAAGACACACACTTAGTCATACCTCCATACATAATTGTCATACTATCAACATATTAGCCGTCATATTTTTTTCATACAATTCATTGTACATTTTCGTTTTGTTTCCATTATCGTTCTAAATTTGTATTGCGAAGTACAAATTTTCCAACCATAGAACACATGCAATTAAATTTTGATCCATTTAATTAATTATTAGTTTATATCTGTACACTTAATTAACATCTATAAATCATTATACGATGTCATACATAACCAATTTTTAGTTATATAGACAAAATTACTTACACATTTGTTCTTCTTTGACCGCCATAAACACTTGTTTAACGAGAAAAAAGAAAAATTTGTGATTTTTTTTTAGTTAAGGGATTTTACAAAAAATAGCTCTGGGAATGTCTTGAAACTACACATTATAGAGGTACGAACATTGAAGATATTTTTTGGAGAGACTTCTCACTAGTCGATGAAGAAACCCTAATCTCAACATTGCTTGCTACACCATCCTCAACCTGTCATGGCAGCAAGGGTGCCCTAGTGGCCCCTCCTTCCACGACATCACCTCCAGATCCTCCAAGGAGTAGGAATTATCTTTCTTCAAAAGGTTTACCACCATTACCATCCCTGCTTCACAGCAAGCATGCCCAAAGAGAAAGGGAAAATAACAACTAGAAGATAGAAATAATTCCAATGGACCACGCACGACAGAGGACACAAACATTGAGAGCCAAGGAAATAATGGAGTAAAGAAGACACACACAGATCAAAAACGCTTGAGGAAAAAAGGGATAAAAAAAACTTTAATCCCAAAGCCAAAGTGATTCCAACACTAGAGATCCAAGACCCAGATGTCGGAGCATACAGGGACTACATGCAGGAGCACGCAGTAATATGTAATTTTATGGGAACATGGCCAACAGAAAAGACCCTAAATGGATGATTACAAAAAAAATGGAGACAAAAGGGAGAGGTTAGGCTACAACTCGAATCAAAATTCTTCTTCACAGTCATCTTTAACCTCTTGGAAGACAAGGATAGAATCTTTGAGGGAGGTCCATACTTCCTCAACGTTATTGGGATCTACATGATATACTGGAAGGAGAAATTCACCTCGGAGAAGGAGGACTTCACAAGATTCCCCATATCCGTAAGAATTTATTCGCTGTCAACTTATTACTGGGCGACATCAGTCCTCAAAGGAATAGGAGATGAAATACGAGAATACATCAAAATGTCAGAAGGCATAAAGACAAGACACTACATGTCCTACGCAAGGATCTATCTCTACATGGATGTTTCAGGGGCTCTGCCAGAGGCGATTAAAATAATATTTAGAGATGAACTATGGATCAAAAGTATAGATTATGAGCACATACCCTTTAGATGCAGGAAATGTCATGAACATGGACACCTATACAGGGACTATCCACAGAATATATCGACTCAAAAAAATGAGCATGCTCACAAGAAAAAGGATGAATAAGGGTTCACAAAGGTTTTACCTTGAACCAAACACACTAGGAAGTCATAGAAAAAACAAAACTGACCCCCTATCAATAAAAAAAAAACAAGTTTGAGGCTTTGGAAAAAAAAAAGAAGAGACCATATTCAACAACATCAGTATAGAGGATGCTAGTGGAGATCGACAAGAAGGAACAAAATGTGAGAAAGGAGAGGCACAAGCATAAAACACTCAGGTAGAAAAGGAATTTACATAGGAAGACACACAGATGGAACTAGTGGGAATGGATCATAACCCAAAAGAACATGAAATCGAGGACGCCTTGGAAGGAATGGACCTCATTTCAAATGTAAAAATATGGAAAAAGGCATAAAGGCAGTGCCAGAAGAGCACATACAGAGAATCAAAGGGGAATATCTCCTACTATAAGGAATCAAAAAAATTCTAAAACAATATATCCTTGAGGGACAAGTGCACAGGGGAATTTTAAAAAATCTTGAAGTATAAAGACAAAGCCAAAAAGGAACAAACATAAAAATAGGAAGGAAAACCACATGAAAAATCCTCCAAGAACTTGGGGCTCGACTCATCAATGAAGAAAAGGTAAAGGCCCTAAATCTCTCTCCTCATATTTTCCAAGAATTTCACATCCTGGAACATTAGAGGCCTTAATTTTCCTGGTAAAAAAAAGAGTCCTGAAAAACAGGTTCATAAAAGAGAAACTAGAAATTTTGTTTCTCCAAGAAACAAAACTAGATTTGGGAAATGCTAGTCTCCTCCAAAAATAATGTCTTAAATCATACAACCACCTTTCAAAATTTTCTGTTGGCTTGGCAGGAGGTATTATGACCATTTGGAATGGCTCCCGTTTGGAGCTATCTTTTTATGTTGCCATCAAACACTCAATTACCACAGTTCTGAGAATCATAGGCATAGACAAAAGTATCTATGTCACAAATTTATATGCTCCTCATATGGCCCTGGAAAGGATCAAAATGTGGTAAGAGGTAAGAACCCTCTTGGGCTCAATCCACCATCCCTTCAAGATCTTATCAGGGGATTTTAACATGGTGTTGAATCTAGGGGAAAAGAAAGGGGGTCTCTCGAGACTAGACAATGACTTGGTCGCTTTCCAATCCTCTATTAAAGCTCTCAACCTAATTGACATTCCAACCTCCAACGAAATTCACACCCGGAACAACAGAAGAGGAGGAGCACATAAAATTTCCTCTCACCTGGATCACTTCCTTATCTTGGTCACTCCATTGAGGCTGCCTCATCCTAAAATTCCCTCTCTAACCTTAAGCTTCATAAAACCACACCATCTTCCACTCATCAACAATTCATGGATGACACCATGCTCATGGGTGTGCCAACTATTCAGGAAGCCCAAATATTCGAACCTATCCTTTCAGTTTTCTATGAAGCTTGAGGTACCTCCATCAACTTGGATAAATCGAAGCTATTCATTTTTAACACCCCCAAGCCAATCAGAGAAACATTACCAGAATCTTAGGTTTCCAAATAAGTTTCCTCCCCTCCAAATACCTAGGAGTCCCCTTAACTGACAAGCCACTTGATAAAGACAATTGGGAATTACTCACCACAATAATGGGAAAATTCTTGGCCAACTGGACTTTCTACTCCCTAAATCCAAAAGGTCGGCTCGTCCTAGTCAAATCAGTCTTGCAATCTATCCCCAAATACATGTTCTCTACCTTGTCAGCTCCTAAATATATCTATACAACTATAAGAAATATCCTCAGAAACTTCCTCTGGAGAAGTAATGAAAAAAAAAAAAAAAATGTGCTTTGGTTTCCTGGGAAAAACTTTGCAAAACAAAAAATGCAAAGGGTCTTGGTCTTCGAGACCCAGAAATTTTGGGACAGACACTAGGGGCTAAGACCTTGTGGATTTAGATGGAAAATCAAAACAACCCTTGCGGACGGATCTGGAAGGAAAAATACATTCCAAATTTCCATCTCCAAGACTTGATGAGACTAAATGGGAATATCAAAAGATCTGTACTATGGAATAACGGTTGGGACAATAAGATAGTTATACAGAACCAAAAATTCTGGGAGATAGGAAATGGTGGCCACGCCCTCTTCTGGGAGGATGCCTGACAATAAATATCGAAGCTCAACAAGGATCAGTTCAAAAAAATGCAAATAAAATGAAAGGCAAAGGAAAGCACACGGTAAGTGAGTAATGGAAGCCTTGTAGCAATTAGAAAAAATGGAAAGAATGGTTGGATAAGAATGACTGGGGACCTCTACCCAACAGGAAGGCTTCGTAGGCTCTCTCTAGAGAGCTACATGAAAGACCCATACAAAACAACATAGGAGAAGTCAAACTCATATGGGGGTTGAATGCTACGAGGCACTTCAACCTCAAGGAATCATACAAGTTCATAGTTGGCCATGACCAAATCCCTCATGCTTGCAAATGGCAGAACCTTTGGGAAATAAATCACAAGTCCAAAATTTCCCTCTTATTATGACTAATGATGAAAGGGAAAACTCAAACCTAGGATAATCTTAGAAATATAGGCTTTATAGGCCCCTTAAGATGCTACCTCTCTAAAAGAAGTGAAGAGAACATGAATCATCAGTTGAATGAATGTAGTTACTCCACCAATCTGTGGAATTCGGCCAATTTCATTTTCATTAACTCAGATCAAGACCATTTATCCATAACCAACACCCTTGAGAACTGGATGACCATCCTTATCTACAAACCCTCAAGTGAATTGTGCTTGGAATCTAATCACGGGATTTTTTTGTTGGATTCTTTGGAAGGAGTGGAATGCTAGGCTCTTCCAAGGCATCTACAGGCATGAGGAGAACCTATTATCCCTCATCAAAAAAAATATTAGGGAATCAATTTCCTCTATTTCGCCTCACCTCTCCTCCACTCGTCCCACCCTTGTACACCTTAGAACCCTTTCTATTTTAAATATGTAATATCCCTTATAGGGATTGGCTATGCAAGCTCCAGACACGGGGGAGGCCTAGGATTTCTAGATGCCTCCGGAATAGGGAATATTCAAGCTAAGCTATGATGGGGCGGACATAGGTAATTTAGGAATGGATGGATACAGAGGGGCCTTTAGGAACTCAAGTGGACATATAATCTAGATGTATGATGGAAATTTGGGCCACTCCACAAAAAATGTCGCAGAGTTACATGCCTTAGAGCACGTGATTGAAATTGGGAGAGAACAAGACTTCTGGAAACTAATCATCAAGGGGGTTTCGCTGGTGGAAACCCAGGCCTGTAAGAAGTTACAAAATGGAAAAAGCACCATGCAAGTTTTTGAAAATTGGAGGCTACACAAAATCCTACACAGTATTAAGTAACACATAGACAACACTCATGGAATAATTTTCTAGGTGGTCAGACATAAGGGGAATAACTTGGCAGAAAGGTTGGAAAATGAAGGAGTGGAAGGCCACCTCAGACTACTCTCACTGATGTGGTATGATCTAGATCAAGGCACGATCAAAAGAGATTGTGCAATCCTCATGGGAAATGACAATACGGAAGGACGTCATAAAGAACAAGACACCCAGGGTCACTTCCCCAGTAATGTATCATGATAACAATCCCAATTAGCCGAATTTAGATGAATTGGAGTACTAAGGCTACAAAGGAAAATGTGGTTCTCCCTTCGATGTGCTGCCCAAATAGCCTCTTAACCTCCAAGTATACTTGGAACCTCACCTACCCTATGTTTTTCCCTAGGCATGTTGTTGTAGTGCATTTGGCACATGGGTGAATGAAATGCACTGTGCTTGGTAGGGGAGGTTGCTTTCCTACAAGCATGTAACATGTCAAAATGATTTTTTATGTGGTTAGTGAAACATCATAACATGTAGAAAACTAAGTAAAAAACATAGAATTCTATAATAGAGGAGAAACAATAAACAAAAACAAAAATAAAATACAATCTCTTATCGAGCTAAACAAAATAATAATACTAATGGAGAAATATTCCCCTTTTATTAGTTGCTGGGGGTAAAAAGAGGTAGGATGCTAAAACACTTGCAATGAATCCTTAGAGCTATGGAGCTCTAATATTCAAAGCAAGGATGGCTCTTCCCTTAAGCTTCTTGCAAGCCTCTCTCTCTCCTCGACGGGTGGTAGAATAATGGACAAATTATGAACTTCTTCTCTTGGATTGAGATGTTGTATGGCCAACAACTGAATCCTTCCACTCCTTGCTTCTTGGACAACATAATGCTGGTTTGATCTCAATCAATTTGGCCAACATAAAAATGTGTTTTCAATTTTTCTTCCCATGGTGGTATTTTATAGGAAAAATTGAAATCCCCCCCCCCCCTCTCCTCTCTTAGTAAAATTGTGGATGGTGACACAAGAGTGGGAGGTTGATTCCATTATGCACTACAGTTGAGGCCACATGGTGGTTATGCTTGGCAGCCTTGAGTGGAGAATATTTTTCCTTAAGTGTGCCAAGTGGTCCTGGATGGTGACCTTCTGCCATACCCAGGATCATGTGGCTATTTGAGGGATAATCACGAAGATATTCGCTACTATCGAAGAAAATTTCGTGTGGATCACTTAGGGTTAGTGTTTTCTGTGTGCCACTCGATAAAGTTTCTTGCTTGACCTTAGGAAAAGTTAAATTTTCCAAATTCTGTAATGTCTTTCTTCCCTATAAATCCTTCTGCTTGAAATTTCTTGATGTCTTTTGCCTGTACGATTTTCCAATGATAACAGTTCCCCACTAATGTATGAGGTCTATGAAGAACTGTATAGTCGAAATATATTATAGTTTATTTTCTGTATAATCCATTTTGAGAGAGAGAGAGAGAGAGTACTTGCGTGAAACCTGAGGTTGGAGACCCCTTGCCATGAGTAAAAGAGGGAACATGTTATTTTGGAAACCTGCAAGAGATAACATGAATACAATATTTCTAAGTGGTGAGCATGTCCCATGCTCATGATTATTTGGCTAGTTAAATACTATCTGAAAGATAGAGGTTCTCTCTATGTCACTTCTGTGGTAGTGACCTGCTGTTTTGGTTGATGACGACGATTGCTGACACCCTTGGGGGAATTTTTCTTTGACAATATTTTGAATGTAGTACCCATATGCATAATATTGGTATAGAATAAATTCGCATTCTTTGCATGGGTTTATGACTGGGACCTTATCGTGTAAGCATTGCTGAAATAGATGCTTATGATGGCACGAGTCTTCAACGAATTCTGACAAAGTGTAATGGTTTTGAAGTATGATACCATCTTGATATGAAAGATTTTGTTGTAATCACATCTCAGGAGGATTGATGACATCAATTGGAAATGATGACTCCCATAGTTCCATCTAAGGATGCCCTTATTGAGGTGAGAAGCCATCCAAGGTACTGCTTCCTTCTTGGAAAATGGTTGTTGAAGTCGACAAGAAGGCAGCCTCAACCGATCGAGAAAAGTACTGATGCAAGGGACCAGGGTCTCTGATATAGCAGGTAGGATGTGATAGGTTAAAATAGCCATGATGGAGAGAAATGGCTGAAATTGATGATGGTAGTTCAATGGCCCAAGGTCGAAGCTTTTAAATGCAAGTGGTGGTAGTCATAACAATTTCTAGTGTGGAAAGCCCTGGGGTGGGTAGGATGTCTAGGGTGGGTATATGTTTGTTATGAATGTCATGGTGGGGTTGGTTAAAGAATGTGAAGCTCTAACCATGGATGATTAGGGGTTGATGCCAGGGGATAAAAGTGGATGGATGGATGTGGAGGTTCTCCTAAAAAATATTTGTACACTTGCCAAAAGAATATAAATTGGGTTTGGATGTACAAACACGGAGATGGGTGCCCCAAAAACATGAAAATGATCACTCACTGATGATGTGAGGAAGGTTTTTTTTTCTGAAGTTGGGGGCCCCATTGGTTAGTCTCAGTGTGAGGGTGGTGAAGTAGATGAAACGATGTTGCAGATGGGTTGTGTTGATATGGGGTGCAGTAGGCAAAGTGTGAGATGCGGTGGTGCATATTCGATCTGCTTATGAGAATGGAAGTCCAAGAAAGGATTGTTATCATGAAATGGTAAAAATTGACTTGATGTATGATGGATGAATGAACATGAAGTGCTTCCCAAACTTAGATGTTATGGCCATGGCTCTAGATATTTGGTGTATGGTCTACTTGAGTGATGGAAGCCATGGAGGGTGAGGCTCTACCGACTTGCAACAGTTTTTATCACATGCGAGGTGAGGTGATGGTAAACAAGGTCGAGTGACTGGAACCTATGGTTTATTATTGTGGAGAAATGATGTCAGGTAAGGCAAATCTTTTTTGAGAACCTATCATGGTAAGGGTAGAATGATACCTGCTCTTGTACCTTTATTATCTGGGGAATATAGTGATTTGGCATGCCTGCAATACCCGCAGCCAATACCCCAAGTGAAAGAATATTTTTTCATACAAATATAATTGAAATAACTTGAATTCAAAGAAAAAATAGAGGTCATACCTGAATTGTGTTGTGGAAGGGGTGGGAATGGGGCCTAAAAATAATTTTGTCTAAAATCTGGATTTATGAGGTCTAGATTGACCATGATGAAGTGCTAAAATCCTAATCACTATGCTTCTTGCAGTTTCGTGGTTAGATACTCTAAGCTCCATTTTTTCCTTGGGATTTGTTACTTGGCTCCTGGTTTTTATTTCGGTTGGGGTTTCCCCCAGATTGAGATCGTGGGGGGTGTTGTTGGCTACTGCCCCCATGTCTAGAGTCTCAACGTTGTTTGTTCCTTGGCTTCTTTTTGCAACATTTGGAGGATTGTCAGAATTATCCTGGTTTTATGGTTGCTGATGAGAATGGGAAGGTCGAACTAGATTTACTGGCGCATTACGCTATGGCGATGGTCCATTCTGTGTAGGGAATGGGGGATATTAGTTCCCTTGTCCCTGGTTGGTATATGAGTGATGGGGTGATTGTCACAATAGCCACATTGTGATACATTCTGAGTAGAATCGTATGAGTATCCTGGGTACTAATTACTGTTGCCTAGGTGACCTTGGGCCAAAGACTAGATCAAACCTTCTGCAGTATTCGACCTACCTGGTAACTCCCTGAGTATCTTGGGTGCTAATTATTGCTGCATAGGTGACCTTGGGCCAAATACCTGATCAAACTATCTGCAATATTCAATGTACATGGTAACTCCCTGAGTATCATGGGCACTGATTATTGCTACCTAGGTGATCTTGGGCCAAACACATGATCAAACCGTCTGCAGTATTCGATGTGCATGGTAACTCCCTTATTATCATGGCTACTGATTACTACTGCCTAGGTGATCTTGGGCCAAATATCTGATCAAACCTTCTGCAGTATTCGACGCACTTGGTAACTCCATAAGTGGAAAGTTTGACAACTCAAGAGAGTGAGGAAACTAGGTTCCCCTGTCCCTAGTTGGTGTGTGGTTGTTGGGGGGGTATCTTCTATCAGCATTCCTAGCTACATACTGGGTCACCAAAAGGGAGGGTACGATCCTCCCTGCTGATGGTGGTATGATGACACCCTATTTTTCATATTTTGCAGAGATGCAAAGTGACTCTGGTGGTAGCTAGGTTTTGTGATGTTCTGGTTAGAATCATACGAGTAACTTGGGTACTGGATACTGATGCTTAGGTGACCTTGGGTCAATGACCCGATAAATCCATCTATAGTATTTGACATGCCTGGAAATTATTTTTAAGTTTGCAGGCACTAGGCATTAGTCAAGACGTTGTAAATGTATCCTAACTAGGTGTATATAAGTTCGAGATATTGGGCTTTACTAATGGCGTCGGCTTCGGAGGTAGGTCCTTAGGTTGCCACATCTTTTGAAATATCTGTTGTGAGAGTCTTCAAAAATAGGTCCAGTAAAACTCTATCATCGAGTTTGGCTTTGCACAAACTTCAACATCGCCGCCATTCATGGAGATGGTCCGAGATATGGATAGCTGGAATTTTCCTAAATTGAGTGAGTAACTCCATTCTTGAATCATGGTGGATTGGTAATTGAAAATATGTAAGGAACATAGTAGCAAGGGCACTAAATTTTCCATGTGAAGCAGAAGGCTGCTCCACATACTATTTCGTGGCTGGTTTGGTTAAGGTGCGTTGAAATAGTCTTTGTCAAATAGTATCATCAATAATATTATTGGATGAACACCATAGCTAGAAATTCATTACATGATTTACAAGTTCTTCCGCTTGCTTCCCTTCGAATTTTGGAATGTCCAAAGGGAGCTTCTTGGTCATGGGGGGCCAATTGGGGCTATGCGCAATGGGATAATTAGTTAGCTTTGATAGATCTAGGAGGTTTAATGATGCTAGAAAAGGAAACTGAGTATTGAGTTCCATTGTGTACTATGGAAACATAGGAATTTTCTTTGTGTTCTACTGACTCCCCAGCGGGGTAGCACTCCTCTTCCCTTTGGGGGTTGTGGGAGGAGTTGTGTGTGGTGACCATGTGGGGGTTTCCACACGTGTGGTGTTGGGTGACCCTTAGGGGTTTCCAATTAAATATGCCCCGATAAAGGATGGAACAATAAGGGTGGTTGTGTGTCCTCTTTGATGCCTAAATGGAAAAAGACCAGGCACTCCTCCCTTTAATGGGGGGAAGTCCAAAAAAATTCTATATCGACGAGGTCCCTGTTGGATCCATTAGGTGTTGACTCGGCTTAATTTTGGAAATATTTTTTATTTTTTTTAGAGGAGAGAGATTATTATCAAATAAAAATACGATCACATACATAAAACAAAGAGAAAAATAAACGGTAAGTTTTTCCCTTAGACTAATGCTATGTGATCAAGCAAACAAAAAATATGGTTTTGCTTGTTTCACGTATGATACTCAAAAAACCTAGAAATTCCTAATTGTCCTCACACTCTCAAATGTAACCAGGCCTTGCAAAGATATCTACTGATGGGTACTGGGGGTAACGTCCCGGAAGAAATGGTGACGCCTTCCAGCAGTCGAAGAATTGATCAAGGTAAGGGTATGAGGATCTACTGCTGCCTACACTGTCACCTATAGGGAAGGATGCCCTAGATTTGGCCACTAAAGTACCCTCATCCCACATGAGCATCTGAGTCTTGAGCTTATTTCTATTCAGCTACCAATACCGAGCACTATATGGGTCACGTAGCCCCAAATAGTACCGCATGCACTGGGCCTAAGCTTAACCCCCTCTAATTCAGGTCTCTGTAGCACTCGAGAATTCTGTTCCGTGGGTAGATAGATAGATTTTTAAGCTCCCTAAATGGTCAACATCTATGTTTCAAGAATGTAGAATGACGATGGTGGCTTATTGGATGCCTACCCCCAATGGCCCTAACCTAAACTATAATTTATTTTGTGGCCCCTGTGGGGAGAATTTAGTGAGTTTAATTAGTGCTTAGTTTTAGAGAGTCTTAGTTTGCTTAAGGTGTGTGACCATAAGAAGAGGACCAATGTCCTAACTTACTGTAGCTTCATGTGCACAATGAAGTGTACAATCACAATGTTATAAGATATGGATATGAGATGATCCTTTACACTCCTTTCCTAATTATACTATGTGTGATTGTTCCTTTCATAAAATAAACAATGTGCGGATAATGGGCCGATTATGCTTATGCCTAGTTAGAAAAAGTTTTGCACTATAGGGAGATGGAAAAATATCTCAAGAAAGATTTAATATGTCTACCAAGGCTCACCAAGAGGTGCAAGGGTGGTAGATATTACTTGCCTTCTTTTCGATACTTTGATCCTAGTTCCAAATGCTAATGTAAAAATTTAAACTAAACTAATGCAAGAAATTCGAAAAAAATGAAAACTAGCTAAAGATGTGTGGATGTATGGGCCATTTACTTTCTGCTAATTAATCCTATGTGTTTGGTGTCTATTATCAACAACTAGTTCCTCCATATAACATGTGTGGATTTAAAAGCCACTTATTTTCCCCTTAATTAAACTATGTAAGATTTGTGATTATAAACTAAAATTAAAACAATGAAATAGCTAAGCTAAAGTTCAGCCAAAAACATGTCCTAATCAGTCAAGAAATACCAGAACATAGTGATGGAAAATTTATTATGGTTTTCCAATCACTTTACAATTTCTAAAAATGAAGAAAATCAATGAAAAGAGTGCTTTGTGGTTTCCATGTGGCTTATTTTCGCACAGGCGCGTGATTTGCGCATATGTCTGGGATGAACGCACGTGGATTTGTTGTGCACAAAAAATATGCCTTATCTAAACCAAATCTCTTCACAGAGGGTGAATGAGAGATGTTGAGGGAAAGATGGAATGGTCCTGCATCAAGTTTGAACAGGGGAGAGGTCCTGAAAACAACAACCACTAGTTTAAGAAGAAGAAAGAAGTGGAGTTGCCAATCCTATTGTAGTGCATTTGGAAAATGGGTGGAAGACATGCACTGTGCTTGGTAGGTGAGGTTTTTTTCCTACAAGCATGTAGCAGGTCAAAATGATTTGTTAGATGGTTAGTGAAACATCATAACATGTAGAAAACTAATTACAAAACATAACATGCTACAATAGAGGAGAAGCAAGAAACAAAAATACAAATACAATACAAGCTCTTATCGAGTTAAAAAAACTAATAATACTAACAGAGAAGTTTTCCCCTTTTATTAGTTGCTAGTGGTAAAAAGAGGTACGATGCTAAAACACTTACAATGAACCCTTAGATCTATGGAGCTCTAAGATTCAAAGCAAGGAGGGCTCTTCTCTTAAGCTTATTTCAAACTTCTCTCTCTCCTCGACGGGTGGTAGAATAATGGACAATTGATGAACTTCTTCTCTTGGATTAAGATGTTGGATGACCAACAACTGAATCCTTCCACTCCCTTCTGCTTGGACAACACAATGCTAGTTTTCTCTCAAGAAATTTGGCCAGCATAACAATGTGTTCTTAATTTTTCCTCCCATGGTGGTATTTTATAGGAAAAATTCCAATTCCCCCCCTCTCTTGGTACAATTGTAGATGGTGACACAAGAGTGGGAGATTTATTCCATTGTGTGATACACTTGAGGCTTCAAGGTGGCTCCAAGGCGGTTGTACTTGGCAACCTTGAGTGGAGAATATTCTTCCTTAAGTGTGCCAAGTGGTCTTGGCCGGTGACCTTCCGCCATACCCAGGATCATGAGGCTATTTGAGGGATAGCCACAAATATCTTCACTACTATTGAAGAAAAGGCCGCACAGATCGCTTAGGGTCAGTGTTTTTTATGCGCTACTTGATAATTTTTCCTACTGGACCTTAGGAAAAGTTAAATATTCCAAATTCTATAATGTCTTCTAATGGGTACTGGGGATAACATCCCGAAAGAACTGGTGATGCCTTCCAGCAGCCGAAGAATTGACCAAGGTAAGGGTATGAGGATATAGTGTTTCTTGCACCGTCACCTATAGGGAATGATGCCCTAGATTTGGCCACTAAAGTAGCATGATCCCACGTCATAGTTCGAGTATTGAGCTTCTTGGTATTCAGCTAAGAGGATCGAGCACTAAATGGGTCAGGTAGCCCCAAATAGTACTACATGCATTGGGCCTAAGATTAAACCCCTCTGAATCAGGTGTCTGTAGCACTCGAGAATTCCATTCCGTGGGTGGACAGAGGAATTTTTAAGCTCCCTAAATAGTCAACATCTATGTTTCAAGAATGTAGAATGACAATGGTGGCTTATTGGATGCCTACTCCCAATGGTCCTAACCTGAACTATAATTTCTTTTGTGGCTCCTGTGGGGAGAATTTAGTGAGTTCAATTATTGGTTAGTTTTAGAGAGTCTTAATTTTGTTAAGGTGTGCCTTGGTGAAGCGACCATAAGAATAGGACCAATGTCCTAACCTATTGAAGCTTCATGTGTGAAATGAAGTGTACAATTAAAATTTTATAAGATGTGGATATGCGATGATCCTTTACACTCCTATCCTAATTACACTATGTGTGATTGTTTCTTTCAGAAAATAAAAAATGTGTGGATAGTGGGCCGCTTACGCTTTTCCCTAGTTAAACAAAGTTTTTCACTATAGGGAGATGGCAAAATATCTCAAGAAAGATTTCATATGCATACCCAGGCTCACCGGGGAGGCAGTGGTAGATATTACTTGCATTATTTTCTATACTTTGATCCTAGTCCTGAATCCCAATGTAAAAATTTAAACTAAACTAATGCGAGAAGTTTGGAAAAAGAAAATTAGCTAAAGATGTGTGGATGTATGGGCTACTTACTTTCCGCTAATTAATCCTATGTGTTTGGTGTTTATTATCAACAACTAGTCCATTTAGATAGCATGTGTGGATTTAAAAGCCACTTACTTTCCCCTTAATTAAATTATGTGATATTTGTGATAATAAGCTAAAATTAAAACAATGTAATAGCTAAGCTAAAATTCAACCAAAAACATGTCCTATCCAGTCAAGAGAATCCAGAACACAGTGATGTAAAATTTATTATGGTTTTCCAAACACTTTAAAATTTCTAAAAATGAATAAAATCAATGAAAAAAGTGTTCACTGGTTTCCACGCGGCTTATTTTGGCACAGGCGCGTGATTTTCACGTTAGTCTAGGCTAAGCTCGCGTGTATTTGCTGTGCACGAAAATTCCACCTTCTCTGAAATGAATTTATTCATAGAGGGTGAATGGGAGATTCTGAGGGAAAGAAGGAATGGTCCTGTAGCAATTTTGGGCAGGAGAGAGGTCCTGCAAACAACAACCACTAGTTTAAGAAGAGGAAAAAAGTGGAGTCTCCAATCCGGTTGTAGTGCATTTGGCACGTGGGTGGATGAAATGCACTGTGCTTGATAGGGGAGGTTGCTTTCATACATGCATGTAATAGGTCAAAATGATTTGTTAAATGGTTAGTGAAACATCATAGCATGTAGAAAAATAAGTACAAAACATATCATGCTACAATAGAGGAGAAACAAGAAACAAAAATACAAATACAATACAAGCTCTTATCGAGTTAAACAAAATAATAATACTAATGGAGAGCTCTTCCCCTTTTATTAGTTGTTGGTGGTAAAAAGAGGTAGGATGCTAAAAAACTTGCAATGAATCCTTATAGCTATGGAGCTCTAATATTCAAAGCAAGGAGGCCTCTTCCATTAAGCTTCTTGCAAGCCTCTCTCTCTCTTCGACGGGTGGTATAATAATGAACAGATGATGAAATTATTCTCTTGGATCGAGATGTTGGATGGTCAAAGACTGAATCCTTCCACTCCTTGCTGCTTGGACAACATAATGCTAGTTTTCTCTCAAGAAATTTGGCCAGCATAACAATGTGTTCTTAATTTTTCCTCCCATGGTGATCTTTTATAGGAAAAATTAAAACTCCCCCCCTCTCTTGGTAAAATTGTGGATGGTGACACAAGAGTGGGAGGTTGATTCCATTGTGTGCTACAATTAAGGCCTCAAGGTGGCTCCAAGGTGGCTGTACTTGGAAGCCTTGAGTGGAGAATCTTCTTCCTTAAGTTTTCCAAGTGGTCTAGGATGGTGACCTTCTGCCATATCGAGGAACACGCGACTATTTGAAGGATAAATGTGAATATCTTCGCTACTATAGAATAAAATACCATGCAGATCACTTAGGGTCAGTGTTTTCTGTGCGATACTTGATAAATTTCCTTTCTTGACCTTAGGAAAAGTTAATTTTTCCAGATTTTTTAATGTCTTTCTTCCCTATAAATCCTTCTGCTTGACATTTCCTAATGTCTTTTTCCTATATGATTTTCCAATGATAACACATGTCATTATATCCCATCCCCACCATAAATTCCCTCATTGACCCTTCATGCCTATGAATACCTACTCTCCATCTCCGTCTCTTCTCAATGTAGCTTCTCATCTATCAGGCTCTCCCCCATACCCTGCTCATCCTTGTTTTTGATCACCTCTCTCCCCTTTTGCCACCCTTATTCTTGTTTTTGGTCACCACTCTCCCCTGTCTCAGGTCACCTATAGTCCAACTCTTAATATGGCTTCCCATCACTCCAGCTCCTATGCTCGGCGAGGGCGAGGTTGTGGCTAGGGAACGCACTCTTCCCACTATTCCTCCCTAAGCATGACCCCCACTATTAGAGCTAAATCCATAGCAAGGAGGGATGCAATGAATTACGCAATTTTTGTAAATCTAGAGACTTGAGAGAGGGTTTCCAATGTGGAAGAACAAGCGAGGAATGTTCATCGCAGAACCACAACGGAAGATGTCATTGCTGATTTTGAGTGGATCTCAGACCCAAGCATGACTCGGGCCAAGGAAAACCTCTATAGCAAAGCCATTGAATTATCTTGGCATATGAAAAAATTTATGGGCCTAACAATGCAGGAGCAATGGGAAATAAAAAATGCATTGGAAAAGAAAATCGATTTTCTAACAGACAAGTTTATAGTCTACGTCGAAGTTTTCCATCATGGGCACTTCGTATCGAGGGACTCCCTAAATTATACCTTGCTTAAAAGAAGAATTTTGAGTGGTGGCGCTACACCAGATGTCAAAAGGGAAATTGTAGGGGCTTCTACAAGGTAACTGGTACAGACCACCACCAAGGATGGAAGAACTCTGGAAAGGCCAATCAACCTCGAAAAATGACCTGGTGGAGGACACTCCATTAGGTCTTCTCTTGGTCTCTCTCTATCCAAGAATTAATTCTCTGGTTCATGTGTCTTCTTTCGTTTCTCAGCCACTCTATTTAATATGGCCATACAGTCCAATATATATGCTGCTTTAGTGTCGCCAACCATCAATTTTTTTGAGAGACCCCCTCCCAGCGAGTGGGGCTTTGGGCATCAAATAATTTTTCCCCTCGGAATTTCAACTACCATGGATTCTTCAGTTCCGGGTTTTTTTTTTTGTTCTATTTTGGTAAAACCCATTGTCGCAAATGAAATGTAAAAATGAAAATGATACACATTGGTCCAACAATCATGGGCATCAAGCTTTTTTTGGCTTTGGTGTTGAAACTTGTAGCTCGCACCAGCCTACAAACGATGTAAATACTCTTTTTTTGTCGTAATAGAACTATCTAACTTACAAAAAAAACTACACATTATATAAGAACTCAAGTTAATTTAGATTCTATCCATATTATTGTCAAAATTCACAACCAAATAAGATGTTGTAGTTATACATAATGATTATATATATATATATATATATATATATATATATATTAAGTTAGGCAGATCCTCTATATTCATTCATTTTAATCAAAAAAATAGTAGGTTACATCATACTATGTTCTTGGTAGCCTCAACCTGGCTATGGGAAACCGAGTCTGTTGGCAACCTCCATGAGTTAAAATCTAACCAAGACTGACATTGTTTGATTTTGTCTCTAAATGCCTTATAAGCTATAATATATATTTTCTCTTTTAACATGCTACTATGAAAGTAAATTCTAGCCGACCACATTATATTTCGTAAAAAAATTGTTAAACTTCTTCAGCTACTCCTCATATTATTCAATTGGTGTCAGGTCTTCCGCACTTCAGCCAGGCATGTCCACTTGTTGCAGGTTCTCAAGTTGCCTTTCTATGCAACTAAGACACACATTATGTTGATGCCCCTGCAACTGTATTGCTTGTATGTCCTTGTGTATTTCAGCCAAACTCGAGGCTGCCTTTGGATGTCCTCCTACATCTTGAACTACCATTATGGCCTTTTCCATCAAACATTTCATGGTCTAGTAGAGGTGGAATGCCTACTTGAACATGGTTAGTCATCAACTTGTGTTTCTAGGGTCTGTCACCATGGGCGCCATTTCATCATATGGAATGTCTTCCTCTACCTTAGTGTTTAGGTATATTTACCATCCAAATATCAGTGATTTTAATTGAGATGGATTCCCAACACCATAAGCATGCAAAAAGTTGTGCATTTTCTCTTGATCTATTTTTCTACCTCTTTTGCACTGAAATTTTTTACTGGTTGATGCCTTCTCTTTACCTTTCACTTTTTATGCCTGTGATGGATGCCTGCCCCTCCCTCCATTATCTTTTCCTGGCTGATATTTAACCATTTTTCATTTTCCGAGGACCCCAGCAACTTTACATGCACTCAAATCGACACCAGGGTTCCCACCCACCATGCAGAGTCCAAAGAGATAGATAGACTAGGTAGACCTGTAAATTCAAAACAAGCAATTTTGTTAATAAATTTTTCATAGAGCATATTTATCTTCCCTTATTTCATCCCGGAAGCTTCCCAATTAGCCATCCCATCAACGATTCCATTGCTTGGTTTGCATGCATTGGCATCCCTCTTTGCCCCTCTGTCGAAGTGTTCCAACCTTCAGTTGGCCTTACTTAGTTTCCCAGATTAGCCATCGACCCATATGGAGCCAATGCGTCCATAATGACCATGTTTCGTGTTTAGGTTATGATTCCTAGAGGACTTATCTCCCTCTTGGGATTGATTTTTATAACGCAACCAATAAATCGTCCCCTTTATCCCAATCCTTTTACTGTGACCATAACCCTCATTCAGGATACCTAGACACCCCCCTTATTCTAGGCTACTCTTGAACCATAATTGTCTACAACATATTACAATTCCCCTATTCCAATTATTCTGTAAGAGTAGCATGGTTCCAGTATGTGCCTATCTGGGCTCAACCCCTACCCTGCCCCCATGGATTGTCCTCATCATGCCTTATGTAACCGCAGGGATCACAAAATCTGCCCTTAGTTGGGCTTACAATCCCAAAGATACCTACATGCAAGTGGCTATCCCAGTATTGAATTGAAGTACTCATTTTAACAATTCCTACACCCAAGTAACTCTCAGTAATTAGGCAGAGATACCAGCCCGATCCCATTCAGGCCATCTTTCTTTCATTCAGCCAAGGAATTGACTCAAACAGACTAAACTGAATTGACTCAGACTCTTTAGCAACCTCCCCAAGACTTGGTTTCATATACATTTATGGGTTGTGTTTCCCTATCATCCCCAATAATTCCATAATAGCTACCAGGTAAGGCCATGATACATACCCGAAGCAACGCTGCTTAGTTGATGGTCGTTCTTCCTTCCTCCCACACCTTCGCTCTTGTGATCCCAGCTTAATATTCTTAATATCTCGCATGATGACAAAAACTTTAATATATAAATATCATATTAGTTAAGATAAGATTATGGTTATAGTTTTAGGTAGTATAAAGTAACATTAATACATCTACAAGATCCTTTAAGGTTAAAAAAGGGTATAAATGATTAGGTAAAAGAGAAATTATTAAAAATGAAATTTAAAAAGAAACATAAGAAGAAAAAAAACTATAATAAGGAATCTTTTGAAACTAAAAAAAGATAGAAATATATTCTAAAAGGAAAAAGAGAAGAAGAGTATATTCCTTGATACTAAGATAAAATTTAGTTTTGTTTTGGAAATATTTAATTATTTGAAAATTTTAAACTCAATTTTAATAAACTAGAGATAAAGGTAACATTTTATAAAAGCTCAATCTGTGTTATTTAGAGTCAAAGGGACACTTGCAAGGAAATATATGGTTATTTCTATTGGTCCAATTATGGATAGTAATTATATTAGTATTTGATGCGTTAAGCAATTAGTAATTCATATGTCAAATATAATTGAAAATATAGGTTTGTGGGATGAAAAACAATATGACATAAGAAATTTACAACTTAACGTTAGAGAGTAATACTTTTCTATCAAAATTCACTATTACATCCATATTATGTGATGTTAGTAACATAATTCTAAGTTCACACTGGTTGGCAGCACTAGAGACCTTCATCTTAAATACAAATATATTTTTTTTGACATTCTCCTACAAGAAAGAATGATAACATTATGGGACATTACATTGGAATAAAATATAGTAATATCATAATAAATTGATGATATCTCAAAGGAGATCCTTCAAGATAATCAAGATTCAATGAAAAATATGCAAAAGAAATTCAAAAAAGTTATCATGGATAAAAGCAAAGAAATTTCTTACCCCAAGAATCATAGTCAAAACTTGATCACACATTAAGAATCTAAAAGGTGAAAAGAAATTGTTGAAAAAAAAAAGTTATAATAAATTATCAAGAACGAAGAATTGAAGTCTTGAAGAGAACAAATCTAGATCCAATTAATATCATGACTCAAGAAGATACGAACCTAGTTCGAGTAGAGACATACTCAAATGTTGGAGTACAAATAATGGAAATTTCAAGTGTATTTACTAACAAAAGTTCAAGTATTCATTAGGAAATATCAATGCATGAGCTAGATCTTGAGGGATAAAATATATAAGGATTGAATGTTGAGAGAGAAGGAGAGAAAACATAAAATCTACCATGAAACTAAGAACAAGATAATATGATGAAAATCCAACTCTTTATTAAATATGAAGGAAAACATTTTTACATCTACATCATGTAACATTCAATGTCCTTTTGAAAGGTGAGGTGCGTTATTTAAAGTATTTTTGATGCTTCCTTGAGTTACATCATTTGATACCATGCGTGGATACCACTTTCCATTCAAATTAATCCTCCTACCTTAACGGTCTCCATTATTTCAAGTTGCCTTATTAGAAGATTATATCGAATGTGGCTCTTAGTGAACCAGTTGTCTTAATGAAGAATACGAGACCCAATGAAGAGAATTTTTTTGTGTAATTTAACCATAACCATGGGTTTGTGTGTGACACATAACCATGATTATTACAATGTATCAAGTTCCATTGAAGAGAAGGGTTTCATGTGGTTAACCCATAATCACAGGTTTGAGGATGACCCATAACCAAGTGCCATTAAAGACATGGGTTTTATGTGGTTAGCTGATAACCTTGGTTTTGTGGATAACTCATAGCCCAATGATTGAAATGTGCCAAGTTCCAATGAATACAATGGTTTTGTGTGTTCAACCCAAAATTGTGGGTTTGTGGATGACCATGATAACCGAGTTGGTGATGGAAAGCTTAAATACATGGGTTTTATGTGGTTAGCCCATAACCTTGGTTTTATGGATAAATCATAACGAAATGATTGAAATGTGCCAAGTTCCAATGAATACAATGGTTTTTTGTGTTCAACCCAAAATTGTGGGTTTGTGGATGACCATGATAACCAACTATGGAATAACTATGAAACTTTTAGTGTATGACTTAGAAAATGGAATTTTTGTTGGATATAGTGTTGTCATTGATGATAACATGTGTCATTTATGTCAAAGGGGAAGTCAAATAAAGCTATAGATGGCATGGTTGGATAGTCATCTCTAAGATAATTTCGATTTCTTGACAGGGTCACATTGAATGGTGTCAAATTGGCTTGAATTTTACTAAGATTTTTTTGAAGTTATGTTGTTCAAATGGAAAAATTGATGGCATGGTTGGATTAGTCTTTTAAATTTCCAACATTATATCAAACTTGGTCAAAATCTCCCTAGATAATAATGTATTTCAATTTCAAGTTGACAACTAGTATGAAGGAAAAAGAACCAAATTTGTTAAATTTCGAGCATCTTCAGATAAAATCTATGATATTGTGTTGTAATCCAAGGAAAATGGCACAAGGAATTGCACACTATTTAATAGGTTAAAGAGCATGAATCTTAGGGATGATCTAACCATTGAAGAATTCATGAATGATGGATTATGTTATGACATGCACAAAATTTAATGCCTTCCTCATGTCACTTTCCCTCTACCACATTGGTATAATCAACACATGACATGTGGTAGGATCTGAAGGATGTCAAGTGGCTCCTTAGCAAAGACATGGTTGTATGACTAGAAGCACATGTGGCATCTTCGATGACATGTGGCAATGAGAGATCAATGTGCATGATGACATGGAAAGTGCCATATGGCATGTTGAATGGGAAGTTTGATTGACCAATAGGATGGTTTTTAAGTGACATGTGGCTCATTTAGGACACACCACATGTCAAGGATGACATCAACATTATTTTTTCCATGTACCCCAGGACCCGGTCACATGGCGATGAAACATTAATATTTATCAATTCGTGTTGGCCCCCAAATTTAAAATTGACATTGGACTTGATCGATTCTATTTCCACTCAATATTTTATATAAAAAGGTGATCATTTCGATTATTGATGTGCTCGGTCATTGAAATCTCTACCTGGTTAAGTGACATCAAGAGTTGAATTTTTAATTTTGTTGTGTTTTTGTTCTGAGGATTCTATCCCTATTGTATGTTTGCACATTGGATTGAACCAAGACGTGAGCTATGTTGGGATGTATTAGCACAAGGGCATGCTCTTTGTTGTGTTGATTACCTAAAGCCACAATGTGAAAAACCTAATTAATTTACATTTATGTATGAAATGTAAACATTTTGATAAAAATGCGCTAGGTAATGGGATACAGATTCCAAAGAGATGGGGTGATTACTTGTTTGAAATAATATTAAGGTACTTGAAGTTTAAAATAAAAATGGGAAGGATTCCAACTAGCAAGAAATGATTTCCACCCACTACAATAAATAAAAACTTCATTTAAACAATATGGGGAAGGATTGGATAGGTGACACATTTTACATTGGTTGAAAAGCTCTTGCTAGCAGGAGTTACTTTCAGAAGGAGGCAAGAGAAAGAGAAAATATAGAACTTCTGGAAAGAAAGTAACTAAGTAGATAAATTGAACAAACAAGGGACAATGCAACATAGGAAGATAGGAAGTCAAATTCCTATAGAAATTGGAACAACAAGAGCTGGAAAAAGAGGAAGAGCACATGAAACAAGAGAGAGAGAATATCAAATTCCAAGAGAAGGATGAATAAAAAATGAATGATTTTTTAGTTGGAAAGGGAGCAAGAAGAAATCACCAGATGAGGAATCAATTTCCTCTCAAGTACCCATTGGCTAGGAGGGTGGAGATGGTGTTTCCTAGGATATACTTAAGGGTTGGGGTGCAGGAATTAGTCTTGGAAAATTCTTGGAATATTGATGGATGTTTCCTTATTGTATCTTGATTTTATTGTGAATTATGGAATCCCTGATTTGGGTGGAACCATAGTGGTTATTTTTGAAGGGTGGAGACAACAAGTATCTAGAATCCTTATGCACTTTGTTGAGTTTAACCTAGTTGGTGGGTGGAGGTGGATGAATCTCTAGAGACCCTAGTTGTAAAACCATTTTATTTAAATTTAACCAAAGGAACTAAAAACTTGACAATTCACATTTAATGTCATAATTTTAGAATTTAATCATAGAAATTAAAATTTGACCATTTATTTGCAAGTACTTACCCGAAAATTTCATTTGAAGGTGTTTTGTCTTTTGTTTCTCCTGCTCATGTTACCAAACCGACCCCTTTTCATCCTATCCTATCTAGGACCAACCTATTTGATTCCTAGGTATAGAATAATTCAAGATGGAGGTCTTTTAGTCTTGTTCCTAAACCCCCAAGAAAAATCAAGGCTCAATATTCCTCTCTATCTGTGGCTATGTTGTAAATTCCTCCTCTTTCTATGTAATATTCCAGACACTTTCCTCCCCTTTTCCATGTGCTATTCCTTCTCCTTATATCCCCCCACGCCACCATCTTAGCCTCTATCGAGGCCTTTTGTATTCCTTACCTTCTGAGACGTGGAAGCCTAGAATGGTCATCTATTTTCTTCAAGGCTCTAAAGAAGAGGCCAAATTTATATGGGTAAAGAGTGACATACATAGGTTTATATATTTTTAGTTAACGAATCATTCAAAAGTTTTCAACCTTTATTAAAAAAACTTTAATACAATTTAATTAAACTTATACTTTTCATGAAAGTTTTTAATTTAATTATTATTTTTACAAATTTAATTTAATTTATACTTTTATTAAATTTTTTTAATTTAATTCTTATTTTTATAAAAAAAATTAGTTTATAAATTTAATTCAATTCATAATATTTTATATTTACGTTATTATTGAATAGTATATTAATTATATATTATAATGGTGATATACATATTAAGTACCCTCCTTGACATATTCATCATACTTTAGTGAGATAGGTAATTACTTCACAGATCAATTCATTAACCTATACTCATACATTTTTCAATATCATCTAGTATGTATACTAGTGTTGTACATGTGATCCATGCATATGTAGCTATCATATGGATGCTTCATATGCATGCTAATATTCTCATGTCCCATATAATAAGAGATGGTTAATTTCACTAGTTCAACTGATGGTTGTGTTTAACCCTTGAAGAAAAATATTCCTTAGTCTCTGGAATATGTCTCGAGGGTGAAAAATGAAAGTGAGTCTTGGCTACAATTGTCTACGGTTGGGTGGAGAGTCATAGTACCAAAATCAATTGCCCATTATTTTTTGAGATAAGTATTTCTCATGTTCTCATGAAATTAGTGATATATATATATATATATATATATATGTTGCTAGTTTGAGATGATGTTTACTAATAACATGGTTTATGGTTTCATTATCCATGTCATTAACCAATGCGTTGTTCTCATTGTTTTAAAGGTACCAGAGAAACATGTGGTATTATTGATTAAGTTCTTGTAGTAACCAACATGAAAATCTTTTCTTAATGCATTGACATTATTTTGTCTATAACAAGTTCTTACAAGAATTATGCATGTTTAATGTGTGTAAAATGATTATTACAAGCTACATGAATATGTGAAAGCAGGATCACATGAGATGCATGGTCTTACACTAACATCTTGGGTGCATGGATTATTACACTATAATGGTGTTGGGTTGTAGTAGTAAAAGTGATTGCTCAGTAGTGTCAATGGAAATTGTGAAATTATTGGTGATCTAGTGTTGATTTCGTGTTTGAATTATTCTATAAGTTTTATTAAACTTGTTTCATGCTAACTTGTTCAATACATAATTGAAGGGAAATAGGTCTTATTACCATCCATTGTAATCACATTTTTTATTAGGCATGCATGATATGGAGAACCTAGTTTACTTTTTTGCTCAGCTCATGGGGTTGTTGAGCCAAGAAAAATAGGTTTCTACTTTGTTAATGAGTTGCTACAACTCTCTGTATTTTTGAAGAAAATGCACTTGAAAGTGTTACATATTTTCTATCATACTTATGATTGATTGCCTCTCAAGATTGCTCACAAATTTATTATGAATATAAGGGCCATAAGTTTTTGAGAATAGTGTTTGAAAATTTTGAAAATATAGAAAAATTACCGCTTTGTTAAAGAACTGCAAACTAGTAAATTTAAATTTAAAATCTGCAAATTTGGTTAGCAGGTCAGCCAGGTTAGAGGTCGAGTGATCAAACAAAATGGGAGGAAATTTAGCTTGCTTTTCCCTGACCTTCGATGGGCCGAACTGGATTTTTGCGAGTCATTGGTCAAATGTTGTCCAGATCAAGATTCACCCGACCTCTACCCAATACATTAAATCATCAAGGAAGTTGGTGTGACCCTAATCTAGTTTCGAGGTTGGGGGTTAGGCCTGAATTTTTATTAAGTAATAAATGTGTCACAGTGGAAGGAAGGTTGTACCCAACTTCCCTTGGAATACGTGCTTTCCACATGAACTTTTCCATGGTGGCCATGCATCAAGTGCCACGTGGGTGTGCTATGATTGGGTACAAAGTCATCACCTACCATGTGGGCCTCTGTGGGGCTGCCACATGGAGGTAATGATGACATGGTGGGGTGGCATTGGTCTAATATTAAAGGGGCATAATTTTTTATTCGTAAGTCAGATTTAGATGAAATTTATATTGTTGGAATCATCTCAATGGGACGAATTCAATGATGGTTTCCATTTGAAATTTCAGAAAGTTGAAAAAATAAAAAATGTAAATCCCATTCGCATAATTGTACCTTGGGAGCTGGGTCAATAGAGTAATCCGCTCCTTCTAACTTTTTTTGGGTTTTGGGGTTAGGAGGGGTGTTTTTACACATTGTGTGAGAGCGTCTAGGTTCAACACTTAGACTTGATGGTCTTTATCATGGACAAGTAATAAGACAAGTATTTAGGTGTTAAAAGCTAGTTTGTATTTCATTGGTTGCATACATGATTGATATGATTTTATTATTATTAAGGAACTAACAATTTATGTTGATAGGAATATTTTGTTGATCATGATGCATGCATGTATATTGGTGTGCTAACATGGATTGTTTGTTACAGTTGGCCTTATTTTAATAGCTCTGCAAAAAGAAAGTTCATGGAAAGATTTATTGTCATTTATTTATATTATCATGTATCTAAAAATTATGTGTGAATGAAAACACATCAAAAGTAGCAAAAGATATGGAAAGATAAATAATTTAGGAAAAGAATGGTACAATACCATTCTAGTTAGTCACAACATGGGTATGAAGATTTAAGGGTAAATGAAGAAGAGAGATCAGTTGGCCAAGTGGGAGGGAAAAACTCTCCTAACTGGATGAATACCTTGAAAAGCCTAAAGGCTGATATTTGAAGCTTCAAAGTAGATAATGAAAGGTTGATAAAGTCCTAGGAGAGGCAAGCTGAGGTGATTTCACTCATACTGCAAAGCCTCTCAGAATTGTAAAAACAAAGGAAACATGAGATGGAGGATAATTATATAGATAGAAAAAACTCTTTAGGGTCAAAATATAAATAAAATGGAGCATATGGTGATAGGTATAGGAAAAGGAACAAAAGGGAAAGTGAGGGCATTGTGAGAGGAGATGCACCCTTGAGGACCCTAGAAAGAAGAACTAGCACTCATGGGCATCACATTGGTAGAAATTATAGCTCTGATACTAGTAGGTATCATTACTATTCTCATCATTATCATTATATAAAGAAATAAAGGGACTATATGTCTGAAGAATTTAAGAACTAAAAACCACTCACAATTGATTGAGACATGAAGAAATCTAAAGATGCAGACACATTTTTTATTTGCATGAAGAAATTCTTTAGAATCCATGATTATTCTGAGAACATGAAAGAAAAAGTGACCACCTATAGTTTTAAAGGAAAAGAAAATATACGGTGGGAATATTTTGAATATGGTTAAAGGAATAAATGAAGAGAGACTGACATGGAGAGAATTTGAGGGCCTTTTTAGATAAAAATATTTATCAGAAATATATTATGACAAAAAGGAAAAGGAATTTTACGAGCTGAAAATGGGACAATTTTCATATGAAGAATACATTACCATAATTATGAAATTGCTGAGATATGTGCTGTATCTCAAGGATGAGAAGGAAAAATTTCAACAATTTATCTGTGTGCTACCCATCTCACTTAAATATCACATTGAGTTTTATGAACCTTAGACATTGAATGATACCATTAAGAAATGAAACCGCTACTATAAATAAGAAAAGCATGAGATATAATTTAGAAGTTATTGGAAAGAAAGGAGAAACATCAAGGACATGAATAAACGTAACAAGAAAAGTTTGGAAAATATGGAAGGAATGCACACAACCAATGCAAATCGACTTTAATAGAAATATAGTCTAGCCACTAAAAGTATTGCACATTAGGCAGAAGGATAACGATGAAGGTATGAGGGTAAAGAACCATTTCATTTCTCGACATGTGGAGAAGACCATTGGAAAAGAGATTTCCCACAAAAAAAAAAATGAAGGTCCCAAATTTTACAAAACCTGGGAAGCTCGTACCACGAGTGATGCTGTACTTTGGGAGACACCCCCCGACTGAAAAGAGGTTAGTGCCCAAGATATTTATCAATAAAAATGATGAAAATTTTTTATTGTTCCAATTTTCTTAAACCTCGGAGATTTAATCCTTCTCAGTCTCCAATGTGAGAACAATATTTCAAGTGGCATTCTAGTGATGAATACAAATGGAAAAGGTAAGACAAAAATAAGTGACGATGGAAAGTGTTTGACAATAGGTTGCCTGTGTAGAATCTCTTGTTTCCAACTTTAGAAGAAAAACTTAAGTATCAAGAAATGAAAAATATAAAAGAGGAGCACATCATTAAGGATTTTAACTTTAACCTACAAAACTGTAAAATTAAAGACCAACAACTTCATTACTCAACTCTAAGGAAGAAATACATAAAAAATAAGATGCAACATGGAAGTAAAAATCATATTCAACAAATTCTAGAATCGCTTTAAGGGTTTATTCATAAGCACATGCATATCCAAAATACAAAATTTCTGCTTCTGAGGCCAAAAACATGGAATCCCCCGTTCTTCTTCTGAAAATTATTAAATGAAAAATTATAAAACTAACAACTTCATAAGCTAATTTTATCTAATTATTACATTTTAAATACAAATTAAATGTCTCTTTAGGAAATAAATTAAAATAAGTGACAAGTGGGATATGAAGTGGCGTAAAAATATGATGAGGTAGGCTCGTTTTCTGATGTCGCTGGCTCGACTGTTGACGAAACTGCGGGGGGACTCCGCTATACAGGAAGGCCTTCAAGGTTGTGCCTCCATAGTGAATTTGGGCCACATATCTCTAGTCAACGAGCAGGATTCAACATTCTTGTGGAGGCACCCCTTATGGTAACATTTGTGTTGTTTTTGATGTCGGGTATGCAGCATCGGGCAGGCCCCATCTCTGCAATGATCCTGATTTGATAACATGCGCGCTTGTTAACTCTAATTTGGTCATAGGATGGTCCCCACCTCCACATGTCATCAGGTTTGTAATGTCCCTAGAGATTCATTATATATATTTCTTGTCCATCAACTAAATTCTAACACCTTCAACACCAAGACCTTTAGAAGTGATAACACGTGCTCCAACTGAGAAACCTGTGACCATAAATGGATGAGATATAGTACCATGATTGTGCTCAAATATAACCTCCATAAATGAAGGTGAAACATCAATTATTTTATTTTTCACCCTTGTAGAATGACAACAACCTGTATTTTCCACATGGAATAAAATTAAAGGTAAATCTCCCATTTCCATGAGATATTGCATGACGAAGCGTTTGATTTGGCCAAGGATCTGCTCCAAAAACCTAAGGGCACTTCACCTGATGGAAATAATTTGAATAAAGGTATTCATGAACACCCAAAACAGGGTTACCTTGAGAAACAACCAAGCCATCCATATCATAACCAGGGGAAGAAAATATGTCATCTACTATCAGATTTCCAAAGCTCGATTCTATCTCTAGAGAGCCATCTTGGCACAATTGTTATCATTGGATGTGAGGAAATCAACTTATATTTCTAGAATAATATTTGTAAATGTGTGAACACCTCCTTATTATCTTGACTTTTTTTCAGAGACAGTAACCAAAGTGTCACCTTTTCCCACAAAAAAACAACCACTTTAACAATTTAGAATCTTCTTTTGAAAATTTCCAGCTGGAAAAAATAAGCTACAACATCAGGCTCTGGCTAGGGACAATGCTTTGGTACTAAAGTGCTAAGAACCATAGACCAGTTTCCTCTGGTTGGGTATG
Organism: Pinus albicaulis; assembly: GCA_034641835.2. Lineage (NCBI taxonomy): Eukaryota > Viridiplantae > Streptophyta > Pinopsida > Pinales > Pinaceae > Pinus > Pinus albicaulis. Next base: position 105,180 of record JAXQQM020071785.1, read on the forward strand.
GATTCATACCAAAAAAACGAAGTTGATCCCAATCCAAAATATTTGAAAATTAAAAACTCTCTAAAACCTTTGTCTTCGGGGATATTTATTCTTAAACTGAAAGTGCTAAAATAGAAATGTTGCAACTGAAAAATAGAATGCTCATTGGTTGAAATTATTTATGTACATTTTCTTCCTATGTACAAGGTTGAATTTATGTAAGTGAAATTCACCTTCCAGTGGCACCATGCCAACATTTGAGTACCAGAACTTGTGTCTCCATACTGTTGTGATTCATAAAATAAAATTGGTATAAACCATAAAAGACTTTTAGAAAAAAAAAATTGGCACATACCCCAGAAATGATATTTGTTGTTGACCAAATAATGTTTCCATATAGTCAACTACTCAATCATAAGGTTGATAAAAGAATGTTTCAGCTGCCCCCTTCTCCTGAACAATATGTTGACATATATTTTCTTGAACTAGGCAGCTATACTCACTTCTTAACTCCTGAACTTGGGGTTGTATAACAAACCACTTCTTTGCATAATCATAAAAAGGAGCTTTTTCTTGAGAAATATTCCTGTACAAAATTGTATTTAGTCTTTCACACATTTCCATAGAAGAACGATTGATCTGAATATAAGAATTTAAGGATGATTCCATGTGTTATGGTTCAAAAAATTGTTGATGTGATAATTTTTTTCTAGAAACCAAGAAACTTTCATTACTATGAGCTAAGTGCTTTGTATAATGTGAGCATTCACTTTCAATTTTTACAGTGTTTCCTTCAAGAAGCACCATGTCATATCCATTCATTAATTTAGGAAATGAGATATCATCTACTACAGAAGTAATTTATTTTGCTGAGGAAAATTGTTTAACTCATAATAATTTGAATTGCAGCCTATAAAATTTGATGAATGAAATTTTAGATCATATGATTGTACTTTTGACTCCTTTTTCTGATTTATTCCTATATTTTCAGAAATATTTTGGCAGGGATGATTCCCACATGCCCATATATTATCCTCAATTTCTTGTGCACAGAGAAACATTTGCTCCATAGTGCAAGTGACTTCCTTTCCCTAAGAAAAAATGGCAGGTTAAGAGGATGAGCTACTAAATAATACACCATGGTAGCAACTTTAGGAGGTTGAATTTCTTTGGCCATGCTAAAATAATTTTTTTGAAACCTCCTATTAAACTTAGTGACCGATTCACTACTTTTCCTATGGACAATGTGTAATTCCAATAGGTTTTTTTCGTATGATTTTTTCTTGCCCCAATATCAAAGAAAGATATCCTGAAAACCATGTCATGAACTAATTGAACTTGCCTCAAAATATTGAAACCATTGCTGAGCTTCTCGCTTTAATGTATGAAAAAACAACCTCATAACCACATCCTCATAAATGATTTGAAATTTATTGATAAAGTATTCAAAATCTAGGAGAAATTTAAAGGATACTGATGAAGAATTGTATGTAGCAATAGGGGTTTGAAAATCACCTTGGCTCCAAGATGAAAAGTAATGAATTTTTTATGAGGTAGATTCTTATCTCCAAAGATGATGAAGCGTCACCTTTATGCCCAAACTGTGAATGATTATCTTGAGGAATTATAATGCAACAATCGTCTCTCCTCTTATATTTAAGAGATAAAGTTGTGTCAATATCAATAATAAAAAAAGAAGTAGCGTCTTCTTTTTCCAATAAAGAACGTACATTTTGGGCTTTAAAATCTTTTGAGAATATAAAGTAGGAAACAATATTCTTGATATGTAAGGGAAAACATACCACTGAAATGATAATAAAAAATATATCTTCCTTTATTAAACTCAAACTCTAATACCTATTTTTTCCACGGTGCTTCCTAATTTTATTGCCAGCAAAATTCCTCTTCTATTGAAATCTTCATTAATGGAGTCACTAGGTGAATAATAAATAACCTAATTTATATCTAGATCTTTTTCACCATGAAGAAATAGATATCAATACCGAGGGAAAAGTAGCTTTGTATCTCCATTCCCCGACAACAATGCCAAAAACTTTTGTACCTTGGGAGACAACCCCCCTGCTGGAAAGAGGTCAGTGCCCAAGAAATTTATCAATAAACATGATGAAAATATTTTATTGTTCCAATGTTCTTAAACCCCAGATATTTAATCCTTCTTAGTCTCTAGTGTGAGAAAAATCTTTCAAGTGGTTTTATAGTGATGAATACAAATGGAAAAGATAAGAAAAAAAGAAGCGACCATGGTAAGTCTTTTACAATAGGCTGCCTGTGTAGAATCTCTTATTTCCAACCTAAGACGAAAAATGTAAGTATCAAGAAATGAAAAATAGAAAAGAGGAGCGCATCATTAAGTATTTTAAATTTAACTTACAAAGCTGTAGAATTAAATACCAACAACTTCATTACTCAATTCTAAAGAAGAAAGACAAAAAAAATAAGATGCAACATGGAAAGACGATTCATATTCAACAAATTATGGAATCACTATGAAAGATTTATTCATAATCACATGGAAATCGTAATAAAAAATTTATGCTTATGAGGCAAAAAACATGGACCCCCCATTCTTCTTCTAAAAAGCCTTATATACAAAATTTCAAAATGGATAATTATAAAACTCTCAACTTCCTAAACTACTTTTATATTGTTATTACATTTGAAGTAAAAATTAAATGTCTCTTTAGGAAATAAAATAAAATAAGTGACAGGTGGTATATGATGTGGTCTAAAAATATGACGAGTCGAGCTCGCTTGCTGACGTCGTTGGCTCCCCTTCTGACATCACTCGAGGGGGACTCTACTATACCGGAAGGCCTTCAGGGTTGTTCCCTTACACTGAAACTGGGCCACATATCTCTAGTCAATGAGTAGGAGTCAAAATTATTTCGGAGACACCCCTTATGGTAATAGCCGTGTTGTTTGTGATGTCGGGTTTGCAGCATCGTGCAAGCCCCGTATCTGCAACGATCCCAATCTGAAAACCTGCACGCTCGTTAACTCTTCTTTCGTCGTAGGATGGTCCCCACTTCCAAATGTCATCAGGTTTTTAATATCCTTAGAAATTTATTATATCTCTCTCATCCATCAACTAATATGCTAACACCTTCAACACCAACACCTTCAGAAGTCATAACACATCCTCCCACTAAGAAACCTGTGGCCAGAAATGGATGCGATATAGTACCATGATTGTGCTCAACCAAAACCTCCATAAATGGAGGTGAAACATCAAATATTTTATTTTCACCCTTGTAAAATGAAAATAACCTGTATTTTCGACATGGAATAAAATTAAAGGTAATTTTCCCATTTGCATGAGATATTCCATGAAAAATAATTTAATTTGGCCATGGAGCTGCTCCAAAAACCTAAGGGCACTTCACTTGATGGAAATCATTTGAATAAAGGTATTCATGAACACCCAAACTAGGGTTACCTTGAGAAACAACCAAGCCATCCATATAATAACTAGGGACACAAAAGTTGTCATCTACTACCAGATTTCCAAAGCTCAATTCTATCTCTGGAGAGCCATCTTTGCACAATTGTTATCAATGGATATGAGGCAATAAACCTATATTTTCTGGAATAATATTTGTAAATGTGTGACTGCCTCCTTATTAACTTGACTTTTTTCAGAGTAGTGACCAAAGCCTCACATTTTCCCACAAAAAAATAGCCACTTTAACAATTTAGAATCTTCATTTGAAAATTTCCAGCTAGAAAAAATAATATACAACATGTGATGTAGTGCAGAGTCTATCTAGAATCTACACAACTATGGAAAATTGATATGAAAACCACCAAGCATCCGTAATTGAGATGGAAGATAAGTTGTGTAACCAAGTAATTTCCATTTTAATTGATCCTAGTTATAACTAGTTCATAGCCCATGGAAAAATGAAAATTAGTCAAAGAATTGCACATAGAGCCATGGTTAGTTCAATTAGAAACAATAAAAAGAGAAAAATAAATTATTTAGTGAAATCATGTGCATTTTATCTCAACTACATTTCAACAATAACACACTTAAATTTTCTTCCATTGGGTGTGTACAACATGTTATTGGGCATGGATTGGTTGTACACACACAAAACTAAAGTTGAATGTTTTGAAAAGGAAATTGAATTCCGTGATGACACCAGAGAAAGAAGGATTTTATAGGGTAAGTAGAAGCCAACATCAGTGAGGCTACTCAAAAACATGTACGCCAAGTGTAGTTTCTAAAAATGATGAAAAGTATTTGCTATGCAAATTTTTAGCGATGGAAAACTAATGATAGCAATGGGGATGGGAAAATTAATGGATAAATATCCTGCGTTATAGAAATACATAGATATGTTTCTATCTGATCTGTTAGGACTACCTCCTCACAAAGAAGTTTATTTATTTATTTTATTAGTACTTGAAGCAACACCAACGTATAAGGCATGATACCAGATAAGTACACCTGATATGGTTGAGTTAATATTACAAATGAAAGAGATTATTGATAAAGGTTTCATACAATCAAGTGTATCACTGTGGGGAACTCTATTATTGTTTGTGAAGAAAAAGGATGGGACACTAAGAATTTTCATTGATTACAAGAAATTAAATAAAGTGACCATAAAGAACAGATATCTGTTTCCACAAATTGATGATTTATTTGACAAGTTGAAAGGAGAAACAATTTTATCCAAGATTGATTTGAGGTGTGGATATCATGAAGTGTGCATAAAAGAGGAAGATATCCATAAAACTGATTCTTAGACAAGATACAGGAACTATGAGTTTTTAGTGGTACCCTTTGGGCTTACTAACACCCCTTCAACTTTCTTGTTCTTAATGAACAATATGTTGCATCCTTACTTGGACAAGTTTGTGATTATCTTTGTTGATGAAATATTCATATACTCAAAGACTGATGAAGTATATGAGAAGTACCTAGTTGTAGTGCTACAATTTTCAAGGGAACACAAGATGTATGCCAAGCTCAATAGTTATGACTTATTCTAGTCACACATACACTCTTTAGGGAACATTGTCTCCAAGGAGGGGATATCAGTTAACCTATAAATGATCAAGTGCATAATGGAGTGGCCAAAACTGAAAAATGTGAATGAGATTAGATCATTCATGTTATTTGAAGGCTACTATAAGAGGTTCATCAAAAAATTCTCTAAGATAGGCCACCCTATCACATCCTTGTAGAGGAAAGGAATGAAATTTGAGTGGAAAAATGAATGTGCAACAATTTTTGAGCAGTTGATGTAGTTTCTCAATAATGCAGCAATGTTGAGGATTGTAGATTTAGACAAATATTTTGTGGTTTTTGCAGATGTCTGCAAGGATGGGCTCTCTGGAGTATTGATGTAGAAAGGAAAAGTAGTTTTCTATGAGTCATGGAAATTAAATGAGCATGAGGAAAAATATGTGACTCATGATATAGAGTTAGATTCCATTATGCATGCATTGAAGATGTGGAGAGATTGCCTCCTTGGCAAAAGATTCACACTCATGACAGATCATGGTGGACTCAAATATTTGGTTGATCAACCTAAGTTGAATGCAATACAAGCTAGGTGGCTATTTTTATTTATCGAGTTCAAATTTGAGATCAACTACATAAAATGAAAGGAGAACAAGGTTGTTGATGCACTTAGTAGAAGGATTCAATTGAATCACATGGAATCCATAACTTCCTACGAAATCGACCTAGTATAATAGATCAAGCATGTCAGATAGCATGATGATAAATATCAACAAGTGAAGGAGAATCTACAACAAGATGGTGAGGATGATGAATATCATCTAAAAAATGAGGGTCTAATTAGATCCAAGAACATAATATATTTACGAAGAAATGATGATTTAAAGAATCTTATAATGAGAGAGTTCCATGCAAAACCATATTCCGACCATCTAGGATAAAAAAAGACTCTCATGACCATCAAAAAGCTTTATTATTGGCCTAATTTGAAAAAGGAAGTGGCTTATTTTGTTGCTAAATGCATAGAGATCCAATAGGTGAAGTCAAAATGTAAAAATCCTGCATGATTATTACAACCCATTTCCATTCCAGAATGGAAGTGGGCAGTGATGTCCATGGAATTCATCACCGTATTTACAAGAACCTCAAAATAACATGATGTGGTGGTGAATGGAAAGTTAAGGGCACACTTTATAGTTGTTAAATCCACCAACTCAAATAGTGAGGTGACACAAACTTTGATAAAGGAGATTTTGAGGTTGCACATAGTTCCCAAGAAGCTTATTTCTTATAGTGATTCCAAGTTCATTTCTAAGTTTTGGAAGGAATTGTTTGTAGAATTGGTGATAGAATTGGATTTCAGTATATATTATCATCCATAAATAGAAGAGAGGAAAAATAGAAACATTGAAGACATGTTGAGGATGTATGTGATGCGCGAACATAAGAAGTGGGAAGAGTATCTTCCACTTCTAGAGTTTACATACAACAATGGGTACCAAGAGTCTCTACACATGAACCCATTTGAGGCATTGTATGAAAGGATTTTTAATACTCCTATCAACCAGAATGATCCAGTGAACATGGTTATTATTAGGCCTAATATACTAAAATAAATGGAGAAACAAATGCAAATAATTAGGTAGAGTATAAAGGTGGCACAGGACAGGCATAAAAGCTATGTGGATCAGAACAGGGTGCATAAAGAGTTCCAATTTGGGGAACATGGTTACTTGAAAATTAAATCCAAGATAATTTCCTTGAATATTGGGTCATGTGCCAAGTCAAAACCATATTTTTGTGGTCCTTTTGAGATACTTGAAAGGATAGGACTAGTTCCTTATATGTTGGCCTTACCTCCATTGGTTAAAATCCATGATTTTTTCCATGTTTCTTTGATTAAAATATATATTCATGATTCTAATCATGTGATTGATTGGCCTATGCTACATGTGGAACCAAAGAGAGAATTCCAGTCAAAGGAACTATGCATACTAGACCAGAGGAACCTCATACTCTAGAATCAAGTAATAGAGCAAGTCAAGGTGTTGTGGAGGCACTTTGGTCTTGAGGAAGCCACTTGGGAAATGGATGATTCAATGAGGGCAACATATCATTTTTTTTGTTGGTTGAAGAAAATGTATATAAATTGTAAATATTGTGTATGTATATGTATATAAAGCTCCATAAACCATATGTGTATGTTTTAAGCATGTATTTTATGTTGCATATGGATAAAGAACAACAATGACAATGTTCCCCCAAGGGGAGGGGTTTGTGACAACCCCAATTAATTTACATTTATGTATGCAATGTAAAGATTTTGATAGAAATAGATTAAGTAATGTGATACAAATTCTAGAGAGTTGGGGTGATTCTTGATGTGGTGATTACTTGTTGGAAATAATATTAAGGTATATGAATTTTAAAATAAAAATGGGTAGGTTGCCATCTAGAAAGAAATGATGGCCACCCACTACAATAAAAAAAAAACTGCATTTAAACAACCTAGGGAACAGTTGGACAGGTGGCAAATTTTTCATTGGTTAACAAGATCTTACTAGAAGGAGTTACTATCAGAAGGAGGCAAGAAAAAGAGAAAAAAACAAACTACTAGAAAGAAGGTAACTGGTCGTAGAGTTTGAACAACCAATGGAAAACACAACAAAGGAAAAGAGGAAGTCAAATTTCTAGAGGAATTCCAACAACAGAAGCTGGAAAATAAGGAAGAACAAATGAAATAAGAGAGAGAACAAATCAAATGCCAAGATAACACTAAACATCAAAATGAATACTTTTTTTCATTGGCAAGGGAGTAGGAACAAATCACTAGGTGAGGAATTCATTGCCTCTCAAGTCCTTGTTGGTCAAGAGGGCAGAAATGGTGTTTCTTAGGAAATCCATAAGGGATGGGGAAGAGGAATTAGTCCTGGAAAATTCCTGGAGGATTTATAGATATTTCCATGTTGTATCTTGATTTTATTATGAGTTCCGGAATCCATAATTTTGGTGGAACCACAGTGGTGATATTTGAATGATGGAGACAAGTGGTCTCTAGAATCCATGTGAATTTTTTTTATTTAAGCTCAGTTTGTGGGTGGAGGTGGATGAATCTATAGAGTCCTTGGTTCATCTGATGGTTGTGTTTAACCCTTGAAGCAAAAGATCCCTCAATATTTGGAATCCAACTTGGGGGTGATAGCTCCAATTAAAAGTTGGCTGCAATTATCTACGGTTGGGTGGAGAGTCATAGTCCCAAACTCAGTTTCCGATTAGTTTTTGAGATAAGTATTTCTCATGTTCTCCTGAAATAAAAAATTAACGCCTATTTATGTTGCTAGTTTGAGATGATGCTTATTGATGGCAAGATTTATGATTTCATTTTCCACGTGATTGACCAATGTGTTTTTTTCACTACTTTAAAGGTACTAGAATAACATGTGGTAGTATTGATTATGTTCTTTTAGTAACCAACATCCAAATTTTTTCTTAATGTAGTGATATGATTTTGTCTATTACATGCTCTTACCAACATTATGCATGTTTACCGTGTATAAAATGCTTATTACAAGCTACATGAAGATGTGAAAGCATGGTTTCATGAGATTCATGGTATTACACTAACATCTTAGATGCATGGATTACTTCACTATGATGGTGTTGGTTTTTCACTAGTAAAAGTGATTGCTCATTAGTGTCAATGGAAATTTTGGAAATATTGGTAATCTAGTGTTGATTGCATGTTTGAATTGTTGTACATAAATTTTATTATAATTGTTGCATACTAATTTGTTCAATTCTGAATTGAAGGGAAATAGGTCTTATTATGATCACTTGTAGTCACATTGTTGATGGGACATGCATGAGATAGAGTGCTTTCTTGACTTATTTTCTTATATGATAGGGTTTTTGAGCCAAGAAAATTAATTTTCTGCTTTATTAAGGAGTTACTACAAGTCTCTATATTTTGGAAGAAAATAAAATTGAAAGTGTTATAGATTTAATATCATGATTATGATTGACTGCTTCTAAATTTTCTTCATAAAATTATTATGAATTTAATGGCCATAAAGTGTTGAGAACAATGCTTGAAAATTTTGAAAATATAGGAAAAATACCATTATTTTAAAGCGCTAGAAACTAGTAAATTTCAAGTTAAAATTTGCAAATTTGGTTATCCAATTAGCTAGGTCGTAGGTTGAGAAGTCGACCAAAATGGTTGCACCTTTTGTGGGATTTTCCCTGGCCTCCAACGAGTTGACTTGGCTCTTCACAACCTGCATGTTGAAGGTCAGAGGTCTCAGGGGGTTGGCTGGGTTGGGAGTCAGGATATCCCTGACCTAATACATTATAGTGCTAGGGAAGTTGGGCTGACCCCTAACTAGGTTGGAGGTCAGGGGTTGGGACCAAATTTTTTTTAAATAATAAATGTGTCATGCTGGAAGGAGGGAAAACCTTGAATTCCCGTGGAATACATGCTTTCCACATGGGCATATCTATAATGGTCATGTGTTAGGTGCCACAAGGGTTCGTTACAGTTGGTTACAAACTCATCACCTGCCATGTGGGCCTCTATGGGGTTGCTACGTGGAGCTCATGATGACGTGGCGAGATGTAATAGGTCCAACATTAAAGGGGTGTAGTTTTTTATCTGTAAGTTAGATGGAGATGAAATTTATGTGATTGGAATCGTATTGATGAGATGAATGCAATGATTTTTTTCATATGAAATTATGCACAAGTTGGAAAAATCAGAAATTTAAAATCCCATTCCCATAATTATATCTTGCAAGATTGGTCAAGAAAGTAACCACCTCATTCTAACTCTTGTTAGGTTTTTTGGTTGGGAGGGGTGTGTTTACATAGAAGAACGTGCCTTATATAGTGGTCATGCTCTCTATTGTGGTCATGCTCTCTTTTGTGTTGATTTCTTAAACACATAAGGTCATGGAAAATGTTGTGATTGTGCTCTCTATAGTGTTGATTTCATGAAGGTGTAATGTCATGGTCATTGTTGTGTTGATTTCTCCAAGGAATAGGTTGTGCTCTTTGTTTTTTTTATTCCCAAAAGAAACATGGTGTTATATATGTTGCTTTGATTACCTGGAGGCATAGAAAATCCCCTATGTTATGTTGATTTCCCAAAGAAACGAGGTAATTCTCTTCATTGTGTTCATTACCCAAAGGCACAAGACATGCTCTATGTTATGTTGATTTCCCTAAGGAAAAATATGTGCTCTCTATTGTGTTGATTTCTTGAAGGTGCGTGAAATGCTCTCTATTGTACTAATTTTCCAAAGGCATAGGTTGTTCTCTCTATTATTCTTATTTCATGAAGGAACAAGTCGTGCTATTTGTTGTGTTGATTTCTTGAGGGCATGGGTTTAACTCTCCATTGTTTTGATTTCTCGAAGGCACAAGGCATGCTCTCTATTATTTGTTGGAAATATGATGCAGAAGTGTTGTCCTTGATGGCAACCCACTGAGTGAAGATGAAGACATGTGACTGTTGACATGTGTTGTCCTTGATGGCAATCCACCTGATGAAGTTATTCTTGACTTGATGGACTTGGTGAATGATGTAAATCTGATGTGATATGATGCTAAGAGTTGTCCTTGAAAGGAAACCCACTTGTTGAAGATGATGACAACTTACTTGATGAAGTTGTGCTTGCTAGAATATGTTCTTGATGAGCTAAATATGATGTATCTACAGTGTGTACAGAAGGCAGTGAAGAAAAGAAGTCAGCATGTGCTCAATCTTGATGAAAAGAGTATGTCTCTAGGTATACGTGGATCTGTCTAAGGGAAGTCGCGTATGCACGCGGAAAAGAACGTTCCAAGTCGCGTATGGGCAAAAGCGCTCTAAAAGTGCAAAACCAGGGGTAACCACCATGGTATTGACCCATTGTATTGGGTAATGATCCGCCTAATTGACCCCGTCCAGGAATACCATCGGAAGTAATGTAGTTTTGGGCTCATGGTATTGAAAGGGGCTCATGGTATTGAAAAAGGATAATCCTATATAAAGAGATGAAATTCATTGTGCAAAGGATGAGAGTGGGTGCAAGATGTCTGAGCTTGAATGAATACTTCTCTATGAAGTAGATCTGAATGGAAAGGGTTACTTTGAATGATAGATCTGAATGTATGATGCACCAATGATGAAGAAGGGGATCTAGATCTGAAATGCACTTGTATCTACTAGATCTGCATATGGAAGGCTTAGATCTGAAATGAGGCGAACATCTGTCTGAAGTGAAAGGGTAAATCTGAACTGAACATCTGATCTGAAGAAGTATGCTGCTCTATAATGATTGAAGATCTATACGCTACTTCGCCGCAGAGGAAGCGCGTATATACGCGGCTTCGATGAAGTGGAAGCGCGTATGCGCAATAAAATACATACAGAGGTATACGCTTGTTCGTGTGGACGGAAGCGCATATATACGCGACATCAGTGAAGTAAAAGCGCGTATGCAAACTAGGGTTTGCTGAAGCAAAGGGTATGAAATATCTGATCTGTTCTGTTGTGTTTCTGCTATCTGATCTATGTTGATAAGTATCTGTTGGTGATGTATGTTTGTGCTTAAAAGTATGGAAAGGGTTCAGTCTGGAAATATGATGAAACGGGGCCTACAAGTATTGTTCTATTGAAGTTGTTGGATCCAGTGTGAAAATTGATGAAACGTGGTCCAAGGTGGTGCTGAGGGTTGTAGCCTTCAGTCAGGGGGTTGTAGCTCCCTTCCAGGAGAGGCCGGTAAACGAGATCGGGGGGTCGTAGCTCCCTTCCAGGAGAGGCTGGTAAACGAGTCAGGGGGTTGGATCTCCCTTCCAGGAGAGGCTGGTAAACGAGCGCAGGTGGGTGCCTGCGTGCTGGTCAAGTCTGCGCCAGCACATATGTTGTAAGATGTTTTCTCTATAATAAAATATTGAAGGCTGAGCAACTGCAGCGGTGGTTTTCTCCCGATTTGGGTTTCCACCTAAAAATCCTGGTGTTCATGTGTGATGCTTTGTGTGATGGTTTATTCTATTCTTACTGCACCTGTTTACTGTTTATTGAGCACCTGATGAATGAATGATGGAATAATATAAGTAAAGTTTTAATGACTGATCTAGATCTCTGTGTATACGCTAGTTTCATAAAGGGGATCCGCGTATATACGCTAGTTTACTGAAAGAAAGTAGCGTATGGGTTTTAAGGAATGAAAAAGTAAAAAGATTTGATTATGCAGTAAATACTGATTCACCCCCCCCTCTCAGTATTTTTCCCAACAATTGGTATCAGAGCGTGGTCCTTCTGCAGAAGCTTGATCGCTTGAAGGAGATCCGTCTCAATGGGAAGTCAAGAAGGAGTGATGTCTATAAAGCCACCTCTATTCAATGGAAGCAATCTGATTTTCTGGAAGGTACGAACAAAAGCATATCTGCAAAGTCTTGGTGCAGATGTATGGGCAATCGTGCAAGAAGGTTATCAATACCCGGCAAATATTCCTACTGATGCAGCTGAAAGGAAGAAGTATGAAACCAATGCCAAAGTAGTAAATGTCTTGCTAGGAAGCATGTCTGAATCAGAATTTTCTAAAGTGATGCAGCTACATTCAGCAAAATAAATATGGGACAAAATCATTCTGAGCTATGAAGGAGACACAAAGGTAAAAAGTGCAAAACTTCAAACTCTTAGAATTGAATATGAAAATTTGAAGATGCATAGTGATGAGAGTGTTGCCAGTTTCTTTCTTCGTCTGGATGATATTGTAAATCGAATGAGAAATTTGGGTGAAACCATAACTGATACTACTCTCGTGGAAAAGGTCTTAAGATCCTTGACTTCAAAATTTGACTCTAAAGTTTCAGCTATTGAAGAAAGGAAAGATCTGCAAACGCTTACTATTGTTCAATTACATGGTACTCTGACTGCTTTTGAAATGAGACAAGGAGGTCCTTCTCAAATAAGAGAAGTTGCTTTTAAGGCATCTACAAAAGGAAAGGAAAAGGAAGTTGTCAAAGAATCCAGCTATATATCCGATGAAGAAGAAGCAAATTTCGTGAGAAAGCTCCAACTAGGTATTGGAAGATTCAAAGGTAAGCTTCCCTTCAAATGTTTTGAGTGTGGAAAAGTTGGTCATTATGCTGCAAAATGTCCTTATAAAGGAAAAGAAGTAGTAAGAAGGAATAAGAACCGATCTATCTCTAAGAAAAGTTACTATACTAATGAAGATAGTGATGGGTCATCTAATAGTGAGGAAGAATGTGAAGAAGATCTTAGACTTCTCATGGCTTTTGAACAAAAAGAAGAAAAGGATACTTTTATGGATGCTCTAGAGGAAAACGATTTTCTTGAAGAAAATAATCAACTCAAACTACGCTTAGAAGATTACAAAATTCTCTTAGAAGAACAAAAGATAATCAGAGAGACCATTGAAAAGTAGCTTGAAGAAGCAAAGAAACATATTGAAAAACTAGAATGTGAAGTGGTAAGTCAAAGAAAAGAAGTTGAGAAAGAAAAAACCTTGAATCTTAGATTTGCTAAAGGATCTGAAACCTTAGATGAGAGCATCAAGATACAACGTTCTCCTCTTATAAAGACAGGTCTTGGATATACCGGAGAGTCCTCTCAAACTTCAGCACCAAACTATCTAAAAGCAGTTACAGGTGGTTTACATCATTCAGCCACTCAGCAAGGGAATAAAGGATCTCTACAGGGAAAGCAGGACCATCTCAATTCAAGGAACACTAACAAGGATAGCTTTCAAAGACACTACAACCAACAGGTAAATAGAAGATTCCATGATCGCAGAAATTTCTACTTCAATGGGAAATGTTTCACTTGTCACAATTTTGGTCATAAAGCTATTCAATGTGTTGCATATAAAACCATCATGACAAGAGAAGCAAGAAAGAAAAGGTTGGATATTGAACCAAAGAAGAATACCTATAACAATTTTTCTCCTCTTCAAAGTGAAGCTGAATGTACTTATTGTAATAACTTTGGCCATGAAGAATCTGAATGCAGGAACAAGATCCAGCCAAAAGAACATGTTCCCTCAAGCTCTAAAGTGTGGAAAAAGAAAGAACCGCCAGTTGAAAATTGTGGGATAGCATTATTTGTAGAAGGTGAAGAAAATCAATGGTACCTCGATAGTGGGTGCTCAAGACACATGACAGGTGACAAAAGCAAACTTCATACTTATAATGCTCTAGAAAAGGAAAAGAAAGTTACATTTGGAAATGATACTCCTGCTGTAATTAAAGGAAAAGGGTCAATATTTCTAAAAGAAAAAGTGAAGGCTAAAGATGTCATGTATGTGGATGGATTAAGGCATAACCTGTTAAGTGTTAGTCAAATGTGTGATCAAGGAGAAGAAGTGGTCTTCAGTTCCAAAGAATGTGTGGTTCGTGATCTTGATACAGGTAAAATCATTATAAAAGGAAAAAGAAATCCAAGCAACCTGTATGTACTAAACGGCATAGATCAATGTTACTTAAGAAAGTCTTCAGAAAATTGGCTATGGCATAGAAGGCTGGGGCATCTGAGTTTCTCTCAAATCAACAAAGCAAGCAGACTTCAAGCCGTTCGTGATCTTCCCAAGGTCAATCTTCCGGAAAGTACCATATGCAAATCTTGTCAATTTGGTAAGCAGACCAGAGTACGATTTAATGCCAAAGAAGGATCATCAAGTAAGCCTCTTGAACTCATTCACACTGATATCTGTGGACCTATGAGGAAAAAGTCATTACGTGGGGAAGAATACTATATCTTATTTATTGATGACTGCTCTAGAATGTGTTGGATCGGGTTCATTAAACACAAAGATCAAGCACTTGAAAAATTCCAGAACTTCAAAGCATTGGCAGAAAATGAATTAGATATAAAAATCAAGTGTCTTAGATCTGATCGAAAAGGAGAATACTCATCAAATGAATTCTTTGAATTTTGTGAACAACATGGCATTAAAAGACAGTTCTCTGTAGCAGGCACTCCACAACAAAATGGTGTAGCAGAAAGAATGAATAGAAGAATTGTTCAAATGGCTAGAGCTATGCTTGCTGATTCTAATGTTCCTGACATGTTCTGGAGTGAAGCAGCACATACAGCAGTTA
Source organism: Pinus albicaulis (assembly GCA_034641835.2). Classification (NCBI taxonomy): domain Eukaryota; kingdom Viridiplantae; phylum Streptophyta; class Pinopsida; order Pinales; family Pinaceae; genus Pinus; species Pinus albicaulis. The sequence continues at coordinate 120,256 of JAXQQM020071785.1, forward strand.
ACATTCTCAATAAGGCTCATGTTCGGGTAAATAGTGACAAAACTCCATATGAACTCTGGTATGGCAATTCTCCCACTGTGAAGCATTTTAAGGTTTTTGGAAGTAAATGCTTTATCAAAAATAATGATGAAAAGCTTGGCAAGTTTGAACCTAGATCAGATGAAGGGATATTTCTTGGTTACTCATCATCAAGCAAAGCTTTCACATGTTACAATAAAAGGCTTCAAAAGGTTGTTGAATGTATTGATGTTGTTATTGATGAGTCTCCTGCAGCTCCTAAAGAAGAAAAACAAACCGCAAATGAAGATGATGGCGACATATGGCCTTCTACATCAGATAGCAATGATATAGACAATGGATCCAATGAAGAACCTGAAGATGATCTATCTGAAAAATCTCCATCCAGATATGTTCAAAAGAATCATCCTGAATCTCAAATTTTGGGTGACAAGGAATCTGGGGTACGAACAAGGAGAACTCTTGTGGGATCCTCTAATCATTTGGCACTCATATCCACAATTGAACCACCCAATGTCAATCAAGCAAGCAAAGATGAATGTTGGAGGCAAGCCATGAATGAAGAACTTGATCAAATTGAAAAGAATGACACTTGGGAATTGGTACCAAGACCACATGATAAAAATGCCATTGGAACTAAATGGATTTTCAAGAACAAGCTAAATGAGAATGGGGATGTTGCAAGAAACAAAGCTAGATTGGTTTGCAAAGGGTATACTCAACAAGAAGGTATAGACTTTGAAGAAACTTTTGCTCCTGTAGCTAGACTTGAAGCCATAAGAATGTTTCTTGCTTTTTAAGTTATCAACAAATCAAAGTTTATCAAATGGATGTTAAATCTGCTTTTCTTAATGGTGATCTAGAAGAAGAAGTATATATAGAACAACCGGAAGGATTCATTTTGGGAAATGATGCAAATCTTGTTTGTAGACTTAAAAAGGCTCTATATGGTCTCAAAAAAGCTCCAAGGGCTTGGTACTATCGTCTTGACAAATATCTTCATCAACAAGGATTTTCAAAGGGGTCTGCTGATAGCAACTTATACACAAAAGTTGAAAATGATAAACTATTGAGTGTGGTTGTATATGTTGATGATATCATTTTTGGGAGTAATGAAGAATCTATGAGTCAGAAATTTGCTTCTGTCATGCAGCAAGAATTTGAAATGTCCTTACTTGGGGAACTAACATTCTTTCTTGGCTTGCAAGTGCATCAAACTATAGATGGTATATTCCTATCACAAGCAAAATATCTTAAGCAAATTCTGAAGAAGTATGGCATGGAAGAATGCAAACCTGTAAGTACACCAATGATAACCGGATGCAATCTCAGTTCTCATGATGATTCTCCCACGGTGAATCAACCAGATTACAGATCAATGATAGGAAGTCTACTTTATCTCACTGGGACTAGACCAGACATTATGCATGCATTTGGGATTGTTGGACGATTCCAAGCTAATCCAAAAGAGTCTCACCTTCAGGCTGTGAAAATAATTTTCAAATATCTACAAGGAACTCAAGACTTTGGTCTATGGTATCCAAAGAATGCTGATCTTACTCTTCATGCTTACACTGATGCAGATTGGGCCGGAAGTGTTGATGATCGGAAAAGCACTAGTGGTGGTGCATTCTATATGGGACCCCGGTTAGTATCTTGGTTCAACAAGAAGCAAAATTCTATTGCCTTATCTACAGTAGAAGCAGAATATGTGGCTGCCGCATCTTGTTGCACTCAACTCCTTTGGATGATGCAAACCTTACAAGATTTTCAAATCAAGTGTACACCTCCTGTCCCCATTATGTGTGATAATACAAGTGCCATCAGTATCTCAAAGAATCATGTTATGCATTCGAAGACCAAGCACATTCCCATCAAATATCATTTCCTACGTGAACAAGTGCTTGAGCAAAAAGTGAAGTTGGAGTATGTTCCCTCCAAAGAACAAGTTGCTGATATCTTTACCAAACCTCTGCCCAGGGAAGCATTCGAGTATCTAAGACAGAAGCTGGGAGTGTTCTCTGCCAATCAGAAGAACAAATCTGCATAAATTTTAGAAGATGATAGTGGATAGGCGGGTTTCCTGAAACACAGTCGCGTATATACGCGCGTTCCTGCACAGAAAACCGCGTATGTCTGATTGCTGACAATTTTTGCTTGGAGTCAGCTCTTTTTAGCACAGCTGCAGTGCTGTTTGGTTTATCTGATACTGTTTGGTATCTCTGGTGGTGTTCCAGTTCTCATTTCTCACAAAGATGCCTTGATGATTTGTTGGTGAAAGGTGTTCATGATGCACAAACTAAGGGGGGAGCCTTAGTCATATGAAAAAGAATGCATGCACGTATCTCGTGGGGAGTATTAGCATTACTAGTATAATGCATTGTTGGCATTATGATGGTTCTCAAATATGTTCTCATGCTTGAGGACTTTCCGGTGTTGGTCTTAAATGGTCATTTTTGTAATTTGTTGAAAAAAGTCTTGTTGAGACTCTTGATGTAAATTTGTAATATTCACCATGTAAGGACTTGTCAAATTTGTAAACCCACTTGGTTGGGTAGTCGAGTTGTAATGTGTAAACCCACTTGGTTGGGTACTTGAGTCTGATATGTAAATCCACTTGGTTGGATCTTTGATGTCGCATGAGTCATTGGTGATAGGAAATTCATAGATTCATGTACTTCATTGAAAAAATATGTTTGAAGATTCGACGATGAACTCGTGGGGAGCTTGGTCACTTAAGATATATCAGATCTGTAGAATGCTTCTTCCACATGCGAAGAATAGGGGGAGAGTATGTTGGTTTTGATCCACCCTTTGCCCTTGATGTCAAAGGGGGAGAGTGACATGGTGTTTGAATGGTGTCAAAAATGGAGAGAATGAGTTTGAATGGTGTCAAAAATGGAGAGAGTGACATGGTGTCATTGTATTCTTAATGTACTTATCTGCTGTGGTAACCAAACACCATCGTGGTTGCCATCAAGTCCAAAGGGGGAGATTGTTGGCAATATGATGCGCAGTGTTGTCCTTGATGGCAACCCACTGAGTAAAGATGAAGACATGCGATCGTTGACATGTGTTGTCCTTGATGGCAATCCACCCGATGAACTTATTCTTGACTTGATGGACTTGGTGAATGATGTAAATCTGATGTGATATGATGCTAAGAGTTGTCCTTGAAAGGCAACCCACTTGTTGAAGATGATGACAACTTACTTGATGAAGTTGTGCTTGCTAGAATATGTTCTTGATGAGCTAAATATGGTGTATCTACGTTGTGTACGCAGGCGTTGAAGAAAAGAAGTCAACATTGCTCAATCTTGATGAAAAGAGTATGTCTCTAGGTATACGCGTGATCTGTCTAAGGTAAGTCGCGTATGCACGCGGAAAGAACCTTCCAAGTCGCGTATGGGCAAAAGCGCTCTAAAAGTGCAAAACCAGGGGTAATCATCATGGTATTGACCCATTGTATTGGGTAATGATCCGCCTAATTGACCCCCCGTCCGAGAATACCATCGAAGTAATGTAGTTTTGGGCTCATGGTATTGAAAGGGGCTCATGGTATTGAAAAAGGATAAACCTATATAAAGAGATGAAATTCATTGTGCAAAAAACAAGTGTGGGTGCAAGATGTCTCAGAGCTTGAATGAATACTTCTCTCGAAGTATATCCGAATGGAAAGGGTTACACTTGAATGATAAATCGAATGTATGATGCACCAATGATGAAGAAGGGGATCTAGATCTGAATTGCACTTGTATCTACTAGATCTACGATGGAAGACTTAGATCCGAATTGAGGCGAACATCCTGTTTGAAGTGAAAGGGTAAATCTGAATCAACATCTCGATCTCAAGAAGTATGTCGCCTATAATGATTGAAGATCTATACGCTACTTGGCCGAAGAGGAAGCGCGTATATACGAGGCTTCAATGAAGTGGAAGCGCGTATGCGCAATAAAAATACATACGGAGGTATACGCTGGTTAGTGTGGACTGAGCGCGTATATACTCGACATCGATGAAGTAAAAAGGGCGTGTGCAAACTAGGTTTGTCGAGCAAAGGGGTATGAAATATCCGATCCGTTCGCCGTGTTTTCGCTATCCGATCCGTGTTCATAAGTATCTCGTTGGTGATGTATGTTTGTGCTTAAAAGTATGGAAAAGGGTTCGTATGGAAATATGATGAAACGGGGCCTACAAGTATTGTTCTATTGAAGTTGTTGGATCCCGATGTGAAAAATTGATGAAACGTGGTCCAAGGTGGTGTTGAGGGTTGTAGCCTTCACTGTGGGGGTTGTAGCTCCCTTCCAGGAGAGGCCGGTAAACGAGATCGGGGGGTCGTAGCTCCCTTCCGAGAGAGGTCGGTAAACGAGTCGGGGGTTGGAGCTCCCTTCCAGAGAGGCTCGGTAAACGAGCGCTGTGGGTGCCTCGCGTGCCGGGTCAAGTCTGCGCCAAGACATATGTTGTAAGATGTTTTCTCTATAATAAAATATTGAAGGCCGAGCAACCGCAGCGATGGTTTTCTCCCGATTTGGGTTTCCACCTAAAAATCCCGGTGTTCATGTGTGATGCTTTGTGTGATGATTTATTCTATTCTTACTGCACATGTTTACCGTTTATTGAGCACCCGATGAATGAATGATGGAATAATATAAGTAAATGGTTTAATGACTGATCTAGATCTCTCGTGTATACGGTAGTTTCATAAAGGGGATCCGTGTATATACGCTAGTTTAATGAAAGAAAGTAGCGTATGGGTTTTAAGGAATGAAAAAGTAAAAAAGATTTGATTATGCGAAAAGAAATACCGATTCACCCCCCTCTTCGCATTTTTCCCAACACTATTAATGTTGATTTCCAAAAGGAAAAATACATGTTCTCTATTGTGTTGATTTCCCGAAGGTTGACCCAAAGGCGCAAGTTGTGAATATTGACATGAATTCATAGGTCACAAGTTGTATTGTGGTACATTGGCTTGAAGGCATAGTTCGTGAGATTTATTGTGTTGAATGGTTGTAAGTCAAATTTGTCAGATTTGTATGGATAAACTCGCAGGATTATCCTTTACTTTGTAAACATGGTCCAGATCATCAAATATATATTTTTTGGGTAACATGAACTAGTAGCTCTATGGCCAAATTGGTTTTAACATAGTTTGATTTGGGAGAGGTCACGGGCTTGAATTTAGTGGAGTCTATTTTTTTTGCTCACCCAAAGTGAATTTTGGCAAACACTTAAATAGACCAAAAAGGGGAATTTTGTAGAACATGCACCAGAAAAAGTTCATTTTGTAGGAAAGAAACCAAAAAGGTTCAGATTGTAGGACAATTAATTGTTTATAATGTTTTTAGGTTAAATTAAGGGTAATTTGATTTATTAAAAAGGGGGAAATTGATTGAATATCCCTATGATCAATGTAAGAAACATGGAAAAATATGAGGATATATTTTGAGGGAAAAGAAGTTGTTTCAAATTCTTTTTGAACCATATTAGCAAGAGAGATGATGATGCAAGAAATGTAGTATAAGGTAATTTTCAGATATAAGAGGAACAAGTTGATGCAATGAACACATTTGGAAGAATTATTCTGTGAAGAGCTTGTGGAACTAGTTTTAAATATTGTGAAAAGTGTTCCACATTAAGTTGAAGAAGTAGGTGGGTGTATCTATTGAGGTTGGTGCCTCAATCAGGTTGAAACATAATACAATTCAGTGCTTGTGTATCATCAAGTTTGGTGCCTCAACCAGGTTGAAAACTTCTGCAATTCGGTGATTGCTTATCATCCAGGTTAGTGCCTCAATGATGTTGGAGCCTACAACAAGTCAATGGTTGCACATTTTGGGGGTTGGTTCTTCTAGTAGATTGGTGGCTGCAAATTTATTTTGGGGGTGGGCGCCTGCAAATAGATGTAATCAAATTGAAGAAGATAAAAATAATTTGTGGTTTTATCCTACAAGGTGCTAGAGTCCTGTATTTTATAGGATGACATGATTGTAGCTGTAATTTTGCATATGATATGTTGTAAATATATTTCCATTCTACAAATATATTTTCAAAAAGAAAAAAGAAAAGAAAAGAAAATGATAAAAAAAGGGGATAGAAATAATAGATATGTTAAAAAAAAATCAGAAAAGAAAAAGAAAAAAATACTCCATGAAAAAAAAAGTTTATAGGAGTGAGAAATCCTAAATGCCACTGAAGAAATAAAAAATGCATCAGTTAATACTTAGAAATTCTTGAATAAATGTGTTGCTATTTAAAATGCCCAATTGTAATAGAAGTAGAGTAGCTAGTTTAATCAAAATTTTTAAACATGGTTAGGCTAAAATAAAATAGTTTAGGTTAGTGAATAAATTAATCACACAGTTTAATGGTGATTGAACTAGTTTTGTTTCAACAAAGATGAAGTTAATCACATATTTTAAGCATGGTTAATTAACAAGTTAAGAGGAAAAAATAAGAAATGCCTTGCAAATTTAAATGCAGCATTAGTAAATAAGAAATTTGTTTTAGAGCCTGATTAATTTTGTATTAGTTTAGTTTAATCATAGTAGTTAATCATGATTTATCACAATTTAATAAATTTTGGTTGTAATGGTTTTATATTGTGTAAAAACATTATAATAATTTTTTGACGGCCAAGATCCTCCCCTACTTGGATCAACAAAGAGGAATTGATTTCCCCACGCGCCCCCACCCCTCGAGATCTTTCATGTTTTGTCCACATGGGGGGGAGAGGGGGGGGGGGGGTCCGAAACTGTAAGACCCACCATTCTATGTGGCACCACCATATGAATTCGCACCTCCCTCCTTTCCGCTCATCTAACCCTCCACCCCTCCCCTCCGAAAATTCATCCTTCCCGTTGACTACGCACTCCTATTACTCCCGTGCCAATGACTATCCACCATGATGAATCCTCTAACCCCACCATTTGTTTCTCATCACGGTCCATCCTCCTCCACTCACCATACCACCTCACCTATGTGGACCCAACTCCCCCCACTTCCCCTCCGTTAGAATTTTTCCCAATACCCGTTCCACTCCCAACAAAAATTTTCCACTTGGAATTCCCTTGACCACGCCAATCAATTGTTGCACTCATTAATTGTTTCTAAATTTTGTGACAATGGAACAACTCCTCGTTAAATAGTAAAAGGAAATGGTAATTACGAAACTTCTATATTAATCATCATAAAACCACAAAAATCCCTTATTCATTGTTTTAAAAAATCAATAAAAATTCACAGTGCTCCATGTTATACCAGCATCCGGTAAATTTCCCATCGACAGTGATCAGATCACCATCAATGACCCCACCTCAACATTCAACTGTTAGCTACCCCTTCCAAGTAATCCTAGCATTCTCATCATTTTGTTTTCAACAATGGCATATAAAGGAAAGATCCCCAAGAATAAAGACAAGAAACCTGAAGAAAACCCTATGTTTCCCTCAACCGTTGAACTTGATCACCTACCTTAAGTTGACCTCCAATACAATATTGTTGAGACTATTTGTGAATTCGACATGTTCGAAATTCAAAATTGGTTGAAGCAGAATTTTTTTAGATCTTAATGATGAATTGCCTATGGGAATCCTCCCTGCTCCAATTCATGTTCCCACAGACCCATTATTTCCTTGAACTCATATCTTGGTGCCAAACCATATATGTACCCATCCAAAGAGAAATATTTAGCCAGAATGGTGAATTTTTTTACACCATAACCACTGAATCCATCTAAAAAATGCTACAAATTCAAAACCCTGACTCCTTAAGGCCACTATCAGTAGATTCTCTCTGATAACTCTACAAAAATTTAACCTTTCCACAGAGAGCCAAGATCTTCGAATTTTTTCTCCCCGAGGATGCCCAATTTCCCAAGACAAACCACCCATAATCATCCTAGATGTTCCTTGAGTTAACCAATTAGATAATCGCAAACATCTCATACATACTTGGCTACCACTCTGATCAGTGGGTTGATGAGGCCATTGTTAGTTTCTTATCAATTTTTACCACTAGTGAAAAGCCTACAATTTTCAATTAGAGTGAATTCATTACAGAGGCCATACATGATAAGTTTCTAAATTTTCCTACAAAGGGAGATTTTAAATACACCTCTATATTAGTTTATTTATTTATTTATCATCAGGAAGACATGTTTCCATTTTCTTTGCAGAAGTTGGATGAGTAGGGCAATTCAAAATCAGTCATCCATTGGACCTCCTTGGTGAGGAAAAACTCCACTAAGTTTTCGTGCGCAAAATATGTCGATCAATTTATTTACACAGTTATTTGTCTACTGAACAATGATTTGGAACATAGAATAGGATCGTATATTTAGAGAGTGTTTCATCTTAGTGTCCAAGTGAAGACAGGTGATTGGTATTTATACCTTAACTATACTGAGATCAGAGTATATGGGTGTGAATATCCATCCTACAAGCTTCCAAAATTTGTTCCCATTAATTTTTTCTCATTAGAATACATAATAAAAATGATATGTATGGATGACTTACATTTTAATGCAACTAAAAAGAAGGCACAGTTCAAAATTAAAGCATGGGTTTGGCCATTTGTTTTCAATACCAAAACAGTTGGTAAAGAGGCATATTTTCTTTTGCAACGGATGAATTTCAAATTGAGTTTCACTTGGTATTATGACCCTTTCAACATAATTTCAAAGTTGATATTAAAGAAAAATACCACTCCATACACCCACACTCGTATGCTAGAGATAGAATAATTTATGAACAAGATTCAGTGGGAGGAGAATACACTGTAGGAAGCTAAAGAGAAAATTATATCCACTACCATTTCTCAAACTCCTATAGCTCAAGAAAAATTGAAGAAAAGGATAAGGGAAGACAAATCTTCTCCAGTGACAGAAATTGGATCTAAGGAGTTCCTGATATATAAGAAGAAACAAAAAACTAAGAATAGGCCAATTTTTCAACAAGGAATTAAATCACAATAAACAATAGTTATGACATGGCCTCATGTTTCTGCAAGGGAGGATGACATTTTTACAAGATATCCCCCTTCATCAACATCCAAATATCCTCCAGATACAACACAAACAACATACTTGGATCAGGACATAGTCAAGCCTAACCATTTTTCAAAATACAAGGCAATCAAACAGAGGAATGAAATGCTAAAATTGAACACATAAACCCAATTCTGGAAGCAAACAACTACCTCACAACATAAGCTTCTCTTAGCCTTTGATACAGAGAAAGTTAAAATGCAGATTTCATTCCTTGAAGCACAGGTTCCAATGCCAAAGACACCAGTATATTACAAAGAATCTACATTTTCCTTTGATGCACAACAGATTCATCTAATTGACCAAATAGATATGCATAAGAAAACTAATGACATGATGTATTCTACTTTAACTAATCCTACCATATCAACTTCCATATTGTAGATATCATTCAACAACATAAAAACACAATTAAAGTTGGAAAAGATCTGATACTTAGATATGGATACCAAGATAAAGTCACTGGAAGACTTGGTGATCAAGCTAGGATACAATCCCAGTGATGTAAAGGCAGCAGAGGAGATTGTGAAAGGAAAAATGTTGATATTACAGCATTGAAGAAGCAGCTCAAGCTGCCCACCACAAAAGTTCCATATGCCAGGGAATTTGGAGAAGTGGAAAAGAAAAAGGAAGAAATGTTCAAGATAATAATTGAAGAGAACAACCAGATTAGAGACATGGAAGTGCATATGGAGAAATTTCTCAAAGAGAAGCATCAATCATCACAGTTGGCCATAGTTGCACTCACAACAGTCCCCATATCAGTGGCAACAACCCCAGGGGTGTCTACATCAACCTTAGCACCAACACAAACTACAGATCCTTCAAGTGATCTAGTTAAAGCCATGGAGAATATGTCCATTCAAGAAAGAAATTTCTAAATTAAAGGCCCGACTTAAGACGTTGCAAGAATAAAAATTAAGAATTGATAGTTCTGATGTTGCAGAATTATAGAAAACTAACAGGCTCACTCAGAGAGTTGAACAACTAGAAAGTGAATCAGCCATGGCACAAACTTTGGCAGAAGAAAAATAAAGCATATGGATAGGGAGAAATGAAACCATCACTGAAATATGGCCTTCAATTCAAATTATTTTTGTGCAGAAATAATTAATACCAAGATCGAAAGAAGTGGAGAAGGAAATTAAAACAATATTGGGACAGAAACCTGGTGAAACAACAACAATTATAAAAATCTTAAATTCCAAAACGAGAGAAGAATTATAAGAGCTTGGAATTCAAGACAAGACATAAACTATCTTGGAGGTAAAAATATTGCATACTAAAAGGAAACTTATGCTGCAAATAGAGAATAAATGCAACAATATGGAATCCAACATTCAAATATTCCATAACAAATTTCATGTGCTCAACAGGAAAGGGCTGCTAGGATTAATGGGGATAGGAGACAATCTAGTTAGCTTGAAAAATTATCAGGAGAAATTATGTACTATTGGCAAAGTTAAATCAAGATTTACAGGGACAAAAGGAAACATCACGGGTATTACATTCATGGAAGCCATATAATTTGACTTATTCATTTTTCATGAGGTCAAGAACTTGTTCATCATTAATCCTACCTTCGAGAAGTACAAAGATGTAGATTAGTCATATATAAAGTTAATAAAATTTTATGTCCCAAGTGAAGATCGATGGGAAACACTATGTGAGTTACTTGGGTGAAACAATTCATCTTCAACAAGGAAAAAAACGCAATGCTTTTTGAGGTCCAGTCATAAAAAATCATCCTCAAGAATAGATCCAACAACCACATCAGTTTCACATTTCCTCTTATCTTGCTCTATTTTTTTAAAAGAGTTTTTGATATTTTGTAAAAAATCTTGAGATTTTCACTCAAGATATTTTTGATTAAGTTTTGTATAAATACTCCCAAATTAGAATTATTAGTGTTGTGACTTGTATGAAGAAATAGACCCTTGAATGTAAAGTTGTTCCTTGAGCTCAAGTGGACAAAGTTCAGAAATACAAAAATCTTTTCAGGATTCTCGTGTCAAAATTGTTGGTGATGTTATTCTTCTTTTGTTAATATGTTTCTTTCTCCGTTAATTCATATGTTATTACATCTATTTTATTATAAGAAAAATAAGGATTTGCATTTTTTTAAATACACTCAATTCTGGCTTATGAATGAAATCAATGTTTCCCACAGAAGTTAAACAATATAATTCTAAACTGCTCGATGTTTAATGGATTCTTAATCTTTCCTTCTTTACAATATCACAAAGATTTATTGGATCTAATAACTATGCCTACCTTGCCCTGTTAATTTTGTCTATAATTTCTGCAATTAATCAACTGAAAGCTAATTTGAATCCATTTCTGAATGGATTTCCCATGCTATTCCAACAAAAAAAATTTAAAAATCAAACTCTGAACTTTACATCTAGCCTAAAATTCTAAAAGAAAAAAATTTAAATTTGATAAAGAGATCCCTCTCTGAAGCTAGCAGGGCTAGATCCCAGCTTCCAAAGTGGTTCTATTGTTACCTCTGGAATTTATTTCACATCCTTACGAAATTACAGAGTGATAACGTTCTGGCGACCATACTGGGGAATTCGAACAAATGTATTTAAAATCAATTTCCCTAGTGGAAATTTCATTTTAGTTCTTAAAGCTATTTGTAGGTTTGTAACTAATAAATAGATTTGATTTAAGGTTGATTTCCACTCAAAATTTGTATAAATTATATATCTATAAATATATTGTAGTAGATTTGGCTTCTAAAATAATATACACTAGATCAAACCTAAATCTAGATCCTCTAGAAATTGTAGATAATCCAGAAAAAGTAATTCAGAAGAAAAGTGCAACTAAGAGTGAATCAAGTGAAAGCCTTCATCCAAGAGTTAACTCCCTTCCTTAAAATTTTGTTACCTTAGAAGACATATAATTTTACTTGGCATTTGAAAACACACATTTTAGAAGTAATTCTGATAGCTTTGAACCTAAAATTGTTGTTCATAAGGGCCTGTTATCACCTCATAAGTCATATCAGGATGAGAATAAATATCAGGGCCATCAGTCTACCAAATCATCAAATATATATTCTACTGCATCATATCCTATTCCTCAACCAAGTTCACTTGTTGGTGTTTTTCCTCCATTAATCCATCCCAACGTTTCTACTCTCAGTTTAATCAGTTCTATACCTAGTTTATCTACCATTCCTACAAATTCCAATGAAATACATCAAACTATTATAATTCCCCCTTTCATACAAATTATACCCACACCTCCTACTACTACATCTTCCTCTCATCCCAATATTCCCATTATGGTTGCTCATTATGCTCCCATGATTTTTCCTGGGCAACTTAATCCCATGCCACAAGGTTATCAAACTCAGATACCTCATTTTGATAGCACTAGACCAATTAATTCTCAGCAACACATAGATCGAATGAATGATTAATTTGACTTACAATAATTGTATGAGGATGATGTTAGGATGAGATTATTTTCCCGAAGTCTCATTGGAGAAGTTAAAAAATGGTTTAAATCATTAAGAATTGCCTCCATCCCAAATCTAGTTCAATTTCATGAAAATTTTCTTAGAAGGTGGGAAGTCAAGAAAAACCCTCTCTAGATCATAGCTGAATATGAGAGTATCAAGACAACTCCAGAAGAATCCATCCAATATTATTGTATTAGGTTCAAAATTGTTTATATTTATATTCCAACTAAAATATAACCACCTCTTGGGTTAACTTTGCTGAAGTTTCCATATGGTTTTGATCCTAATATGGCTTACCAACTTAGGGAAAGAACCCTGCCACCTTAGAATAAATGCAGAGGAATTCAATTACTGTAGAATACAACATGTTAGAAAAGAGAGCTAGGTTGAAAAATGAAAGAAAAGTCCAAATTAAATAAGAACTAAATTCTTCTTCTTCAGATGCTAATTTGGATACCTTAGTAAAAACTACAGAGAAAATGACGAATAGGATGAGAATAGTTAACAGAAGTTCTGCAAGATAAAATCAAGGATCTCCTCCTATTATGAATCCTAACTTCAGAAGAAATCCCCCTCAGATCAATAAAAGAGAACATAGAGGCCTTGGTGATAAACAACAAATTAGACCTCCATTTTAGGAAAACCATACTAATGAAGACACTGAGTTAACAAACTAACCTGAAGAAAATCATATAAATCTATTTGGGATAAATGAGATAGATCAAATCTTCTTGAGTAAAGAAGAAGAATAAGATCACTTTTTTTTTTTATCTCAACCAAAAGAAGACCCTTTAGAATTTGAAGAATACAAACAAGGATAAGAAAATGGTATGATGGAGTTACACAAGAAATACAACTTAAGGATCAAGAAAGGATACGAAAATCCTCCTAAAAAAACTTAAAAAGACACTCCCTCAACTAATCAAACAAAATTACACCCTCAAAAGGAAATCTCTAAAAAACTAGATACTCTTTCAACTAGTTGAACAAAAGTTGATCCTCAAAAGGAAACACCCAAGAAACCAAATGTAAATGTCAAAGAGGTTGAAAAATCAAAAAATTTCTTTAGCATTGAAACTAAATTGACTAAAGTGAAAATTCCTATTCCTCTGACCGAATTGGTAACTATAGATGTTTATAAGACTCAAGTCATGAAATCCTTAAAGATAGAAAAAAGGACAAACACAATTAATTTAAATGATGACCAACCTGAGTTATTGTTTGGACCTGAGGTCGAAGGAAAATCCCAAGATGGAAGTGTTCCATCTTTTTAAATTAGCTTGAACATTCATGAAAAAATCCTACACAACTCAATTCTTCATTTTGGTGCTTCCCATAACTTAATGCATGGGGCTATCATGGAAAAACTAGGACTAGACATCACAAGACCTTATAAATATTTATATTCTTTTGATTCAAGCAAAGTGAGATGTCTATGGCTCATTAAAGATCTATGTGTCACTTTAGCTCAAATACCAGCCTAGAGTCTAGTCATGGACATTGTAGTAGCAAACATACAACCCTAGTATGGGATGTTATTGTCAAGATCATGGGGTACAAAGTTACATGGTACTTTGCAAATGGATATGACCTGTGGTACCATTCTTGTCTTTGGTAAGAAAATAAGGTTATACAGATAAACTTTGATGAAATACATGTTTAGTAGCCAAGATGAACCAAACAACTACCCCCTGTACTTTATGCACTTTGACTTAGATTCCTTCATTATGTATAACGAAAAACCAACTGAAGAGGAAGTTTCACAACAAGAGATTGAACCCACCATAACATACCAAATAGCTAAAACTAAAAGGAAAGAAGTAGAGGAAGAAACTCTTTGGAATATGGATTTCGATGGAGCTGTGTGTAAATATGGTGCATGAGCTAGTGTTTTTTTGATGAACTCTATTACACCATTTTTTTGGTCATCTAACCTATTATTATTAGATGAACCCAAGTACACCATGTAAGACCAGTTTTACCCTAAGTAAAATTTCTTTCACCACATAAAATAACTTATTTGGTCATATTTAACCCAAAACAAGGAAATTAATTAAATAAATCCTTATTTATTTAATTATTTCCTAAGAACAAGTTATTTAAATCATTATTTAAATAATATTCTTAGTTAAATATGATTAAATCATACATAAATAATTAAATAAACCATTATTTATTTAATTATATTCCCATCATTCCCCTAAAATGATAAATAAATCATTTATTTATTTATTATTTATAAATAAAGGAATTGGCCCAAGTCAAGAATCCTTTTCCCTCCAACAAATATAATAAAATATTCCTAAAAGGTGCTTCTAGAATTCGATTAATAATATTTTATTCATGCACCGAGTTCTAGACCACCCCAATATTTTGTTATAAATAGGGGGGTTTTCCCCATTCATTAGTCACCTCCATTGCATTAGATCACACTAGATCTACTCTTGGTCACCATTTCCATTTGTTTGCATTTTGAACTCCCATTGAGTTCCATGTTTGTTAGGGTTTTCCACATTAACCAAAGAGAGGAATTTTAGATCTGAAACACTGAGGACTTCCAAGAACCCATCCCACTAAGGAGAACTGGAAAACACCTTTCTTGTTTTCCTCTCAGGTGCCCCATTCTTTAATATAATATAAGATTCTTTTTATACATTGTTCTTGTCTTGTTCATTGGATGCATGGAGCCATTTTACATTTTATCTGCTTAATGTCTTTTATGCTTAGATCTAAATTTATGCAGCAAACATAAAGATATTTTTCAGCCATACTTGATGTTAGGGCTACTTGATATGCATAGCTAAAGTGATCTTTTACGACAAAAGAATCATACTAACAATTGGCGACTCCACACGGGTTTTCTTTTGTGACCACTGTCGTTTTATCTATTCCTGCATATCCAACTGTTTCAGACCCTAGGGTTTCTCTTCCATTTTTTGTTTTTCCTATTTTTATGGTGACTTTCACCCCTAAAACCATTTAAACAATCAAATTTTTAACTTCCGTGTGTTTTTGGCCTTATTGCGCAGGTGACCGACATCAGCCGCAGCTAAGACGACAAATTTTTCTGAAATCTGCCACAGAGAGTATCAGAAGTGCAGGTCGCACTTTTTGGCCCAAAAAGTGCATCCTAGGTCGCGGAAAATAGCCCAAAAAGTTCGACTTGAGCGAAAAATAGGTCAAAAACTGCGACCTAGATTTTTTTCTGGAATTTTTCTGAAATTTTTCTAGGTTTTTTCTGAACCTCTGTCAGGGTTGTCTGACCTCCGTCTTCGCCCGTTTAGACCTATTCTTGCTCCGTTTTACTCAACTAAGAGGGGATCTTGCCCCTTAGGGCTCTAGTACCCTCCACTTTTTGTGGGAGAGTCTTTGCAATTTCAGAAGTCTGAATTTTCAGAGTTTCAGCCTTATTTTTCTCAGATCTGATACCTCCATTTCAGATTCTTTTAGATCAGCTCTTCTCCCTCTCAAATCACCTCATATCATTTTTTTTGGGTCCATTTCTAAGGCCACTGCCTTGTCTCTTCTATTTTTAGTTGATCTCCTCCTTTTTAGCAGCAACCTTGCCTCTACCTCTTTGTTGTTCTCTGCACCACTTTTCAACAGATTTCTCCTTTAGATCCCAGTCCCTCCTGACATTTGATCTATTGGCCTCTTTTTAGCATGTTTTGCTTAGTTATCTCCCTCTTATAGACTAGTTTTGAGAGACCCGCCTTCTTGGGTTAGATTGATGCATTGGTAGCTGTTCATTTTCTGTTCTTTTAGTCTTATTTATTGCAAATTTCTTTTCAGTTACACAGCACACTTTTTCTTTTACTCTCAAAACATCTGGGTTTAAACAATTAAAATTAACGCATGACACACACTGACCCTAAGCAAACAAGCACCTGATTACCACCGCCTGGCAAAGACTTTAAAATCAATTGTCACAGCACCTTTCTGCCCGTGACCTCCCTTGATTTTGTCTCTCCCTGCCCTTGTCAGTTTTTTCTTCTTCCCGTCATCATTGCGCCCCCAAGGCGCCTTTCTCAGAGACTTCTTGGCCTTCACCCTCATTTTCCGCTTGGTCGACTCCCTCCTTCCCGTCACTATCGAAACCATCCTCCCTCGAGTCCGCACTTCGCCTCTTCCTCTGATTGTTCGGGTTCTCCCCCTCCTCTTGGTCCCCCCCCCTGTTACCTTCACCATGTCTACTTCCAGACCTAGCCCTAACCCCAGTTCTATTGCTGGGTCTGTGTCCAGTGGAACCCCTACGGGACCTACCTCGACTGCCCCATTACTCCCTTATATGGCTGGCCTCAGTCTCCCCGATTTCAATTAGCTGATTAATGATCCTATTCGCCACGATGTTAGTTGGCCTGCTATGCCAACCAAGCTCCCCTCTGACATTCCCAAGTTCGAAGGCCTTGCTAGTGAAGATCCCTCTAACCATATCCGATCTTTCCACATGTGGTGTTCCTCCAACTCCATCACCGATGATTCCATTCATCTTCGGTTGTTCTAGCGCACGCTTACAGGCGAAGCTTCTAAGTGGTATGTTGACCAGCCCACCTCTTCCCATACCACCTTTGCGACCCTTGCCCGCGCCTTCTTATCTTATTTTCAGCTTCCCCCTCGTTATGACACCGGTATCTAACTTTTGAATTCTTTCCGTCAATCGTCTGCGACCCGCCTATTCGATCATGTTAAAGAATGGTGGAGAAGAAAGAGCCTATTTCAAGCCCCTACCTTCAAAGACCATGTCTACATGGACTGGTTCCTTAGATCTCTCTTACCTTCCATCAGCAAAGATTTCGCATCCCATTTTCCTCAATCTGAAGAAGCCGCCCTCCAAATAGCCTTGAAATATGACCTGATCTATGCTCAATCTGGTTATGTTTATACCATCCTTCCTGACCTCCCTAGACCCGGTGGCACTAACACACTAGGGGCACCTCATGCCACTGACGGTATTGTTGGAGCTCTCTCTCATCCATCCGCTCAACCTCCCATGAGCTATGGTTTTCCTGGGGGAGGGGGCACCACCTCCTGCACTTCTCCCCCTCCCGGTAGCACGCATCCAGGATCCGGCATGCCTCCTCTTTCTGCCCAACCTCTGGTTTACCACACTGTTACCCAACCTCATTATCATCCATACCCACAGCCTAGTGCTCCAGCTGCTCCAACATTCACACCCCTGCCTCCCTTGTCTTCTCAACCCCCACAATAGTAGTCACCACCCCCTCAAGAGAAGGTGTATGCACAACAGGGATTTGTGGCTACCCAACCACCTCACGAATTGGTAACCACTCAACCTCCTCCATCTGGTACCTCTGATTACCAGATCCTCATGATGAACTCTGACCAACCTATAACCATTGACCTTAACCTTCAAATTCCGTCCAGTCTGTACCCCCACCCTCTTGCTCCATCTGTCCTTGAGTCACCTTCTTCCGGTTCTATAGAGCCTATTTCAACAATTAATAGTCCCTTGCTTATCCCTCCGCCCAAAGCCGAGGTTCATACCAAGATTCCTAAGTGACCATTACGCCGAAATGTTGCTTCTGACTGAGCTACCCATGCATATAGCATAGTAGATGAGCTGGCCCAATCTCCTGCTGCCATTTCAACACTGGAACTCCTCCAGTCGTGCCCTTCTCAAATAAAAGCTCTACTATCTACCGTGGGAGTTTTAGATCCCGCAGATGACCAATTGATTGTTTTTTATGCCCATCAGTTAGCATCTCCTCCTCTTCCTGCTTCCATAGCTTTCCAAATCCCAGTCAAAATTCGGAACGCTCACATTTCCCGGTGCATCATTGACGAGGGGGCATCCACCTGTGTGATGACCACTTCGATTTGGAAACAACTCGGATCTCTTGACCTGGCCCCTCCCATGATCACTCTTCGAGCATGGGATGGCCATGCCTCCCAGCCCATTGGCCTCTTCCGTAACTATCCTATCACCCTTGCTGATAGGATTTTCTGTGTCGACATTGAAGTTATCGATGCCCCTCTTGACTACAACATTATTTTGGGGCGTATTTACACCTATGCTATGTCCGTCGTCCCTTACGCAGTCCACTGCAAGATGTTTTTCCCTCATAATGGAAATATAGTCACCATTGACTAGTTGACATATCATGAGCCAAAATCTCAGACCTCCCCTGAGTCGACCATCTCTTCTGTATCCAATAAGATCACCATCGACTCTTTGACCAATGTCTCCCCCAGCATCTACAAGGACCCCTCCTTGCTTGGAACTTTCCCTGATATTCCTCCTCCTCCTATCTCTGGTCCTAGCTTGGTGAATATTTGCATGATACAATCGTCTTAGGCTGACCTTAACCAGCCTGATTTGGCTATTCAGCAACCTCAACTTCGCCTGTTGCAACCTGCTCCTAGCCCTTCGCCTCAGCCAGTCGGACCTCTCCCTTCTGACCCTTCTCCTACTGCTGATACCCATGCGCCTCTTTACCCTCCTGGGTCAATTCCACCAGGTCTCAACCATATTAGAGCCGTCCCTCCTGGCCATTACCCCGCTGATCAGATACTGTTCCTAGCTCCCCCTCTAAGAGTGTACACAGTACCTGTCATGGCCACCCTCTCTCTTCCTAACCTGACCCTTGGGATTCCCGTCTGGTACCTTGATCCTCCAACTGCTACCCCACCTGGTCAACCCAAACCTTATCTTCCTTTGACCCCAGTTCAACTGATACCCATGACTTCTTCCGCTGCCACAGTGCCTCAGTCACCTCAACAAGAACCACCTCCTGTTGCGACCGCTTCGGGTAAGAAGGGCAAAGCTCGCAAGGGGGCATCAAAGGACAAGGCTGCCCCGACAAACCCTGCCCATCCTCGGCCCTCAACGTATACCATCCAGTGCACTTTGTGTGATGTTTTTGATCATGCCACACATACCTGTCCTGAATTGCCTCATCTCAAGCCCATGGTTAATGTCATGTTCCCTAAGACCATGGTCCCGGAAACCTCTGTTCCTCCCGCGACTGTGGCCAAGAACCCCAAGACTATTCACACCAACCACCCTTGTTCTTTGTGTGATCTCCCGCCTCAAGGACTTCCACACCTCTCTAGCCGCGGTCTGCCAATTCGAGGACAAGCATAATGATTCCACCTCTCCCCTCTCTACGTGTTTTTCTTCAACAAAATTACTAGACATGATGGCTCCCATTCACATTCCCCCTCTTGATGTCAAGATTATGGAGCCTTCGTCCACCATATTCTACCTATCATCATCCATGCGACCCTCGGGGAACATTCCCTCCGAATCCTCCCCTGTTGTTTCGCTTGACCTTCCTTCAGCGATCACCCTGGGCTCAACATCGACAGATCCCTTATCTGCTTACTCTTATGTCACCCCTTGTGATGATGCACATGTGAACCTCTCTTCTCATGATGTTGATTCAGGTAGCTTCGCCGCGTCAGGTGGTCTTTCTTCCACCAATCAACCCATCTTCTATCACGATGACAACATTATGGAAGAAATCCCCAACCCTGACTTTATCTATTCCCCCTTACATCACCACCATACATTCGAACCACATACACCTTGTGGCCATTACATTGCAACACCATGTTTGGGTAATGGGGCACCCATATTTGAGAGACCAAGAGAAGCAATTATCCACAACTCTCCTAGTGTATCTGGTCATGCCGACTTTAGTACCATTATTCTTCCACATTTAGAAGAACCTCTAAAGTCCCATATCACTTCAGATCACTCTAGGGATGATACCCCTTATCATTCCTTCATCTTACATTAGCAACCCATTCGTTTAGATATTGTTGTTGACCAACCGATAGGTTTTCTAAGAGAGCATCAGTTCATTATTTCCAAATCCTCTATTTGGGATAGTGGCACCAGGTATGCCAACTCAGAAACTTAAAGCCCATTTGATTCATGTATGCAGTACTAAAAGAGATTGGTAATCCTCCATTTCCTTTCTCAAAATGCATACCCATAACAAAAACAAATGGCACACCATATCATTAAAATGTGTTTAGATTCCCCTTGTTTACTACATACATTTTGGCATAACCACAACATGCTTGGGGGCACCTATGCCCCTCAACCATAAAAATCCCAGATCTCATCCAACAACAGCACTAAAAACCTCTTTCTTTGATAAGTCGCACTTTTCAAGTCATTTCCTGGGACACGTCGCAGTTGTCTTCCCAATACCTACTACCCAGGTCACAGAACAGACCCCAAAAAGTGCGACCTGACCTGTTCATGAGCTTTGGGTACCTTTTAGTTTTTATTACCTTGCTACTTCATCAGGACAAATTTTGTCCATGAAGAGTCTATTCACCTCTCCTACAAATTGGATTTTATCACTTACAACATATGTCATTGGGGGCACCACCTTGCCTCTATACTCATTCCTATTCATGTCAATTTCCGTCATGAGATACCATTTTGTACTCATGTTCTTTATGGTCCCCTTTGGATCATCCCCCATTTCATTATCATCATTACTATTCATTTTTTCATCGCTCTACTATTTTCCCTCACACCTTAGTTGGGTTACATTATTGCCTCACCTATGGCAGACCTACTTCGATCGACATCAGCTCATTTACTCTAGAAGACAGGTCTAGGGGGTAGTGTACCTTGGTTCCCGCTTTTCTCCACATGATCGTGATCTATACACTTGATGGTCCAGTGATGCAGTAGCAGCTATTGGTGATTCCCGGGCATGTGTGAGGTCTCTCAACCCTCATGAGGGGGTGGCCCTGCAGGTAGCCCCCCACATGCCCGGATGACTTCTTTTCCGACCCTGATGCAGCTCCTCCCATTTGATGATATCAGCCTCCACCGCTTGTTGCGCTTCTTTGATTTGCACGTATCAGTCAGATGTTGCGAGCCCTTCCCCGCATGTAGGGGGAATTTGGGTGTATTTGTATCTCATGTACTACCATATTATTGTATAAGTCCTGACGATTATTCCAGGCATCGCATGTATGTGGGATCCATCATGTTATTTATCTGGCTCATGTTTCGGCCAGCACATGCTTCATTCTTGTGTTCCGTGGTTTTTCGGGTGCCTTATTCTTTGTACTTTGTCTCGGCGGGCATAGGTATGCCTCCCCCGCCGCCTTTAGCACAGGTACCACTTCATAGAGACTTGTTGCACTTGTAAGTCTCGTCTCCTCAGGGTCTAGTCCTTTAACACATCAGACAACATTACACTTCTCTCTCTCACTTCCCTTTTGATATCTAGTGATTGAGTTCTTACAACGTACTTCGGTCATACGATTTGCTCCTAACACTCGTACGTTGGGGGCAATCTGTTACATCATTTTTTTGGTCATCTAACCTATTATTATTAGATGAACCCAAGTACACCAGGTGAGACCAATTTTACCCTAAGTAAAATTGATTTCACCATATAAAATAACTTATTTGGTCATATTTAACCCAAAACAAGGAAATTAATTAAATAAATCCTTATTTATTTAATTATTTCCTAAGAACAAGTTATTTAAATCATTATTTAAATAATCTTCTTAGTTAAATTTGACTAAATCATACATAAATAATTAAATAAACCATTATTTATTTAATCATATTCCCATCATTCCCCTAAAAAGATAAATAAATCATTTATTTATTTATTATTTATAAATAAAGGAATTGACCCAAGTCAAGAATCCTTTTCCCTCCAACAAATATAATAAAATATTCCTAAAAGGTGCTTCTAGAATTCGATTAATAATATTTTATTCATGCACCAAGTTCTAGACCACCCCAATATTTTTTTATAAATAGGGGGGTTTTCCCCATTCATTAACCACCTCCATTGCATTAGATCACACTAGATCTACTCTTGGTCACCAATTTCATTTGTTTGCATTTTGAACTCCCATTGAGTTCCATGTTTGTTAGGGTTTCCCACATTAACCAAAGAGAGGAATTTTAGATCTGAAACACTGAGGACTTCCAAGAACCCATCCCACTGAGGAGAACTAGAAAACACCTTTCTTGTTTTCCTCTCAGGTGCCCCATTCTTTAATATAATATAAGATTCTTTTTATACATTGTTCTTGTCTTGTTCATTGGATGCATGGAGCCATTTTACATTTTATCTGCTTAATCTATTTTATGCTTAGATCTAATTTTATGCAGCAAACTTAAAGATATTTTTCATACATACTTGATGTTAGGACTACTTAATATGCATAGCTAAAGTGATCTTTTACGACGAAAGAATCATACTAACAAACTCATCAACCATTTTTTCTAAAGGACATGGTTATAAACTAAATTTCATTGTACCAATAACATAGCAGAATATGAAGCTTTGATCTTATGGTTGTATGTTTAAAGATATTAGGAGATAAAAGGATTTCTGTGCATGGGGATTCTGAGCTCATTATCAAACAAATCAAGGGTGAATATGCCACTAAACACCTTAGATTAAGAGCCTATAAGAATGTAGTTTTAGACTTTCTGCAATGTTTCACTAAATATGATTTGTCTGTTATCCCTAGGACCTAAAATATTTTAGCAAATTCTTTGGTTGTTTCAGCCAATAACTATAAAACATAGGCTAGTTGTCCCAGACAACGTTAGATAGTGGCAAGTTTTCTAAAATGATGAGAAAATTGAATTTTTTTTTACAGATGACAGATGAATTTGATTGTGTAAATATAGACATAGATAATGGTAGTGATAATTATTTAAATAGAAACAAAATAGAAATAGTAAATGAAACTGATGATAACCAAGAAGAGATGGAAATTTTACAATTGAAAGACAAAGTGTTTCCAAGAGGATTGGTACCATTGGAAGAAATTTTTGATTTCAATGATGTGGCCAAAAAATTGAAATTTGAACCTGTGGCTGATAACGTAGAATAATGTAACATTGGAACCCAAGAAAGTCCCAACATTGCAAAAATGTATAAATCCTTGCCTCCTAAAGAATAGAAAAAATACATGGAACTTCTTAAGGAATTCTCTGGTGTGTTTGCATGAAGTTATGAGCACTTAAAATCTTATGACGCTTCTATCATTAGGTACACCATCCCCATGAAAGAAGACCAAAAACCATTTAAGAGAAAACTAAGAAGAGTAAATCCAGTATTGCTACCTTTGATTCATAAAGAAGTAAGAAATCTATACGATGCAAAAATCATAGTACCATTGAGGTTCTCAAAATGTGTTTCTAACCTAGTACCAACTAGGAAGCAAACAGGTGAAGTTAGACTATGTGTAGAATTTAATAATTTGAAAAAAGTATCACTATAGGACACCTATTCATTGCCTAAAATGGATCACATATTACAAAAGG
This sequence comes from Pinus albicaulis, assembly GCA_034641835.2. Classification (NCBI taxonomy): domain Eukaryota; kingdom Viridiplantae; phylum Streptophyta; class Pinopsida; order Pinales; family Pinaceae; genus Pinus; species Pinus albicaulis. The sequence continues at coordinate 144,092 of JAXQQM020071785.1, forward strand.
TAGTTGGTTCCAATAGAATATCCTTGTTAAATGGATTTTTAGGTTACAACCAGGTTCTAGCTAATCCTGATGGCCAACACAAAACAACATTTACTACACCATGGGGCACTTTTATGTATTTAAAAATTCCCTTTCGTTTAATGAATGTTGGAGCAAAATTCCAAAGAGAAATGGGCATAGCCTTTGCTGATGAAATTGATAGGTTCATTGTAATCTACCTAGATGATATTACTATATTCTCAAAAAAAAATGAAGAAAACTTGATACATTTGAGAATTTTTTTTGACAAATGAAGGAAATTTGGTATCTCTCTGAACCCTAAGAAAACTCTTTTTGGTTTAGTAGAAGGAAAAATTTTTGGTCATATCATTTCCAAAGAAGGAAATAGAATTCATCCCAGCAGAGTCGAAGCCACACTCAAAATTGATCCTCTTAGAAATAAGAATTAAGTTCAATCCTTCATTGGTAGAATAAAATTTCTTAGGAGATTTATCCCTAACTTAGCTGAAATATTAAGATGAATTACAAACATGTTGAAAAGAGAGACCGAGATTAAGTGGAATACTGAAGCCAAGAAATATCTTAGTGAAGTCAAATTAGCTTTAACCACTGCTCCTATTTTGATAAGCCCTGACTTTAATAAAGTTTTTATGATTTTCTCTTTTGCTTCTAAACATACTATTATAATTGTTTTATTGCAGAAAAATAGTGAAGACCAAGAAAAACCCATAGCTTTCTTCGGCAGAGCTTTGAGATATGCACCACTAAAGTACACCATCAGGGAGAAGCGGGCATTTTCTTTGGTTAAAGAATTGAAATAATTTAGGGTTTACATCTTACATTCTCATATCATTGCATTTATTCCAAGTGTTGTGGTAAAGGATATTCTCACATAGGTTGATCCAGATGGTAGGTCCAGAGGGAAATGGATTGGTGTAGTCCTTGAGTATGAAATTGAAATAAGACCAACCAAGCTCATCAAGGGCCAAGGATTGGCCAAACAAATGGAGGAGTCTAAATTTCATGCCCTTGATATCAATTTTTTTGCTGCACTTGATGAACAAGAAGAGTTGGTGACTCCACAAGTATCAAAAGAATTTTCTACCTCACCATGGCATGTAGACATCATTTTTTTACTACATAATTTACAAGATCATCCTGGTTTAACAAATACTAAAGATATATTTCTCAAATTGAAAGCCATGAAATTATGTATTTTAGATCATAATTTATATTGGAAAGAAGTTGGACGTATCTTTATAAATTGTTTATTGAAAGATGAAGACTATAGAAGACACTTATATTGGAAAACCACAACCAATAAATTTAAAGAGTTGGTTTTTATTGGCCTAATTTTTTTACAAATGTACATAAGAGAGTTACCTCTTGCCAAAAATGTCAATTTTTTTAAGGCAAGAGAAAGATTTTACCCTTACCATTAAAGCCTATTTTAGTTGAAGCCTGTTTCCAATGGTGGGGTCTAGATTTCATTGGTGAAATTCATCCAACCTCCTCAGGCCAACATAAATGGATATTGACAACCATTTATTACTTTACAAAATGGATTAAAGGCATTCCATCTAGACAAGTCACAAATATGGTCTTCATCCAATTTCTAGAGGGAAACATCTTGTCCAGATTTTGGTGTCCCCACAAAATTATCATTGGAAATGCCACAACATTTAAATAAAATAAAATGATGGAATTATATGATTAAAAAACATATCAAACTAGGACACTCCAATACCTACAATCCATGAGGAAATGGATGAGTCAAGTCTTCAAACAAAAGTTTAGTCAGTGTTATCAAAAATTTGTTCCGGGAAAATAAAAAATAATCGCATAAAAAGTTAATTAATGCCACATGGGATGACATAATTACTACCAAGAGATCTATTGGAATGTCTCCATTTCAAATAGTATATGAGTTGGATGCAAATTTTCCTACTTCATTAGGAATACCTATACTAAAATTTTTGCAGGAAGCACATGTGGAAACAAATAATTTGGAGAGAATAATCAACCAGACCATTGAATTGCAACAATCCAGAGAGGAAACCTATAATAAGGCATAACTGATTCAGGAAAATGTCAAAAAATATTTATGTCAGAATGACAAAAGCTAATGATTTCTAGATGGAAGATTTGGTGCTGAAATGGGATTTAAGGAATGAAGATAAGGGAAAGCATGGAAAGATTCACAACTTATGGAAAGGGACATATAAAATTGAAGCTATTGGAGGTAAAAATGCATTTTTCTTGAAGGATATAAATGAAGGAACAATTATTGGTGGACCTGTGAATGATCGAATTATTTAACATTATTTTCTTCCTGAATAAATCAATTTTCATTTACAATAATTGTACATATATAATTTTATTTTTTATTGCAAGAGTGAGCGCAATTTTCATCACAAGTTGAAGCCAAGAGAGAATGCCCTAAGCTTGTAATGATTAGTTGTCAACATATATAAGTGAAAACATATGGATCATATTTAGTTACATAAGATAAAAACTATGCTCAATAGGTTTAGGCTACTGATGTATGACATTCTTGGCACATCAAAAGGAGAGTGCCATCCCCATTGTAGCCATTGTTAGAGTCCTATATTTTATAGGATGACTTGATTATCGATGTAATTTTTCATATTATATGTTGTAAATAAATTTCCATTCTGCAAATATATTTTCAAAAAGAAAAAAGAAAATAAAATAAAATGATAAACAAAAGGGGATAAAAAAAATAGATATATAAAAAAAATAAAGAATAAAAAAAACATCAGAAAAGAAAAAGAAAAAAATACCCCATGAAAAAGAAAGTTTATAGGAGTGAGCAAGCCTAAATCCCACTTAAGAAATAAAAAATGCATCAATTAATACTTATAAATTGTTGAATACATGTGCTACTAGTTAAAATGCCACATTGTAATAGGAGAAGTAGAATAGATAGTTTAATCACATTGTTTAAATGTGATTAGGCCGAAATAAAATAGTTTAGGTTAGTGAATAAATAAATCACACAGTTTAATCATGATTGAACTAGGTTCGTTTCAAAAAAGATGAATTTAATCGAATAGTTTAAGCGTGGTTAACTAACAAGTAAAAAGGAAAACATAAGAAATGTCTTGCAAATTTAAATACAACATTAGTAGATAATCAAGTAGTTTTAGAGTGTGATTAAGTTTGTATTAGTTTAGTTTAATCATAGAATTTAATCACGATTTATCGCAATGTAATAAATTTTGGTTATAATGGTTTTATATTGTGTAAAAAACATTAGAATACTTTTTTGACGGCTAAGATCCACCCCCGCCTAGATCAATAGTGGGGAATTGCTTTCGCACCCCCCCCCCCCAACCCCCCACCTCGCGAGTTCTTTCACACTTTGTCTGCGGGAGGGGGGGGGGAATGGAAGGACCCATCATTCTCTGTGGCACCACCATATTAATTCACACCCCTCCTCCTTTCCACTCATCTCAACCCCCCCCGAAAAGTGGTCCTTCCCTTTGACTGTGCTTTTTAGTTACTCTTATGCCAATGATCATCTGCCACGATGACTCCCCTGACCCCACCATTTTTTTCTCACCACGGTCCACCCTTCTCCACTCGACATTCACCACCTCACCTCTGCAGACCCCACTCCCCCACTTCCCTTCTGTTAGACTGTTTGCCAATACTTGTTCCACTCGAAATAAATAGTTGCCACTTCACATTTCCCTAACCATGTCAGTCAACTGTTGCACTCATTAATTTATTCCCGCTCTCATGACAACGTACCCACTCCTGGTTAAACAAAAGAAGGCAACGGTAATTACCAAACTTCTATATTAACCACCGTAAAAACATAAAAATTCCTTCTTCGCTATTTTAAACAATCAAGCAGAATTCACAGTGCTCCATGATGTAACAACATTCGATAAATTGCCCATCGATAGTGATCAGATTTCCATTAGTGACCCCACCTCAGCATTCAAATATTAGAAACCCCTTTTAGGTAATCCTAGCATCTTGATCCTTCTATTTTCAACAATGGAACCTAAAGGAAAGACCCCCAAGAATAATGGTGTTATGAAACCAACTCAAAAAATAGAAGAAAATAGAGATCAACGACTTATAAATTAGCCTCTTCAAGGGGGAACCTCCTTTACATTACATAAATGAACAACTCTTGGATGATACAAATGACAAAACCTTCTTTCTATATATAGGAGTCCATGGGATCACAATATAATCCTAGCCGACCTAACAATAATAATGTAAGGACACAAAAATAACAATAATGGGATTTTATGGGGCACAATAATAACAATATGTGGACTACAGAGGTACAAAAATAACAATAAGGGGGATAAACTAACCACAATAAGGGACTACACTAGTAATATAGGGACCTGACATGCCCCTATCCTTCAAAAAAGTGTTGTCCTCAATGCTTGAGTAGCTATGGATGCTTATGTATAAACTTCTCATCCTCCCATGTGGAATCTTTAGTGGGTAAGTTCTTCCACTTGATGAGATACTCTGAAATTGATCTATTTGGTAGCTATCAAGATCTTGTATCCATGACTGCTTCAGGTTCCAATATGATTTTTCCTTCCTCATCAAGTTTTGGAAATATTGTTTGAACTAGAATTTTGTCACCTATAGCCTTCTTTAAGCATGAAACATGGAAAACTAGGTGCACTCAAGAAGAAGCAGGAAGCTCCAATTTGTATGCCATAGTACCAATCTTTTACAACACCTTGTAAGGACCATAATACCTTTTCAATAATTTATTATCCTTATTAGCTCTCTTGAGGGACATTTGTTTGTATGGTTGTAGACTATGGAGGACACTTATACTAGAAAATGACAGCCAATAAAATTTTAAGTCTTTTTTTTATTGGCCTAAATTTTTTACAAATATGCATAAGAGAGTTACCTTTTGCAAAAAATGTCAATTTTTTTAAGGCAAGAGAAAGCTTTTACCCTTACCATTAAAGCCTATTTTAGTTGAATTTTGTTTCCAATAGTGGTGTCTATATTTCATAGGTAAAATTCATCCAACCTCCTTAGGCCAACATAAGTGGATATTGACAACCATTGATTACTTTACAAAATGGATTGAAGCCATTCCATCTAGATAAGCCACAAATATGGTCATAATCCAATTTCTAGAGGGAAACATCTTGTCCAGATTTGGGTGTCCCCACAAAATTATCACTGATAATGACGCAACATTTAAATCAAAGAAAATGATAGACTTTTATGATAAAAAACATATCAAACTAGGACACTCCACTGCCTACTATCCACAAGGAAATGGATTAGCCAAGTCTTCAAACAAAATTTTAGTCAACATTATCAAAAATTTGTTGCAGGAAAATAAAATATCCTGGCATAAAAATTTAATTAATGCCCTGTGGGCTGACAAAATTACTACCAAGAGATCTATTGGAATGTCTCCATTTCAAATAGTATATTATTTGGATGCAAATTTTCCTACTTCATTAGGAATACCTGTAGTAAAATTGTTGCAGGAATCACATGTGGAAACAAATGATTTGCAGAGAAGAATCAACAAGACCATCCAATTGCAACAATCTAGAGAAGAAACCTATAATAAGACATAAATGATTCAGGAAAATGCCAAAAATATTTATGACAAAAGGAAAAAAGCTGATGATTTCCAGATGGAAGATTTAGTGTTGAAATTGGATTTAAGGAATGGAGATAAGGGCAAGCATGGAAATTTTGACAGCTTATGGAAAGGGCCATATAAAATTGAAGCTATTGGAGGTAACAATGCATTTTCCTTGAAGGGCTTAAATGGAGGAACACTTCCTGGTGGACCTGTGAATGACAAAATTCTTTAACATTACTTTCTTCTTGAATAAATCAGTTTTCATTTATAATAATTGTACATATATCATTTTACTTTCTATTGCAAGAGTGAACGGAGTTTTCATCAGAAGTTTAAGCCCAAAGAGAAGGCCCTAAGCCTATAATTATTAGTTGTCAACATATATAAGTGACAACATATGGATCATATTTAGTTACAAAAGATAAAAACTATGCCCAATAAATGTAGGCTACTGATCTATGACATTATTGGCACATCACAAGGAGAGTGCCATCCCCATTGGAGCTATTGTTAGAGTCCTATACTTTATAGGATGACTTGATTGTAGCTGTATTTTTTCATATGATATGTTGTAAATAAATTTCCATTCTGCAAATTAATTTTCAAAAAGGAAAAAGAAAAGAAAATAAATTGATAAACAAAAGGGGATACAAAAAAATATATATATGTAAAAAAAAAAAAGAATAAAAAAACATCAGAAAAGAAAAAGAAAAAGATACTCCATGAAAAAGAAATTTTATAGGAGTGAGCAAGACTAAGTGCCACTCAAGAAACAAAAAAATGTGTCAGTTAATACTTAGAAATTGTTGAATACATGTGTTGCTAGTTAAAATGCTACATTGTAATAGGAGAAGTAGAATAGCTAGTTTAATCATATTGTTGAAATGTGATTAGGATGAAATAAAAGAGTTTAGGTTAGTGAATAAATAAATCACATAGTTTAATCATGATTTAACTAGGTTAGTTTCAACAAATATGAAGTTAATCACATAGTTTAAGTGTGGTTAATTGACAAGTTAAGAGGAAAAAATAAGAAATGTCTTGCAAATTTAAATGCAACATTAGTAGATAAGAAAGTAGTTTTAGAGCCTGATTTTGTACTAGTTTAGTTTAATCATAGTAGTTAATCGCGATTTATTGCAATGTAATAAATTTTGGTTACAATGGTTTTATATTGTGTAAAAAAAATTAAAATACTTTTTTGACGGCTAAGATCCACCCCCACCCAGATCAACGGCGAGGAATTTCTTTCGGGCCCACCCGAGCTCTTTCACACTTTGTCTGTGAGGGGGCGGGGAGGGAGTACAAAATGGAAGAACCCACAATTCTACATGGAACCACCATATGACTTCGCAACCCCCCATCCCCCATTTCTACTCATATCACACTCCCCCACTCCGAAAAGTCGTCATTACCTTTGACTGCACACTCCTGTTACTCTCGTACCAATGATCACCTGCCTCAAAAACTCCCCAGGCCCCACCATTTTTTCGTCACCACATTTCATCCTTTTCCATTCACCATTCCCCACCTCACCTCTGTTGACCCCACTCCCCCACGTCCCTCCCATTAGACTGTTTCCAAATACCTGTTCCACTCCCAATAAAAATTTTCCACTTGGCACTCCCCTGACCATGTTAGCGAACCGTTGCACTCATTAATTGCTTCCCGCTCCTGTGACAACGTACCCAATACCATTACCAAACCTCTATATTAACCACCATAAAACTGTAAAAATCCCTTCTTCACTGTTTTAAACAATCAAGTAGAATTCACAGTGCTCCACGATGTACCGACATCCAATAAATTTCCCATCGATAGTGATCATATTTCCATTAGCAACCCCACCTCAGCATTCAACTGTTAGAAACCCCTTCTAGGTAATCCTAGCATCGTCATCCTTCTATTTTCAACAATGGAACTTAAAGGAAAGACCCCCAAGAATAAAGGTGTTATGAAGCTAGCTCACAAAATAGAAAAAAAAGAGAGATCAATGACTTATAAATCAGCCTCTCTGAGGGGGAAACCTCCTTTAAATTACATAAATTAAAAATTCTTGGATGATACAAATGAAAAAACCTCCTGTCAATATATAGGAGTCCATGGGGTCACAATATAATCCTAGCCGACCTAACAATAATAATGTAAGGGCACAAAAATAACAATAACGGGATTTTATGGGGCACAATAATAACAATATGGGGACTATAGAGCTACAAAAATAACAATAAGGGGGATACACTAACAAAAATAAGGGACTACACTAGTAATATAGGGACCTAACATGCCCCTCTCCTTCAAAAAAGTGTTGTCCTCAACGCTTGAGTGGCTCTGGATGCTTATGTATAAAATTCTCATCCTCCCATGTGGAAACCTCAGTGAGCAAGTTCTTCCACTTGATGAGATACTCTGAAATTGATCGATTTCGTAGCTGTCGAGTTCTTGTATCCATGACTGCTTCATGTTCCAATATCATTTTCCTTTCTCATCAAGTTCTAGAAATATTGTTTGAACTAGAATTTTGTCATATATAACCTTCTTTAAGCATGAAACATGGAAAACTAGGTGCACTCGAGAAGAAGCAGGAAGCTCCAATTTGTATGCCATAGTATCAATATTTTGCAACACCTTGTAAGGACCATAGTACTTTTGCGATAATTTATTATCCTTCTTAGCTTTCTTGAGGGACATTTGTTTGTATGGTGGTAAACTATGGAGGACACTTATATTGGAAAACCACAACCAATAAAATTTTAACAGCTAGTTTTTATTGGCCTAATTATTTTACAAATGTGAATAAGAGAGTTACTTCTTGCCACAAAGGTCAATTTTTTTAAGGCAAGAGAAAGCTTTTACCCTTACCATTAAAGCTTATTTTAGTCAAATTTTATTTCCTATAGTAGGGTCTATATTTCATAGGTGAAGTTCATCCAACCTCCTTAGGCCAACATAAGTGGATATTGATAGCCATTGATTACTTTACAGAATGGATTGAGGCCATTCCATCTAGACAAGGCAAAAATATGGTCATCATAAAATTTCTAGATGGAAACATCTTGTCCATATTTCGGTGTCCCCACAAAATTATCATTGACAATGCTGCAACCTTTAAATCAAAGAAAATGATAGAATTCTATGATATAAACCATATCAAACTAGGACACTCCACTTCCTACCATCCACAAGGAAATGGATTAGTTGAGTCTTCAAAAAAATTTTTAGTCAACATTATCAAAAATTTGTTGCAGGAAAATAAAAAATCCTCGCATAAAAAGTTAATTAATGCCCCGTGGGCTGACAGAATTACTACCAAGAGATCTATTGAAACGTATCCATTTCAAATAGTATATGAGTTGGATGCAAGTTTTCCTACTTCATTAGGAATACCTATACTAAAATTGTTGCAGGAAGCACATGTGGAAATGAATGATTTGTAGAGAAGAATCAACCAGACCATCCAATTGCAAAAATCTAGAGAGGAAACCTATAATAAGACATAACTGATTCAGGAAAATGTAAAAAATATTTATGACTGAAGGACAATAGATGATTCTTTCCAGATGGAATATTTGGTGCTGAAATGGTATTTAAGGAATGAAGATAAGAGCAAGCATGGAAAGTTTGACAGCTTATGGAAAAGGCCATATAAAATTGAAGCTATTGGAGGTAACAATGAATTTTTCTTGAAGGACTTAAGTGAAGGAAAATTTCTTGGTGGACCTGTGAATGAAAAAATTATTTAACATTACTTTATTCCTGAATAAATCAATTTTAATTTATAATAATTTTACATTTTATTGCAAGAGAGAGCGCAGTTTTCATCACAAGTTGAAGCCCAAAGAGAAGGCCCTAAGATTGTAATTATTAGTTGTCAACATATATAAGTGACAAGATATGGATCAGATTCAGTTACATATGAGAAAAACTATGCCCAATATATTTAGGCTACTGATCTATGACGTTCTTGGCATATCACAAGGAGAGTGCCATCCCCACTGGAGCTATTGTTAGAGTCCTATATTTTATAGGATGAATTGATTGTAGATGTAATTTTGCATATGATATGCTGTAAATAAAGTTCAATTCTGAAATTTATTTTCAAAAAGAAAAAAGAAAACAAAATAAAATGATAAACAAAAGGGGATAAAAAACTTAATAAATATGTAAAAGAAAAAAAGAATACAAAAAACACCAGAAAAGAAAAAGAAAAAAATACCACATGAAAAAAAAAGTTTATAGGAGTGAGCAAGCCTAAACGCCACTCGAGAAATAAAAAATGCATCAGATAATATCTAGAAATTGTTGAATACATGTGCTGCTAGTTAAAATGCCACATTGTAATAAGAGAAGTAGAATAGCTAGTTTAATCACACTGTTTAAATGTGATTAGGATGAAATAAAATAGTTTGAGTTAGTGAATAAATAAATCACACAGTTTAATCATGATTGAACTAGATTAGTTTCAACAAATATGAAGTTAATCACATAGTTTAAGTGTGGTTAATTGACAAGTTAAGAGGAAAAAATAAGAAATGTCTTGAAAATTTAAATGCAACATTAGTATATAAGCAAGTAGTTTTAGAGCCTGATTAAGTTTGTGTTAGTTTAGTTTAATCATATCAGTTAATCATGATTTATCTAAATGTAATAAATTTTGGTTATAACGGTTTTATATTGTGTTAAAAACATTAGAATACTTTTTTGACAACTAAGATCCTCCCCTGTCCGAATCAACGGCAGAGAATTTATTTCTCCCCACACTTCCCCCCCCCCCCAACTCTTTCACGCTTTGTCTGCAGGGGGAGGGTCCAAAATGGAAGGATGCACTATTCTACATGGCACCACCATATGAATTTACAACCCCCCCGCCTCCCCGCCTGCCCTTCCTCACTTTCCACACATCTCACCCCACCCCCCCTTGAAAAGTCGTCCTTCCATTTGACTGTGTACTCTTGTTACTCTCGTGCCAATGATCATATGCCACGATGACTCCCCTGACCCCACCATTTTTTTCTCACCATGGTCCATCCTCCTCCACTCACCATTTTCCACATCACCTCTGCGAAACCTACTCCCCCACTTCCCTTCCATTATACTGTTTCCCAATACCCATTCCACTCCCAATAAAATATGCCCCTTAGCATTCCCTTGACCATGTAATCCAACCGTTGCACTCATTAATTTCTTCCCGCTCCCGTGACAACTTACCCACTCCTGGTTAAACATAAAAAGACAATGGTAATTACCAAACTTCTATATTAACCACCGTAATACCGTAAAAATCCCTTCTTCACCGTTTTAAACAGTCAAGCATAATTCACAGTGCTCCATGATGCACCAACATTCGATAAATTTCCCATCAACGGTGATTAGATTGCCATTAGCGACCTCACCTCAACATTCAACTATTAGCAACCCCTTCTAGGTAATCCTAGCATCCTCATCCTTCTGCTTTCAACAATGGAACCTAAAGGAAAGGCGCCCAAGAATAAAGGTGTTATGAAACCAGCTCACAAAATAGAAGAAAAGAGAGATCAATGACTTAGAAATCAACCTCTTCGAGGGGGGAACCTCCTTTACATTACATAAATGAACAATTCTTGGATGATACAAATGAAAAAACCTCCTTTCTATATATATTAGTCCATGGGGTCATAATATAATCCCAGATGACCTAACAATAATAATGTAAGGGCACAAAAATAACAATAATTGGATTTTATGGGGCACAATAATAATAATATGGGGACTACAGAGGTACAACAATAACAATAAGGGGACTACACTAGTAATATAGGGACCTAACATGCCCCTCTCCTTAAAAAAAAATTGTCATGAATGCTTGAGTAGCTCTGTATGCTTATGTATAAAATTATCATCCTCCCATGTGGAATATTTAGTGGGTAAGTTCTTCCATTTGATGAGATACTCTAAAATTGATTAATTTTGTAGCTATCGAGTTCTTTTTTCCATGACTGCTTCAGGTTCCAATATGATTTTTCCTTCCTCATTAAGTTCTGGAAATATTGTTTGAACTAGAATTTTGTCACATATAACCTTCTTTAAGCATGAAACATGGAAAACAAGGTGCACTCAAGAAGAAGTAGGAAGCTCCAATTTGTATGTCATACTACCAATATTTTGCAACACCTTGTAAGGACCATATTACTTTTATGATAGTTTATTATCCTTCTTAGCTTTCTTGAGGGACATTTGTTTGTATGGTTGTAGTCGTAAAAATACTCAGTCTCCTATATCAAAACTTCTCTCATTGTGATGTTGATCTGCATGTTGTTTCATTCAATTTCGTGCCAAATTTAGGTTATCCTTTAAGGGTTGGAGAACTTGTTGTTGATGGTCGATATGATCTTCCACTGCTTGAACTTTAGAATTTTCTCTTAAAGATGATGTGATGGATGGTTGATGATATCCATAAAATGCCATAAATGGGATAATTTTTGCTACAGTATGGAAGGAAGTGTTATGCCACCATTCAGACAGAGGTAACCACTAGACACATTGTGTTTATTTATCATATACAAAATAATGAACATAACCTTCCATTTTTTTTTCATTATCATAGTTTACCGATCAGATTGAGGATGATAAAATGAGCTATTAGCTATTTGAGTACCCAAACAATAAAATAATTCTGTCCAAAAATTTCCACTGAAAATGGGGTCTGTTTTGCTTACAATAATCTTTGGGTTTCCATGTAGCTTTTGAATTATTTCCATAAATTTAGTAACAATTGTACTTCCTTTAAATGTATGATATAATGCACAAAAGTATGCATACTTGGTAATTCTATCAACTACCACCATGATGACACTCTTTCCTTCAGAATTAGGTAAACCTATGTTGAAATCCATTAAAACCTCCTCCCAAATTTGACTTGGAATGGATAAAGTTTGAAGCCGACCCAGGAAAACCAAAAATTCCGCCCCAAAATTTTGAATATCAGATTTAAGTCCATCCCAAAAAATTCTTTATTCACCCTGTGGTAAGTTTTAAAAATCCTGAGTGTCCTCCTAAGGGATAGGTGTGCAATTCCAAAAGAATATTTTTTTTTAGTTGGGAATTATTCCAAATATATAAATAATCTTTGTACCATAAGGAATAATTTTTCCAACTAAATGTATCAGATGTACTGGGATCTTGTTGCAACTTTTGAATGAGTATCCAAACTTCTTCGTCATTCTTCCATTCCTCCCTTGCTTTGGTTATCCAAACTAGTTGGATAATAGAAATGGCATAGATCAATGTTTCTACCTCCTCATCCTTTCTTGAGAGTGTATCTGCAACAACATTTAGCTTCCATTTTTTTTAGATGACTTCAAAGTAAAAACCCAACATCTTTGTGACCCATTTTTTTTTCTCTTCTGAAGATAATCATTGTTCCAAAAAGTATTTAAGACTATCATGATCAGCTTTTACCTTGAAGTGTCTTCCCATTAGGTAAGGTCGTCATTTCTTTATTGAATGTAGTATTGCCAACATTTCCTTCTCATAAATAGCTTTCTGTAAATACTTTCCTTTGATTGGATGGTTTTCAGAAGAAATTGATCTTCCTTCTTGAATTAAAATAGCACCAATTCCATTTCTTGAGGCATCACATTCCACAATAAAGGTTTTTCTAAAGTCTATCATAGCTAAGACCGGTGCTAGTCACATTGCCTCTTTAAGATGTTCAAAGGCCTTAGCTGCTTCAGGAGTCCATGAAAATTCATATTTATTCAATAATGTTGTTAGAGGTGCTGATATTCTCCCATAATTCTTAAAAAACTTGCAGTAATACCGTGTTAACCCATGAAATCCTTGCAACAGATTTATGGTTGTGGGGACTTTCCATTCCTTAATGGCTTTAATTTTGTTAGGGTCTACCTTCACACCCTTTTGAGATACAATATGACCCAGATATTCCACCTCTTTTACTCCAAAGAAACATTTGGAGGTTTTTTCATATAATTTTTTCTCCTCCAATAGTTTGAGCATCCTGTCAACATGTTGAACATGATCCTTCCAAGACCTATTGTAGATTAGTATATCATCAAAAAATACTAACAAAAATTTTCTAAGGAAGGGTTTGAAAATGGAATTCATCAACCCTTGAAATGTAGAAGGTGCATTGGTAAGGCCAAAAGGCATGACCAAAAATTCATAATGACCCTCATGAGTTTGAAATGTATTCAATCTTCATTCTAATTTGATGATATCCTGAACAGAGATCCAACTTGGTAAAATAAATTTCTCCATGTAATTCATCCAATAATTCATCAATCACAAGAATGGGAAATGTATCTTTAATAGTGAGCTTATTAAGCTTCCTATAATCCGGACACATGCACTATGATCCATCCTTCTTGTGCACCAATACTAATGGAGTAGAGAAAGAAATTTGACTAGGTTGAATTATACCAGCCTTTAAAATTTCGGCAATCATACGTTCAATTTCACTCTTTTAGACATAAGGATATATATACGGCCTAATGTTTGGTGGAACACTTCCTGTAATCAAATGAATATCATAGACATGATCATGACTAGAGGGGAGTACGTCGGCGGGAAAATATGTACGTAACAGTAGGGGATCTCCCCGGTAGAAAGTCCCAATTAGACTTTGAACCGTTTGGAATAGGGATCCCGTCCGGGGTGTGGGTCCGGCTACCGCTTAAATGACTTTCTCTTCTGTCTCGAAGAACCTGATTGAATCTGCAGACATACACTTATTCACATGATACAGAATACATGACTGATGTATCAAACTGATATATAACACTATGCGTAGCAAGGTAATGAACAAAATGCATACGCCCAGGAAGTGTCGTTAGCAACACATCTGTGGGGTAATGCATGCAAGATAATCTGACCACTAAAAAAACAGTTCTTTGTGACAAGGATATCCCTTAACTTTCCGAAAGATGCAACGAAATGCTAATAAAATAGTTCATTAACATTCATTATAAGAACAAATGGTAAACTTGAGCATCATCAAGCACAATCACAGATAGCTATGGAGTACGAATGATACTATTAAGAACACAACTTCATTAATCATACGATATTCTGAAACTATACGCAGAATACACACAGTTTTGTCACAGCTAAACACATCATCCAACAAAGGGGTTTTAACAAGTATCTGTATTACATATGTGCAAGAGTATGACCCTTCGATTACAATGCAATATTGCTCTTCAGTCCACAAAAGAGTAGCCCGTACTATGTATCCCGCAGGGGTATTTATAGATTCAAGAAACGCCCTTTGGGCTTTCCGACGCTTCGACTTCTCGACGGTTCAGCTGCCCTGCGACCTTGGAAGAACATGCGACCTGCGACCTGCGGAAGTGATTGCGACTTGCGACTTAGGTGCAGGTGCGACTTGCGACTCAGGTGTATGCGCGACCTGCGACCTGGGGACGGTTGCGAACTGCGACCGAAAGAACTTAGCTATGGAGGTGGTCGTGTGATTGAGAGATCTGGAGCGTCAATCTTCTTCCCCTTGAGGAAATCTTGCCAGGTTTGGTAATCCGCTGCTATAGGGGAGACTAGAGGGATTTCCTCTTTTAATCGATGCATACATTCCAAGGCATTCGGTATCAGAGTTTCCTTCTTCTGGGAGATCTGGATTGAGAGGGAGGCAAGCTTGGTATAGATTTGTACTGGAATGACAAGCAACTGACTTAGGTTCTCTTGTGATGCCTCAAATTCTGGTGCGGCAACAGCTTGTCTCACGGGTTGTAGAAAAGACTGAATTTCCTGATCTACTTTCTCCCAGTGTTTAGTTTCGTCCAGTGCCCCTAACGACGGAATGTGATGAAGAGCGTTCATGGAGTCTATACCATTGATCAAGTGATTATATGCAGACATCACTTTGTCCAAATCTTTGGCCAACTTGTCTTTGGACTGCATCTTCATCCGGATTTGTACTTTGGCGTCTTGTGTGTGACTCCAATCCATCCTAGGCACATTTTCGGGAGCTTGATGGTATTGCACTATCCAGTTTATCATTCTGTCCAAAGCTACCGAGGCCTCCTTGAGCTGCTCATGCTTCTCTTTGGTTTCCGCTCGTGCCTCTGCCAATGGGGTCACTGTTTGTTTTAGGGTGAGCATTTCTCTATAAAATTGCCTCATGGTCATTTCCAATACATCACATTCTTTCATGACTGCCAGTGGGACCTCGTTGACTTGGGAAGGCTTACTTTGGAGCTGTCGCACTTCACTCTCCAGTACTGACTTCTCCTGTTCCGCAGCTTTTAGCCTGTTCTGTAGGGAAATAATCTCCCTGCTCATTCTAGTGACATTCTCCTCCGTGGCCGCGGCAAAAGCGGTACCTGCTGATGCTATCATTACAGGGTTGGTCCTTGTATCCAGGACTATGTCCTTTTCAGTGGCGACCGTAGATATGGCGGGATGGCTCTGCGCCAAGGATTTTCTTTTCTCTTGCCGTATTTTGAAAGAGAATTGGTCAAATGTCAATCTAGAAGACCTCTTCTTCTTGTTCCCCGGGAAAGTCGTCACCAGAGATGATACTTCTCATGCCACTCAGAGGAACCTCCAAGGGAGATATGTCGATGTCCTCTATTAGTTCATCCTCTTCATCCTGTCTTTGTCCTTTTCTTTCCTCCTTTTGCCAGCGCTCGGCTTCCGCCTTGTCATTTTCATCCTTCTTCCTGCGTTCTATCTCTGCCTCTGCTTCTCTTTCGACTTTTCTTTTACGCTCTGCCGCAGCAGCTTGGTCTGCCTTCTTTTGATGTTCAACTTTGTCAAGTTCTTCCTTAAGTGCTTGTTCTGCCGCCGCTTGTGCTTCATTTTCCTGTCTTTCCTTTTCCTCGGCCTGTTTCCTTTTCCGCTCCGTCTTTGCATCTCTTCTACGTTTCTCTTCCTCCTCTTTCATTTTCTTTTCCTCTTCCTTCTTGGCTTGGGCCTTTGCTCCTCTTAGCTGATTCGAGGTGTCAGGCCCTGTACTGGTTCGGATTTTCTTATCCCTGGAGGAAGAAGAGCCTCCTAGTTTATGGCTCCTGTCTTCTAAATTTTGGTGATCCTCTTCTTCTCGGTCAGAGTCAATCCCCGGAGCTAGTTGCCTGTCTGCGTTGTACCAGTTTCTTTTCTCATCCTCCGCCGGGCGTTCGACATGCTGATAGCTCCATTTAAACTTGGCCCTCTTACAGTGCTCAGGAACTATCTTGACCGGGTCATATGTTCGGTAATCCAGATTTTTAAAGTGATAACCTTTTATCTCTTCCCCTTGATCCCCTACTTCTCTAAAGTCCTTGACTGTATAAGCACCGATGGTGAGGGGCAGAGCGGGCCAAGGTTTCTTATTTCCTTTGGAAAGGACATTGGAGAAACCCGAGGTCATCTGGAAACATACCTCCTGCATAAGCACCTTGTTGGTAATAAACCTAGGCAGAGCATGTGGTGCTTTGAATGTGCCAAATACTCGAATGATTGTATATTCAGCGAATGGAAACCAGTGCGCCACCTGGCCTAGTGTCTCCATCGCTCGCCAAGACATGCAGGGGGTGTCTTGGCCAAATAGCTTCCGGTAAAGGGCGGGAATGAATATCTAAGAGATTTTCTCAATATCTGGCTTGTACCTGGATTCCCAGAAAACCTTGGTCTGCAAATGAATTTCTCGGGTCTGTGCGGAGTCCCAGTTATGTGGCCATCCCTCGAAATGTAGCTGGGCACAGACAACATCTAACAGATACGAAGCCATATAAAATTCTGACGGTGTTCCTTCATCTGGGGCTAAAGCCGAAGCCAAATTCGTTTGCATTGAGCCCATTAATATACCAGCCCAGTTGAAACGAGTGCCGTGCACCGTTACATATTCCATTATAGTTGCTCATGTGCCGTTGAAGGTGGTGGCGTCCAGACGTCCGTACAATCTGCACAGCATGACGGCCACTAGTTTATACACTTTCCTCAGACCGGCCACCGGGTACTCCTGGTCTTTCTTGACTTTAAATTTGTCTGGTTCCGCCCATCATCTCCTGATTATATCAACCACAGGTACTTCATTGGCAGAAGCCCATCTCGGGGTAAAGTTTTCCTCTGGTTGGGGCAGCGAGTAGTAGACCTGGGCTTCTGAGCCCTCCAACGTTGCGAAAGCTTTACCTTCGCTATCTCGGATTACCAACCTCTTGGGATCCGTTTTCTGTATGATCCAGTCTAATATTTCTGGGCACGGGAAGATGGCTGGATGTGCCCCTACTAGATGTAATTTGGATCTCTTGACCTTTAGGTATACTTCCCGGTCTGGGAGATCTTCTGGAAACTCATCTTCTGGTATAGCGAACTCGTGGTATACTTCATACCATCTCAGGCTATCCCCTTTTTCGAAGGTGCAAAGGGTATCTCTATAGATTGGTGGAGGAGATGTTTGCGCGTATGTGTCTGATTCTTCTTCCACCACTTGCTTGCCTTTCTTTCGGGACACTGGGGGTGCCATGTTGCTAGAGTCAGAGAGGACCGGTATCGTGTCTGTCCCAAATTCACCTGTTGCATTCAGGAAAGAATCCCAGGATGAGAAGGACATGATGAAAATGAGCTAAATACAATCTAAACATGCAGAATTTAATTAATTGTTCTCTTGGGGTCGCAGGGTTGCTGATTTAAAAGAAGAACTCATATGCGACCTCGCGACCTCGTGACCAGGTCGCAGGGTCGCAGGGTCGCTAACTTCTAAAACAGAAGACCGCACAACTTTGCGACCTTGTGACTAGGTCGCTGGGTCGCAGGTCGCGCAAGGGCCTGCCGGGGTTTTCGAACGCGCGAGGCTTGGGGTTTATTTCCTTCCTAACGGGAAGCATACAAGGCTGGAAGGGGTCCAGGCTAAGGATAGGACGAAGCCATGAGGGGCTGGTCAAGAAAAAGTGACCCTGGGGTTTAAGGTGATAACATGAATACAAAACAACATAAAAACTCAACAGAAAAACCCCACAGCCTCCCCAGCAGGTATTTAAGACAATGGGGAGGCCAGATTCGGGCAAGAAATGCTCATGAAGGAAACACAGAGAGGAAATAACAACTTACCCGGAAGAAAACGCGCCAGTCGACCTGTCAGAGAAATTTCTAAATTTTTGCTACAAGTGACAAATGCAACCTAGTGACCTACCCTTTTAAAAAGGGGTCGCACGTGCAAGCACTTAATGAGGTCGCAAGTTGGTAGAGTGCGACCTTGCGACCTGGCGACCCTAAGGTCGCTGGGTCGCAAGGTCGCTGAGTCGCAAATTTCTTTAATTACTTCTTCTTGCGACCTTGCGACCTAGCGACCTTAAGGTCGCGGGGTCGCACAGGTCGCATGAGTCGCAAATGCTTTAATTTCGAACCATGCAACCTTGCGACCTGGCGACCCTAACGTCGCGGGGTCGTACAGGTCGCATGGGTCGCAACTCCTTTAATTCAGAACCATGCGACCTTGCGACCTGGCGACCTTAGGGTCGCGGGGTCGCATAGGTCGCAGGGGTCGCAATTGTTTTAAAATATGGATTCGCGACTTAGCGACTTGCCCTTCAAAACTTCACTTAGCTTTTTTTTCTTTTAGTTTCAAAGGGGCTCCAAAAATTTTGAAGTGAGTGTTATTATTTCTTGTATTTTTGGAGGGTGTTGTAGGGGATACAAAAAATGGCGATTCACTAGATGAATTCAGAGTCTCTGCCGATGAATGGTCATTGAGGGAGGAGGGAGGGGCCTAGTACTAGCTCGTTCTTTTACCTCATAGTTTACACCTTCCTTCATGTGCCACCTCGCATAGTTGCCTGGCCTTTTGGCTTATTGGGTGCAAATCAACCGAATTTTAATTCTTCGCGCTCCGGTAAAATTATTTCGTCCTCATGGTGTTGCTCCGCTACCAGTGAACCTCTCGGCTCCGGCGGAGTCATTGCCTAAGGAGTCATGAACGTTGCTCTGCTGCCAGCGAGCCTGGTCAGTACCCCGGTGGAGTCGTTACATCACCTCTCTACGCAGGAAGCCTTTATCAATCCTTTACCCTTTATTTGTGTGCGATTGCACTTATTTGAGAATGTGCCTGTGGCACTTATTTAGATGGGAATATTTTGCCTGGGCGGATGAGGGATTCCGACTTATTTTGCTTGCAGAGAGGTTGCTCTTGGTCTTATATGAGGACTTGGGTTTTTCCCGGATGACCTGAAATTCTCTTGAGTTAGCCCTGTTCCCTCACAATCCAGTTGCTGATATGTAAGACCTTTTCTGCCTGCACCTTTCAAAGCCGCTAGGTGGTTCCTTATGCTTGAAGACTCCAGTAAGGCCGTGCACTATCCCTTGGTGCCCATTACAAGTGAGTTTTGACTGCCCCGTGTTTTGCGGGAAGGGCCTTTCATCAACATAGAATCTATCAAGGAGTGAGCCAGTTGCGGGCAGCTTAGACAAGGTCTTCCTTATAGATTTAGAGAAAGATTTTTTTTTTATTTTTTTTATTTTTTTATTTTATTTTTTTTTAACAAAAACACGACTTTTATAATACACGGGCAGAAACAGCCCTTTGAGGGCTACTCACGTAAAATAGTGTTTGAGGTCATGCCCGTTTACCGGGAGGACCTCGACTTTTCCTTCCAGAGTTTTCAATCGCAATGTATGGGGACCCACCTTTTCTTTAACCTGAAAGGGACCTATCCATAGTGCTTGAAATTTGGCATGTTTCCCCTTTTCTTCGTGAGCTTTATCCCACTTTAGGACAAGATCTCCTACTTCAAATTTTTTATCTCCTGTAGACTTTTTATCGAACCATTTCTTGATTCGACTCTGGTGGATGGCGAATTTTTCCCGGGTTTTCTGCCTTTCCTCTTCTAATTTCAGCAGGGTGTCAATGCGGGTTTGCAAGGCGGGGCAAGGGGTACCATGACACTCTTGAGATAATTGCAGAGCGGGAAGAGATAAATTGGGCGGGAGGACAACTTCTTTCCCATACATGAGAAAATATGGTGAGGTGCCTATTGAGGACTTAGGGGTGACGCGATCGGCCCAGAGTGCATTTTGGAGGGCATTGTGCCAGTTGCGTTGTTGAGACAGAAGGGTCTTTTTAATGATGCGAATCAGATTTTTATTTGTTGATTCCGCTAGACCATTTCCTT
The DNA here is from genome assembly GCA_034641835.2 of Pinus albicaulis. Taxonomy (NCBI): domain Eukaryota; kingdom Viridiplantae; phylum Streptophyta; class Pinopsida; order Pinales; family Pinaceae; genus Pinus; species Pinus albicaulis. The sequence goes on from JAXQQM020071785.1 coordinate 164,813, forward strand.
GGGGATAGTACTTTGTAGAGTGTTTAAGAACAATGCCATTTTCCAAAGAAAAATCATATAATTTAAAAGATGAAAAATACGTTGCATTATCAAAAACCAAGGAATTTGGAACGCCAAACCTGGTAATGATGGAATGAGTGACAAATTGCATTACCTCTTGATCGTTGATTTGGCGTAACGGTACTGCCTCAACCCACCTGGTGAAATAATCAGTAGCCGTTAGGATGTACCGGTGTTGCTTAGAAGAGTGGGGTAAGATCTCACCAATGACGTCCAGACCCCATTGTTGGAACGGTTCTTCTACTGCTACTGACAACAAAGGGGCGGCGGGACGTGCTTCTCGGCTTGCGAATTTATGGCATTGAATGCATTTCCGAACATATGCGTGGGCATATCTGGAAAGGGTTGGCCAATAATAACCTGCTCGCATTATTTTATGGGCAGTGGTATCCCCGGCAAAATGACCTCCTGCTGGTCCATCGTGCAGCTCGGTTAATACTTTCTGAGCTTCATCATGCTCCAGGCAGCGTAACATGACCCCATCGGAATGTTTCTTGAAAATCTTCCCTTGGATTATCTGGTAAGACGCAGCTTTGAGTCTGATTGCACGTTTTTGTTGGGCATTTAGGGCTAGGTCCAACACACCGTGTGCCAAATATCCCGAAATATCCGAGTACCAAGAAGGGTTCCTTATCTGAGGCATGACGTCAGTTTGGTACATATCAATTTCTTTCTCCCAATTATCTTCTTCAATCTGGTGGGAACTTGCGGCCTCTACAACCATTTGGCATAGACCTTGCCCTTTCACTGTGCGTGCTGGCTTAAACTCTAAGTCATACTCTTGCATACACGCAACCCAGTTCCCTCGTCTCTCGCCCAACTCCTGCTGCATGAACAGTGAGCGAACAGCTGGGTGGGGAACGTAAACAGTGACATGGTTTTTTAAGATGTGCGGTCTGAAATGTTTGACCGCTTTATATACCGCATAGGCCTGTTTTTCGATTTCAGGATAATTTAATTCAGCTCCCTGCAAACCAGTGCTCATGAATGAAATGGGGCGCTCGTCATTATTTTTGTCCTTTTGTATGAGTACAGCTGCTAGGGATGAATCCGAAGCGAAAGTATACAAGCTAAAATCTCTGCCGAAATCCGGGCTCTGGAGGGAAGGTGCTTCGGCTATAGCTTTCTTGATCTGGTCGAAAGCTTCCTTTTCGAGCTGATTCCATTTGAAGGTAGCATTTTTCTTAATCATTCCCTGTAGTGGCTTAACTATCTGGGCGAAATATGATATAAACTTACGTACAAAATTGATCTTACCCAAAAAGGATTGCATTGCTTTCTTACTACTGGGGGGAGGAATCTGAGCAATGGCTTTCGCACGTTCTGGATCAACGACAATGCCTTGCTTAGTTATGATATGACCCAGCAGATTTCCTTCTGCTACGGCAAAAATGCTCTTCTTTGGGTTAAGCGAGATACCGTATTTTCTGCACCTCTCGAAGATCTGTCTGAGGTGACGCAAATGATCTCCCCGATGTTTAGAAAACACAGTAACGTCATCCAAGTAGACCACCACACTCTGGCCTATCAGACCCCTGAATGCTATATCCATAGCTCTTTGGAAAGTTGCCCCTGCGTTGATTAATCCAAAGGGCATACGCCTGAATGCGAAGGTTCCCCACTTAGTCCGAAAGGTAGTCTTTAACCTATCTGGTTCAGCCACCAGTACTTGATTGTAGCCAGAGAAACCGTCCAACAAAGAGAACATTTCTGACCCGGACACTGCTTGTAATATTTTCTCCATAGGGGGCACCGGGTAATTATCTTTATTCGAGGCCCGGTTTAAGTTTCGGAAATCCACACATAAGCGGATTTCACCTGACTTCTTCCGTACCGGAACCAAATTGGACACCCATGTGGAATGGCGAACTTTAAAGATAATGCGTGCATCTAAAAGTTTTTTGAGTTCCTTCAGAATCAATGGTTCCATCGTAGGATGTACTTTCCTGAGCTTTTGTTGGAAAGGTTTTATATTTTCTTTGATGGGTATCACATGTTGTATGATTCGAGTATCATATGTGCGTAATTCCTCATATGTCCAAGAGAACACGTCACGATATTTGCGAAAAAGATGAGTGAAATCCTGAGCCTCTTGGGGGGTGCAGTCCTTCCCAAGGTTGACAAATTTAGGATTATCCTCTGATCCCAAGTTCACTTGTCGATGGGCTAAGATAGAGCTCTGTACTTTGGCATTTGGGGGCCCACGAAAACTATTTTGCAGATTGAACAGCTTCTCAAGTGATACCACCCCTTTAGGCATGGTGTTTCCTTTGGCTTGCTCGTACTCCTTTTGCATAGCTTGGTCGTGCTCATCTTCATCTATAGCAGCGTCTTTGAATATCTATGGGTTACACATAAAATCCAGCACCTGTTGATCATCATCGAAAACGCGCAGGTTAGTGATATTGTCTGGCACGGAGGGTTTATATATAACTTCAATAGAAAAACCATCCCTGAAAGGGGTAAATCTGGCAGCAGCATTAGCCAGAGTATCTGCTGCTGCATTATGCATTCTAAGAACAGATTTAATTCCAAAAGCGTCAAAAGCAGAAATTAATTGCCATACCTCTTGTTGATACGCCTTTAAATGTGGAGACAAACAGTGAATAGTATTGCGTACCTTCCGAGTGATAATCTCAGAGTCTCCAATGACCTATAAGCATTTTACCTTCAAATCCAGCGCCTTTTTAAGCCCAAGGATCAAAGCCTCATACTCAGCAGTGTTATTGGTGCATTGGAACTCCAGCCGACAGGAGATTAAGAATTTTTTCTTGCGAGGATCAAGCAAGACGTAGCCAGCACCAGAACCATCGATATTTTTGGAACCGTCGTAATACAAGGTCCATATGTCACTTTCCGGGCCCTTGGGGGTAGTGGATTGTGGAGGAATTTCGGCTTGGTGTACGACAGTTTGGGCTTGCTCTTCTGCGACGAGTGCCAATTCAGATTGGACCTTGGGGCCTACTGAAGATTCAGGAGGTTGGTAACATCCAAAAATGGCCTCCAGGAAACACATACCAAGTTCCTCCTGGGCAAAGCTAATGGGTTCATTTGTGGCATCCAAATCAGTTACAGTGTGTTTCATGTATGGTTCGCTTTCGACCTTGATTTGGTTATTCCTCCCCTTGTAAGGAAGCCATAAGTGGGACCAATCTGTAGCAAAGTATCCTTGCAACTTGCTAGACCAGTCTCTGATAAGTAGTAGACCATAGGCTTCAGGGATGTCAACAACCACAATATCGATGCATTGATGGACTCTAGAGTCAGATGAAAGGCGGATGATGACATTGTTTAATTCTCCAACGGCTGGTACTTGCGATCTGTTAAGTTGAATGATTTTTGCGTTGGTTTTCTCTGGGCGGATGTTGAGCTTCTTACAGACAGACAGAGGCATGATGTTCATGGATGCACCGGAGTCAACAAGACAATTGTGAACGTTGAAGTTAAAAATCTCAAAAGACAAAAGGAAGGGAGGGGTGGATCCTCTCGAATTCGTGTTGACAGCATTCACTATAGACTGGATATCTGGACTGGTTTGTGCAGATGTGTTCCTGACATTTTTCGTATTTGGGTTGTGGGCGAAAGCTTTTAGAATAAGCTCCTTTTGATTTGTGATGCGGGCCAGCTCGTAGAGTGAGATATTAGCTCTGGTCTTTTTCATGTCCTCCATGATGTTGTAGCAAGTATCAATTTGGGGACTAGGTTCGGTAGTGGTTTTAGGGGATTCTACCGGGAGCTTGCTCTCTTGACTTGCTTTGCTATTACCATTTGTGGGCTTCTCCGGGGTAGCTTGTCCTTCGTTTCCAGGGGGAAGAATTTTCCTCAGAAAAGCCCTTTTCTTGTCTTCATATGATTGTTCAGGGACAGATCCTTTGCTTCTAAGACTATAATTTCAAATGGGTTGAGTCTTGGGACTGCTTTCCATGTTGATATCAATGGGAAGAAGACTTCCCCCCCCCCCGCGGATTATATCAAAAGTTAGGACAGAGGCCCCTGGTTCCCCATCTAGGAGCGAACCTTCATCTTGATCAGAGACATCATCCTTTGTCTGATTTCCTGGGGTTTGGTCATCCAACAGTTGGTTAACCACCGCGGTCATGCTGCCAATCCATTGCGGGCACGTTTTTTCGGAGTGGGCAGCTTGGTGAAAAGAGAAAAAATTATCTTTCCCTGTCTCTTCCACGTTGAGAGCGGCGCTGGAGTTTGACGGAGGTATGCTGGTGTTGGGATTACTTTTTCTGAAAAAGGGTTTTGGGGGTTTAGTAGTAGTTGAGGTTTCAATGCCCTTTCTCTTTAAGTCAGAGACCTCATTCGTTAGTAGTTTGAGGGTTTTGGCCATACTCTCGAAATCCAAAATTTCTTTCTCTCTATTAGGGGTGGAAGAGTGGCCCCTTTTAGCAATTGGTTTGTGATCATCCTTTCCTTCGTGGTCCATGACTCCTATCGACAACATGTCCTTCTCTACAGCGAGAGCAGCAGCGTAATTTGCTGTAAGGGTAGCGCGGGCTTCACGTTTGACGAAAACGGCGATATCCCTAGGGAGAGCTTTAGTATAGTAGTCGATGGTGATAGAGTCGTCCAATGCTAAGTTTGGGGGAAATTTTTGTAATATTGTAGCGAAGCGTTGGTTAAAGTCTTTAACCTTCTCTTTTCTATGACACTTGATGGTGCTTAACTCTGTAAGGAGCATAGAGGGTGTTTTATCTTCTACAAACTTTTGCAGGAACACGCGACGGAACTGGTCCCATGATGTAATAGAAGCACTGGGTAGGGAACGATACCAGGTGGCTGCATGATTTTCAAGAGTGTGTGGGAACAGTCGACATGCGACATCATCAGACTGAACTCTCATGATTTGTAGAGACAGATAGAAACTACTAATATGATCTTCCGCTGATGTGCCTTTCTCAGGATCGAACTTAGGAAGATGGTTCTCTGGGTGTCTAGGCATATCATGGAGAGGACCTAAAAGAGCCAATGGGGATTGAGCCATCCAGGCTAGTGGCTGCACCCTCCTGGGGTGCTGATGATATCGAGTTTCTGCCTCGGACTCACTTCTTGTCCCTGACATTGATGCTCCTTCATGATGACGGTAGTGTTCATCTCGGTGTCTTTCACGGTTATTCATGTTCCTAAGATACTCCCGGTTGCGGGGAGGGGGCCTATTTTGGTTTTGGTGGTGATGATGGTTAGTGTGGTGTCTCTGGCCGCGAACCACATCTCCTCTACCTCCACGTCCGTGACCCCTGTTGACCCCACCCTCATTTCTTCGAGGCCTATTTCCTTCCCCTGCATTTCCTTGGGCTGTGTTACCTTCTCTTTCATTTCTTCGACCCCCCTCTCCTCCTTTTCGCGGGGAATACACTTGGTTGTTGTTCCACTGATGTAAGTCAGGCTGAGGTTCGGGGAAAGGTTCTGTATCAGGGAAGCCTTCACTATCTTGGACAACGGGGTCATTTTCCTGGACAGCCCGCCCGAGGTCTTCAATCATGGTGTTCACAAGTTTAGGTATGGTGCTGAACATCACACCATTACGAGTGATGTTCTCAGCTGGCGTCCTAGTGTGGGCTAGAAAATCCGTGATTGGGGCATATCGTAAATCCTTGGCGAGATTACGGGCAACTGGGCGTAAGGATCTCAACTGTTCGTTAGTGATTTCAAAGTATCGAGCCTCCTCCCTTGGAATATCCTCCAAGGGGGGAAGAGTAGGTTCGTTATTTACGACCTCTCGGTGGGGAGTTTGTGATGGAATGTCTGTTGTATGCTGGGAGGATGCCATGGGCCCTCCTTCTAGCGCCAAAATCTGTTGACGCGAAAATATTTCCGGCCAACAGTAGGGGATCTCCCCGGTAGAAAGTCCCACTTACACTTTGAACCGTTTGGAATAGGGATCCCGTCCGGGGTGTGGGTCCGGCTACCGCTTAAATGACTTTCTCTTCGGTCTCGAAGAACCTGATCGAATCTGCAGACATACACTTATTCATATGGTACAGAATACATGACTGATGTGAAAAACTGATATATAACACTGTGCGTAGCAAGGTAATGAACAGAATGCATACGCCCAGGAAGTGTCGTTAGCAACACATCTATGGGGCAATGCATGCAAGATAATCTGACCACTAAAGAAACAGTTCTTTGTGGCAAGGATATCCCTTAACTTTCCGAAAGATGCGACGAAATGCTAATAAAATAGTTCATTAACATCCATTATAAGAACAAATGGTAAACTTGAGCATCATCAAGCACAATCACAGATAGCTATGGAGTACAAATGATACTATTAAGAACACAGCTTCATTAATCATACGATATTCTGAAACTATACGCAGAATACACACAGTTTTGTCACAGCTAAACACATCATCCAACAAAGGGGTTTTAACAAGTATCTGAATAACATATGTGCAAGAGTATGACCCTTCGATTACAATGCAATATTGCTCTTCAGTCCACAAAATAGAACCCCTTAACTATGTACCCCGCAGGGGTATTTATAGATTCAAGAAACGCCCTTTGGGATTTCTGACGCTTCAACTTCCCAACGATTCAGCTGCCCTGCGACCTTGGAAGAACATGCGACCTGCGACCTGTGGAAGTGATTGCGACTTGCGACTTAGGTGCAGGTGCGACTTGCGACCTGGGTGCAGGTGCGACTTGCGACCTGGGGACGGTTGCGACCTGCGACCGAAAGAACTCAGCTATGGAGGTGGTCGTGTGATTGAGAGATTTGGAGCGTCAATCTTCTTCCCCTTGAGGAATTCTTGCCAGGTCTGGTAATCCGCTGCTATAGGGGAGACTAGCGGGATTTCCTCTTTTAATCGATGCATACATTCCAAGGCATTCGGTATCAGAGTTTCCTTCTTCTGGGAGATCTGGATTGAGAGGGAGGCAAGCTTGGTATAGATTTGTACTGGAGTGACAAGCAACCGACTTAGGTTCTCTTGTGATGCCTCAAATTCTGGTGCGGCAGCAACTTGTCTCACGGGTTGTAGAAAAGACTGAATTTCCTGATCTACTTTCTCCCAATCTTTAGTTTCGTCTAGTGCCCCTAACGACGGAATGTGATGAAGAGCGTTCATGGAGTCTATACCACTGATCAGGTGATTATATGCAGACATCACTTTGTCCAAATCTTTGGCCAGCTTGTCTTTGGACTGCATCTTCATCCGGATTTGTACTTTGGCGTCTTGTGTGTGACTCCAATCCTTCCTAGGCACATTTTCGGGAGCTTGATGGTATTGCACTATCCAGTTTATCATTTTGTCCAAAGCTACCGAGGCCTCCTTGAGCTGCTCATGCTTCTCTTTGGTTTCCACTCGTGCCTCTGCCAATGGGGTCACTGTTTGTTTTAGGGTGAGCATTTCTCTATAAACTTGCCTCATGGTCATTTCCAATACATCACATTCTTTCATGACTGCCAGTGGGACCTCGTTGAATTGGGAAGGCTTACTTTGGAGCTGTCGCACTTCACTCTCCAGTACTGACTTCTCCTGTTCCGTAGCTTTTAGCCTGTTTTTTAGGGAAATAATCTCCCTGCTCATTCTAGTGACATTCTCCTCCGTGGCCGCGGCAAAAGCGGTACCTGCTGATGCTATCATTACAGGGTTGGTCCTTGTATCCAGGAGTATGTCCTTTTCAGTGGCGACTGTAGATATGGCGGGATGGCTCTGCGCCAAGGATTTTCTTTTCTCTTGCCGTATTTTGAAAGAGAATTGGTCAAATGTCAATCTAGTCAGGTCGAAGACCTCTTCTTCTTGTTCCCCGAAAAAGTCGTCACCAGAGATGATACTTCTTGTGCCACTCGGAGGAACCTTCAGGGGAGATATGTCGATGTCCTCTATTAGTTCATCCTCTTCATCCTGTCTTTGTCCTTTTCTTTCCTCCTTTTGCCGGCTCTCGGCTTCCGCCTTGTCATGTTCATCCTTCTTCCTGCGTTCTGTCTCTGCCTCTTCTTCTCTTTCGGCTTTTCTTTTACGCTCTGCCGTGGCAGCTTGGTCTGCCTTCTTTCGACGTTTGGCTTTGTCAATTTCTTCCTTAAGTGCTTGTTCTGCCGCCGCCTGTGCTTCCTTTTCCTGTCTTTCCTTTTCCTCGGCCTGTTTCCTTTTCCGCTCCATCTTTGCATCTCTTCTACGTTTCTCTTCCTCCTCTTTCATTTTCTTTTCCTCTTCCTTCTTGGCTTGGGCCTCTGCTCCTCTTAGCTGATCCGAGGTGTCAGGCCCTGTACTAGTCCGGATTTTCTTATCCCTGGAGGAAGAAGAGCCTCCTAGTTTATGGCTCCTGTCTTCTAAATTTTGGTGATCCTCTTCTTCTCGGTCAGAGTCAATCCCCAGAGCTAGTTTCCTGTCTGCGTTGTACCAGTTTCTTTTCTCATCCTCCACCGGGCGTTCGACATGCTGATAGCTCCATTTAAACTTGGCCCTCTTACAGTGCTCAGGAACTATCTTGACCGGGTCATATGTTCGGTAATCCAGATTTCTAAAGTGATAACCTTTTATCTCTTCCCCTTGAGCCCCTACTTCTCTGAAGTACTTGACTGTATAAGCACTGATGGTGAGGGGCAGAGCGGGCCAAGGTTTCTTCTTTCCTTTGGAAATGACATTGGAGAAACCTGAGGTCATCTGGAAACATACCTCATGCATAAGCACCTTGTCGGTAATAAACCTAGGCAGAGCATGTGGTGCTTTGAATGTGCCAAATACTCGAATGATTGTATATTCAGCGAATGGAAACCAGTGTGCCACCTGGCCTAGTGTCTCCATCACTCGCCAAGACATGCAGGGGGTGTCTTGGCCAAATAGCTTCTGGTAAAGGGCGGGAATGAATATCTGAGAGATTTGCTCAATATCTGGCTTGTACCTGGATTCCCAGAAAACCTTGGTCTGCAAATGAATTGCTCGGGTCTGTGCGGAGTCCCAGTTATGCGGCCATCCCTTGAAATGCAGCTAGGCACAGACAACATCTAACAGATATGAAGCCATATAAAATTCTGACGGCGTTCCTTCATCTGGGGCTAAAGCCGAAGCCAAATTCATTTTCATTGAGCCCATTAATATACCAGCCCAGTTGAAACAAGTGTCGTGCACCGTTACATATTCCATTATAGTTTCCCATGCATCGTTGAAGGTGGTGGCATCCGGACGTCCGTACAATCTTCACAGCATGGCGACCACTAGTTTATACACTTTCCTCAGACCAGCTACCGGGTACTCCTGGTCTTTCTTGACTTTAAATTTGTCCGGTTCCGCCCACCATCTCCTGATTGTATCAACCACAGGTACTTCATTGGCAGAAGCCCATCTCGGGGTAAAGTTTTCCTCTCGTTGGGGCAGCGAGTAGTAGACCTGGGCTTCTGAGCCCTCCAACGTTGCGAAAGCTTTACCTTCGCTATCTCAGATTACGAACCTCTTGGGATCCGTTTTCTGTATGATCCAGTCTAATACTTTTGGGCACGGGAAGATGGCTGGATGTGCCCCTGCTAGATGTAATTTGGATCTCTTGACCTTTAGGTATACTTCCCGGTCCGGGAGATCTTCTGGAAACTCATCTTCTGGTATAGCGAACTCGTGGTATACTTCATACCATCTCAGGCTGTCCCCTTTTGCGAAGGTGCAAAGGGTATCTCTGTAGATTGGTGGAGGAGATGTTTGCGCGTCTGTGTCTGATTCTTCTTCCACCACCTGCTTGCCTTTCTTTCAGGACACTGGGGGTGCCATGTAGCTAGATTCAGAGAGGACCGGTATCGTGTCTATCCCAAATTCACCTATTGCATTCAGGAAAGAATCCCAGGATGAGAAGGACATGATGACAATGAGCTAAATACAATCTAAACATGCAGAATTTAATTAACTGTTCTCTTGGGGTCGCAGGGTCACTGATTTAAAAGAAGAACTCATATGCGACCTCGCGACCTCGTGACCAGGTCGCAGGGTCGCAGGGTCGCTAACTTCTAAAACAGAAGACCGCGCGACTTTGCTACCTTGCGACTAGGTCGCTGGGTCGCAGGTCGCGCAAGGGCCTGCCGGGGTTTTCGAACGCGCAAGGCTTGGGGTTTATTTCCTTCCTAACGGGAAGCATACAAGGCTGGAAGGGGTCTAGGCTGAGGATAGGACGAAGCCATGAGGGGCTGGTCAAGAAAAAGTGACCCTGGGGTTTAAGGTTATAACAGGAGAACAAAACAACATAAAAACTCAACAGAAAAACCCCACAGCCTCCCCAGTAGGTATTTAAGACAATGGGGAGGCTAGATTCAGGCAAGGAATGCTCATGAAGGAAACACAGAGAGGAAATAGCAACTTACCTGGAAGAAAACGCGCCAGCCGACCTGTCAGAGCAATTTCTAAATTTTCGCGGCAAGTGACAAATGCGACCTAGCGACCTACCCTTTTAAAAAGGGGTCACACGTGCGAGCACTTAATGAGGTCGCAAGTTGGTAGAGTGCGACCTTGCGACCTGGCGACCCTAAGGTCGCTGGGTCGCAAGGTCGTTGAGTCGCAAATTTCTTTAATTACTTCTTCTTGCGACCTTGCGACCTAGTGACCTTAAGGTCGCGGGGTCGCACAGGTCGCATGAGTCACAAATGCTTTAATTTCGAACCATGCGACCTTGCGACCTGGCGACCCTAAGGTCGCGGGGTCGCACAGGTCACATGGGTCGCAACTCCTTTAATTCAGAACCATGCGACCTTTCGACCTGGTGACCATAGGGTCGCGGGGTCGCATAGGTCGCAGGGGTCGCAATTGTTTTAAAGTATGGATTCGTGACTTAGCGACTTGCCCTTCAAAACTTCACTTAGCTTTTTTTTCTTTTAGTTTCAAAGGGGCTCCAAAAATTTTGAAGTGAGTGTTATTATTTCTTGTATTTTTGGAGGGTGTTGCCTCTTTAAGATGTTCAAAGGCCTTAGCTGCTTCAGAAGTCCATGAAATATCATATTTATTCAATAATGTTGTTAGAGGTGCTGATATTCTCCCATAATTCTTAAAAAACTTGCAGTAATACCGTGTTAACCCATGAAATCCTTGCAACAGATTTATGGTCGTGGGGACTTTCCATTCCTTAATGGATTTAATTTTGTTAGGGTCTACTTTAACACCCTCGTGAGATATAATATGACCCAGTTATTCCACCTCTTTTACTCCAAAGAAACATTTGGATATTTTTGCATATAATTGTTTCTCCTGCAATAGTTTGAGCACCCTGTCAACATGTTCAACATGATCCTTCCAAGACCTGCTGTAGATTAGTATATCATCAAAAAATACTAGCACAGATTTTCTAAGGAAGGGTTTGAAAATGGAATTCATCAACCCTTGAAATGTAGAAGGTGCATTGGTAAGGCCAAAAGGCATGACCAAAAATTCATAATGACCCTCATGAGTTTGAAATGTATTCAATCTTCATTCTAATTTGATGATATCCTGAACAGAGATCCAACTTGGTAAAATAAATTTCTCCATGTAATTCATCCAATAATTCATCAGTCACAAGAATGGGAAATTTATCTTTAATAATGAGCTTATTAAGCTCCCTATAATCTGGAAGCATGTGCCATGATCCATCCTTCTTGTGCACCAATACTACTGGAGTAGAGAAATAACTTTGATTAGGTTGAATTATACCAGCCGTTAACTTTCTGCAATCATACGTTCAATTTCTCTCTTTTAGACATAAGGATATCTGTAAGAACTGATGTTTGGATGAACACTTCCTAGAATCAAATGAATATCATGAACATGATCATGACTAGGTGGGAGTCGTTTGGGAGTTTCAAACACCTTGGAATGATTGTCCCTGACTTTTTGGAGATCTGGAGAAATAGATGATTTTGATGTTGGAACTTCTAGTGAGCATAATTGTGCAATTATGCCTCTTTCTTATTTCTTCAAAATCTTTGTTATGACATTAGAGCTTATTATATGTCCAGGCTTCCCTGCAATACCCTGTTATTCAACTTCCTTTCCTTTCGAAAAAAAATTCAGGAAAATTTCTTGAAAATTAAAAGCTATCGTCCCCAAAGATTGTAACCATTGTACTCCTAGTACAACATCAGTACCTCCCATTGGAATAGAAATAAATTGACTATTCAATACATATTCCCCCATGGTTAGCTTGATATTATGGCATTTTCCAGAGAAATTTATAGTTTCTCCATTTGTAACCATCACTTGACACTCTGGTGTTGGGTATAGGAAGCAATTCAATTCCTTGGCGACCTTATAATGATTAAAATTATGGGTACTACTCAAATCAATCAACACTATGACATTTTTCTTCTTGATATGCCCTTTTATCTTGAGAGTTTGAGGAGTGGAAATTTTTGCCAATGCATTATAGGATATGGTCGTACGCATTTCTTATTTCTCTGGGATTGGTTCTTGGTGTATATCCTCTTCTTTTGAATTTTCTTGTTCATTTTCCTCCTCTTCTTCAAAATCTATGTAAAATAATTTATTCTCAGCACACTTATGACCATTAGTGTATTTGCTATCACAACTGTAGAAAAAGCCCTTTTGCTCTTTTTTCTTCCAATTGTTGTGGTGTCAACCTTGTAGGTTGTGGAATTGTAGGAGTAGAAAACCTTCCATATTTATAGATGTGAGTGGTAGGCTTCCTTGTCACCATAATTTTACTTTCAATTTTTCTTGCCAAACTGAATGCCTTCTCTAATTAATAAAGTTAAAGGTGAACCTCATGTTGGATGTTATCCTTTAAAGTCCCTATCAAGACATCAATCATGTGTTCCTCTGGAATATCAGTTACCCTCATATTCAATTTGTGGAAGTCCTTAATGTGCTCCACCATTGAACCCTTTTTTTTGAGATTTATCAATTGGATAAAGAAGGTGTTTCTCTTTGTATCCTCATAATGTCCTATAATTTTCTCTGTAAAAAGTGACAATTTTTTTACGAGAGAAAAGCCATCAATACCATACAAATGTATTTTTTTCTAAATATAAAGATGCAATGGGTACCTTTTGTGTGTTTTTCAGATTATGGAGATCAAAATATTGCTCCATCTATACTGTCCATGTTACGGGATCCTTGCCATCAAACTTCCTCATATCAATATTTGGAACATGGTGGGTCATAAATCCAACATTAGAGTTTATGAAATCATGATTAAAATTTATTTTATTCTCATCATGAGTTTCCTCTAATACCTTTTCGCCATTAGGAATCATTTCTTGTATTAACTTTGTCAAACCTTCCTTCAACCCTTCCATGTCTGCCTTTAGATCATTCTTCATGTCTTCCATGTTGTCTTTCATTTTTTCATTGATCTTAAATTATATTTCATTCATATTAGCTTCCATTCCATTCTTCAAACCATCCATATTAGCTTCCAAGCCTTTCTTCAAATCATCCATCTTAGCTTCCACGCCTCTCTTCAAAACTTCCATTTCATTTTTTGTTACTCTTTGGGAGAGCGAAAGTTGTTGCACTTGGTCTTGTAATTTTGATATATCATGTTGCACTTATTTCTCTTCATGAGTCATAGTAGAGCCTTCTAAGGGCTTAATGGGTGTTGAATTATTTTTATGGGGCATTTTAGAACCCAATACTGATATATATGCTTCAATATGCCCTTGGAATCACTTCAAACTGATTTTTTAAACAAGAATTTTATAATTTGAAAAAAAAATACACACCCTTTTCTTTCTTTTTAGAAGCTTGATATTGAAACTGATGTATCTCTGTAATTTCATATCCCTGATATTTTTTCTTTTTTCCTTTAGTATCCCTCGAAATCTTCTTTCCAATGCCATAGGTCTAACTTGATTTGGATTCTTCAAGGAAAGTAATGCTCAATCTCCCACAATGACCTAATTATAGACTATTTTAGTAGATCGAAACCATACGGCATGCCATGTGTCATTGTTTCCTCCTTTGGCTCTAAAATCAATACACATGAAATTAAAGTCCATGTAATTTTGGTCACTTTTTACAGAATTCCAATCTGATGCTCAAAGAGAGAGTTATGATGATTTTCCTAAGTTCACCTCTTTGAGATGAAAATCAGGAGCTGACAAAAACCCTAACTTCCATAGATCATATATCCACAAATATTTCGAACCAAGATGTGAAATATATACATGACGTTCCTCATGATTTCTTCACAAACAGTTTTATTTTTTTAACTTCTGAGGCTTCATAGAAAAAAATTTATAGTGAAAATTCCACGATGACCTGTTTGAAGCAGTGAAACCCTAGAATCCAAAGCTCTGATACCAAATGTTATGAAACCATCTCACAAAATAGAAGAAAAGAGAGATAAAAAACTTAGAAATCAACCTTTTCGATGGGGGAACCTCCTTTACATTACATAAATGAAAATTTCTTGGATGATACAAATGAAAAAACCTCCTTTCTATATATAGGAGTCCATGAGGTCACAACATAATCCTAGCTGACCTAACAATAATAATGTAAGGGCACAATAATAACAATAGTGTGATTTTATGGGGCATAATAATAACAATATGGGGACTATAGGGGTACAAAAGTAACAATAAGGGGGCTACACTAACAAAAATAAGGGACTACACTAGTAATATAGGGACCTAACAAAAGAAAATAAAACTGAATAAAATCCTATTCTTCCCCTAACCATTGTCCTTGATCACCTACCTTTAGTCGACCTGCAATACAAAATTGTTGAGACTATTTGTGAATTTGACATGTTCGAACTTCACAGTTAGTTGAAGAAGAATTTTTTATACCTTAGTGATGAATTGGGCCTATGGGAATCGTCCCCACCCTAATTCATGTTCCCACAGACCCATTATTTCCTTGAACTAATATCATGGTGACAAACCATATATGTACCCAGCCAAACTACAATTGCTAGCGAGAATGGTGAAGTTATTTTCACCATAATCCCTAAATCCATCTCACAAATGCTTCAAATTCAAAACACTGATTCCCTCAAGCCACTATGATTAAATTATCTCATAGAACTCTACAAAAATGTAACCTTTCCACAGAGAGAAAATATCTTCAAAGTTTTTCTCCCCAACGATGCTCAATTTCCCAAGATAAAACCCACATACTCATCCTCCTTTTTCACTGAGTTAACCAAGAAGATAATCAAAATCATCTCATACATACTTTGTTACCACTCCAATCAATGGGTGGATATGTCCATTGTTGGTTTCTTATCAATTTTTACCACTGGTGAAAAGCCTGCAATTTTCTATTACATTGAATTCATTGCACATGCCATACATGATCAGTTTCTAAAGTTTCCTACCGAGGGAGATTTAAAATACACCTCTATATTAGTTTATTTGTTTATTTATCATTAGGCAGACAAGTTTCCATTTTATTTGCAGAAGTTGGATGAGTAGGGAAATTCACAATCAGTCATCCATTAGACCTCCTTTGTGAGGAAAAAATCCATGGATTTTTCCTTCGCAGGCTATGTCGGTCAATTTATTTACATATTTATCTATCTGCTAAACAATGATTGGGAACCTATAATATGATCATAGATTCAAAGTGTTTACTGTCAGTGACCAAGTGAAAACAAGTTATTGGTATTTATACCAGAACTATATTGAGATCAAAGTATATGTGTGTGAATTTCCACCCTACAAGCTTCCAAAATTTGTTCCCATGAGATTGTTCTCATTAGAATACATAAGAAAAATGATACATATTATGGATGACTTACATTTTTTTGCAGCTAAAAATAAGGCACAATTCATAATCAAAGCACAAATTGGGTCATTTGTTTGCAATACCAGAACAATTGGTAAAGAGGCAGATTCACTATTGAAGAAAATGAATTTCAAATTAAGTTTGAATTGGTATTATGAACCTTTCAGCATAATTCCGAAGTTTAGAGTGGAGAAAAAGGCCACTCCCTACACCCACACTCCTAGGCCAAAGATAGAATAATTTATGAACTAGATTCAGTGGGAGGAGAACACACTACAGGAAGCCGAAGAAAAAATTATATCCACTACCACTTCTTAGACTCCTATACCTCAAGAAAAATAGGAGAAAAGGATAAGGGAATAAGAATCTTTTCCAGTGACAGAAATTGGATCTAAGGAGTTCCTGATATATAAAAAGAAACAAAAGTCTAACTCTGGACCAATTTTTCAGAAACATAGTAAAGAGTAGGAAACAATAGTTATGAAATATCCTCATGTTTCTGCATGGAAGGATGCCATTTTCACAAGATATCTCTCTTCATCAGCATCCAAACATTCTCTAGATACAACATAAACAATAGACTTGGCTCAGGACATAGTTGAGCCTAACATTTTTTCCAAATACAAGGCAATCAAACATATGAATGAAATGCTAAAATTGAACACATACATCCAATTCTGGAAGAAAACAACTACCTCACAGCACAGGCTTATCTCAACCATTGATACAGAGAAAGGGAAAATGTAGATTTCATTTCTTGAAGCACAGGTTCCAGTTCCAAAGACACTAGCATATTACAAAGAATCTACATTTTCCTTTGATGCACAAGAGATTCATCCAATTGACCAAACGGATATGCATAAGAAAACTAGTGAGATGATGTATTCTACTTTAACTAATACTTCCATGTCGGCCTCCAGATTGGAGGTATCATTCAACAACATACAAACACATTTAAATTTATAAAGGATCTCATCCTTAGCCAAGGATACCAAGATCAATTAAATGGAAGACTTGGTGATCAAGTTGGGATACAATCCCAGTGATGTAAACGCAGCAGAGGAGATTGTGAAAAGGAAAAATTTTTGCATTGCATCATTGAGGAACTAGCTCAAGTTACCAACTATAGAATATTCATAGGCCAAGGAAGTTGGAGAAATGGAAAAGAAAAAGGACGACATGTTCAAGATAATAATTGAACAAAATAGCCAGATTAGAGACATGGAAGTGGAAATGGAGAAACCTCTCAAAGAGCAGCAACAACCATCATAGTTGGCCATATTTCCACTCATAGTAGTCTCCATCTCAATTGCAACAACCCCAGGGGCGTCTACTTCAACGTCAAAACCAACACAAACTATAGATCCTTCAAGTGAACTAGTTAAAGCCATGGACAATTTTTCCATTCAAGAGAAAGAAATTGTTAAATTAAAGCCCTAGCTTCAAACATTGCAAGAACAAAAATTAATAATTGATAGTTCGTATGTTGCAGAATTGCAGAACACTCACAAGCTCACTCAGAGATTTGAATAACTAGAAATTGAATCAGCCATGGCATAAACTTTGGCACAAGAAAAATAAATCATATGGATAGAGACAAATGAAACCATCATTGAAATATGGCCTTCAATCCAAATTATTTTTGAGAAGCAAGAATTAATACATAGATCCAAAGAATGGTGAAGGAAATTAAAACTGAATTGGGACAAAAACCTGGTGAAGCAACAACAATTATAAAGATCTTGAATTCCAAAACCAGAGAAGAATTGGAAGAGCTTGGAATTCAATACATGATAAAAATTATCTTGTAGGTAAAAAAAATGCATAGCAGAAGGAACCTTATGCTACAACTAGAGAATAAATGCAAAAATATGGAATCCAACATTCAAAGATTCCATAAGAAAATTCATGTTCTCAAATGGAAAGGGCTGTCGGGATTAATTGAGATAGGAGACAAGCTTGTTAGCTTGAAATATTATTAGGATAAATTATGTATTGTTGCTCAAGATAAATCAAGATTTGCAAGTATAAAAGGAAAAATCACAGGGAAGGCATTCGCAGAGGCCATATAATTTGACTTATTCATCTGTCATGAGGTCAAGCACTTGTTAATCATCAAGCCTTACCTTCCAAAATTACATGGATGTAGATGAGTCATATAGAAATTTAATAAAATTTTATATCCCAAGTGAAGATTGATGGGAGAAGCTATGTGAGTTACTTGGGTGAAACAATTTCGTCTTCAAAAACGAGGCAAACAGAGCAACATGTTTTGAGGTCCAGTCATCAAAAATCAACCTCAAGAATAGAGCTAGCAGCCACATCAGTTTCTGATGCAGGGGCATTAGGCTCAAAAGTTTATTTGTACATAAATAGACATAGGGGGTCCCATGTTCTTTGAATTCTTGTAAATATTAATATTTTGAATATTTGGTAGGAAATTTTAATTATCCTCAAGTCATTTTTAGAACATGAGAAGTTGGTGGAGATAGGAATACGAAGAGTAAGTTTAGGATTAATTCAGTTATTGAGTCTATATTCAGGAATTGGAATACTATGAGTTGCTGAACTGTTTGTATAAATGTAACCCTGAAGGGGTTAGAGAAAAAACCCATAGAGAGAGGACATAGAGAGAGACAGAGAGATTTGGAGAGGTAGATAACCTCTTCAGCAACAAAATAGGGGGATAGTGGCCACCGAATTGAATATCTGGCCTGTCATGAAATTGTAAGAATCAGCTGAGATTTATCACCTGTATATGTATGTATATGTATATACCTGTTTATGAAGAATTGTTTATAAATCCCGTGTGTGATTTTATGTCTTCTTGGTCGAATCATATGAGGAAACTATCTCAGCGTCACTGTGCATTTTTTGTTGAACTCTATGTGGGAATACCTTGTGTGTTTGTGCGGTTGTTGATTTTTCTCTGTAATTATGTATAGTGTGAATATCTATGCATGAAGTTAAAAGTGAAAACCTGTTGAGGAATCATGGTGGTGGGATTTGAATTCCAGGTTGAGATCTTCTTGTAATGAAGAACCGGTTTAATTTTATATTTGCAGTCGTGGAACTATTTGGTTGAATATCTGAGGGGTATCTCGAGTACCGTGAAGAGAACTGATATATAAGCGAAGCATCAATTTGAAAGGAATCGACGCTTTCAGGAACAGAACATCTAGTTCAAGCATCAGGGTTACGTATGGCGAAACTCTGTGTCAGAGTATAAAAGAACCCTTTTATGTATAACGGGCGGAACCAGGGTATAAAGGAGAAGAGCAGAACCGAGCGCGTCGAAGGAGATGGAACCTTGCGGGAGTGCACAGTAAAAGCGGTTTCCGGGTTTCATCGCACTTCTTTAGGCAAGTAAGTGGTAATTCCTGGTTGGACAATGATTCCATAGGATTGGTGATGCGTGTCCCTGAGCGACATAGGAAAAACATCGTTTAAAGTGCGCCATCACACGTTATAGTTCGTACCAAGACGCCGAGCGATATTGTGATGAGTCGTTGATTTGGGAAGGGGCCATCGAACGGTGATCTCACGCTGGACTTGCCTGAAGTTTAATAAAAGAACCCGGATCATATAGACAAGATCAACGGTGTGGATTCATTGATACATCGGTGGGACCAACGGTGTAGATTCATTGCGGGAGGGACGAGTCAAGGTTTTTCGCCGTACTCCAGGAGCCTCTGCAATGACGTCATTGGTCCTATTGATCGTAGAGGTGGGGTCTAGAGCCAAAGGTTTGGTATAAGCCATTTACTTAAAAAGCGTGGATTATTAATAAAATGTGCGAAGAGTTATAACTTTAGTCCTAAAGTTCGGAGATAATATATATAAGCCGGGAGATAGAATTAATGTTCGAAATTTGCGAAAATATTTATTTGTCAATTTATTTGAAATTGATAAATAAATCAAAACGAAGATTAAGAGCCATGTCAGCTAAACCTGGACTATGGAGGTAAACCAGGGCCAAGGGTGGGCCTTGTTGTCAAGTGGTATCAGAGCTAGAATTTAGTTAGCTCGCTGAAAAGTTGTTTTGGAAATGCACACATAATGAATAGGAAAGAAAGTTGAAGTTTAAATCTATTTGACAGAAGACTGCAGATTTGGAAGCCTGACATGCAGCATGCATATTTGAAGTGAACAAGATTATGGAGTGAGTGGAGGACAGGATCATGATCTTGCAGGTAATTAACTTCAATCTGATTTAATAAGTAGTTGATGAATTATGGTTGCTGAAAATTGAAGACGGAGGTCGATAGTGAAGGTAGTGAGCCTAGTATTCAGCTAGAGGCTGGATAAAGAGGACAATTGCAGTGTTATCTAGAGAATATGAGAAGTTTTTAGCTCTGTTTGGAGGATTGTTTGCAGAATTCAAAGTGCAGACAATTGAATACATCTCAGCAGAAGTAGATCACATCTTTGAGAGAAGTGGTAGAAGAGTCAAACAATGGACTCTGAGTAAAGGAAAGTGTGGTGGGACCTGGAAGATTCCCAACAGAGGTTGTATGAGGAGAGAGCAAAGGTGTTCTTGAGAGAAGTTGCAGAGTGAAGCCTAGAAGGTTCCTACAGAGAAGGGGACCAGCACTTGCCAAAATTCGGAGCTCAGGAGAGAAGCTTGGTGAGGTAAGTTGCAGCAAGAGAGCTTGTTGTTGTAGAGGCTTAGTGCAGCTTGTGAGTGAATAAATCCTAGAGAAGAAAATGGCTACTGAGAGCCATGACAGAGACTGCAGATATTTCATAGGTTTTGAGAGAAACCACAACAGAAGAATGAGTGAAGATGCCAAAGCAAATGGCATGATGAAGAAATCCACAGATGAAGAATGGCAGAAAGAATTAGCTGAGATCAGGGAAGAGTTTAATGAACTGAAGAGAAAGATAGAAGAAAGCCAGAGAGTTGGTTGGCTCATGAGGAAGAGTGTGAAATGGCAACCATTATAGATGAGGTTGAGGCAAAAGAAGATTTCCCTGTTGAGAGAAGAACTCAGAGTAGCTGAGTTGAAAGGAGAAATTCCTGCTTGTGAAGCAGAACAGAACATAGATGAAGAGTGGAGACCTGCAGGAGATCTTGTGAGACATAGTGAAGACTTGAGGCAGCAAGAATCTTGTCTTGCTAAGGAGGAAATCATTGAGGAATTCTTGAGTTATTGGACAAGTCCAGATGATGTGAGGGCTTGTGTTCTTGAGTTTGACAAATGTGAAGTGATGAAAAACTCCACAGAGGAAGAAGAACCCAGAGTTCTTGAGGCAAAGATGGAAATTAAATATTCCATGTGTAGACTTGTTCAAGAAGAAGTGCTTGAGGGAGCAGCCAAGACTGAAGAGTCTTGTGATTTGGAAACTAAAAAGTTGTGTGTGTTTGCAGGTACACCACTGGAAGATGAACAAGATTCAGGGTTTGTTGGTGAGAAGAAGACATTGAATTTGAAATTTTTTCAGATCAATGCTGAGATAGTGAGGTCTCAGGGAGAGATGAAGACAGAAGGGTCAAATGAATATATCGAACAGAATGTTGAAGCTAAGAGAGAAGGGCCAACAGAGGATTGGTCAAGAATAAGTAGAGGCATAAAAGGTTGTGTAAGGTTCCCGAAATCTACACCTATGGAATTTGTTGAATTGTATAGGAGGTTATATTTTCAAAGAAGAGAATTGGAGTTTGGGAAAGCAAGGCAAGAAGATCTTCATGGATGGAGTTCATGGAGCAGATGATGGAAGAAAAGAGAGACTAGCTGACAGTCTCCTGGAGGATGCAGATCAGCATGCTAAGGTGCTGACAGAAGGTTTGAAAAGGAGTTCTGCACAACATACTAATATGTTGTCAGAGAAGAAGGAGACATTGAAGCACTGGAACTTTACTGCTGATGATTCATGTGTTAATCATACAGAGGAAGAGGAAGGACAATAGTTGGAAGTTGTCAGAGAAATGAATGAGAAGGAAACTATGTTGGATGAAAACATAGTGAAGGACCAACATCTGGGCATGATGATTGGAGCAGTAAAGATGACTATGATAGCTGAAGAAAAGATGGTGAAGAATTTCTGAGCCTTGAACCAAACTTATAAATGCAGGGAGAAGAATTGGTGACTAGGTCATCAATTGAGACCATTGGGTCTCATGGTTTTAACACTGATAGTTTGTTTATGTGTACAGGTGATGCAGAAGACAATTCATCCTTTGAAATTGTCTTGAGAGAAGAGAAAATATTGTTGAAGGAGGATGAGACAACCATGTCTCATACACAGGGAATTATCAATGTTATTGACAAAAAAGAGTTGGCTAGTTGGGTAGGCCAAAGCCAACCTGAAGAACAAATTTTAAAAGCTATTGAAGTGAGGAAGAATCAACATTCCATGCTGACAGAATATGAGAAAGAAAAGCTCCAAGAACTTGATTGGATTTCTAGAATCCATCAGGAGGATGAGAGGCAATTGCTGAAGATTGCCCACAAAGGAGCAGAAGATGCTGAGTCTAACTTCCAGCATGTTGAAGATGTAAAACAAACACAGGAGAATTGGCTGAGTTGTTTTCTAAGAGCATTTGAAGCAGAGAAAGGGATTACAGACCCTGGAGCAAGGATGCCTGAAGCTGTGGATAAGAGAGGAGCAGATACTAGCTTGCATAATCAATTTTTGTTTACTAGTATACTGGATGAGTATGCCACTGCTGGTAGGAAATTAAATGGTGAATTGTTTTCTGAGAGTGAATTTGCAGATGATGAACAAAATAAAGGTGCTACAAAGGGAAATATCCTAAGGGATATTCAGGTTGGTTGCATAGAGGCAACACTGGTAGCAGCAACACCCATGGTGGCAGCAGATGCAACATGGAGGATGACACCTGAAGAAGAAATAAACGTGTTAATAGCATGTGAGACAGCAAGAGCAGCAATATTGGAAGCGACAGATATTGAAGGCAGCAGCAGAGGGCAAGATAATTTCCAGCTAGAAGATAAGTTGGACATAGAGATTGATTACATCATAAGACTGATGATGAGGGTAACTCAGAAGTAGCAGACAGCAGCAGGAAAGCAGGGGAGTTTCAGTAGGAGAAAGACAATGGAAGATTGTGAAAGGATAGTTGGGGACAGATTACAGAACAAAGTCTGGAAGCCTAGAGAAGGTCAGTTGATGAATGATATAGCTGATGGACAACAACAAAACCAAGTATGGGATCTTGGAGGTAGAGAGAAGGAGCACATGATCAGGAGACCATGAAAATTTTGAAGCTTGGGAGTCTGATGCAAAGGCATTAGGCTTAAAAGTTTCTTTGTACATAAATAGACATAGGGGGTCCCATGTTCTTTGAATTCTTGTAAATATTAATATTTTGAATATTTGGTAGGAAATTGTAATTATCCTCAAGTCATTTTGAGAACATGAGAAGTTGGTGGAGATAGGAATATGAAGAGTCAGTTTAGGATTAATTTAGTTATTGAGTCTAGATTCAGGAATTGGAATACTAAGAGTTGTTAAACTGTTTGTATAAATGTAACCCTGAAGGGATTAGAGAAAAACCCAGAGAGAGAGGACAAAGAGAGAGAGAGAGAGAGAGAGAGTTGGAGAGGTAGAGAACCTCTTCAGCAACAGAATAGGGGGATAGTGGCCACTGAATTGAATATCTATTCTGTCATGAAATTGTAAGAATCAACTAAGATTTATCACCTGTATATGTATGTATATGTATATACCTGTCTATGAAGAATTTTTTATAAATCCCGTGTGTGATTTTATGTCTTCTTGGTCGAATTATATGAGGAAACTATCTCAGCGTCACTGTGCATTTTTTGTTTAACTCTGTGTGGGAATACCTTGCGTGTTTGTGCGGTTGTTGATTTTTCTCTGTAATTATGTATAGTGTGAATCTCTATGCATGAAGTTAAAAGTGAAAACCTGTTGAGGAATCACAGTGGTGGGATTCAAATTCCAGGTTGAGACCTTCTTGTAATGAAGAACCGGCTTAATTTGATATTTGCAGTCATGGAACTATTTGGTTGAATATCTGAGGGGTATCTCGAGTACCGTGAAGAGAACTGATATATAAGTGAAGCATCGATTCGAAAGGAATGGACCCTTTCAGGAACAGGACATCTAGTTCAAGCGCCAGGGTTACGTATGGCAGAACTCTGGGTCAGAGTATAAAAGAACCCTTTTATGTATAATGGGTGGAACCTGGGTATAAAGGATAAGAGCGGAACCAAGTGTGTCGAAGGAGATGGAACCTTGCTGGAGTGCACAGTAAAAGCGGTTTCCAGGCTTCATCGCACCGCTCTAGGCGAGTAAGCGGTAACTCCTGGTTGGGCTGCGATTCCGTAGGATTGGTGACGTGTTTCCCTGAGCGGCATAGGAAAACCACCGTTTAAAGTGCACCATCGCACATTATAGTTCGTACCAAGATGCCAAGCGATATTGTGATGAGCCATTGGTTTGGGAAGGGGCCATCGAACGGTGATCGCATGCTGGACTTGCCCGAATTTTAATAAAAGAGTCCGGATCATATAGAAAATATCAACGGTGTGGATTCATTGATACATGGGTGGGACCAACGGTGTAGATTCATTGCAGGAGGGACGAGCCAAGGTTTGTCACCGTACTCCAGGAGCCTCCACAATGAAGTCATTGGCCTATTGACCGTAGAGGTGGGGTGCAGAGCCAAAGGTTTTTTATAAGCCATTTACTTAAAAAGCATGCAGTATTAATAAAAAGTGCGAAGGGTTATAACTTTAGTCCTAAAGTTCAGAGATAATATATATAAGCCGGGAGATAGAATTAATGTTCAAAAGTTGCGAAAATATTTATTTTTCAATTTCTTTGAAATTGATAAATAAATCAAAAAGAAGATTAAGATCCACGTGAGCTAAACCTGGACTGTGGAGGTAAATCGGGGCCAAGGGTGGGCCTCGCTGTCAGTTTCAAATTTCCTATTATCTTGCTTTGTTTTTGTAAACAGTTTTTGATATTTTGTAAAGAATCTTAAGAATTTCAATCAAAATATTTTTGTTAAAGTTTTGTATAGATAATTCCAAATTAGAAGTATTAGTGCTGGGATTTGTATGAAGAAATCTACAATTGAATGTAAATTTTTTCCTTGAGCTCAAGTGGACAAATTTCAGAAATACAGAAAAATATTCATGATTCATGTGTCAAACTTGTTGGTCATGTTATTATTCTTTTGTTAATGTGTTTCCTTCTCTGTTAATTCACATTTTATTTCATCTATTTTATTCTAAGAAAAATGAGAATTTGAATTTGTTCAAATACACTCAATTTTGGATTATGAATAAAATAAATGTTTTCCACTGAAGTTAAATAATATAATTCTTAATTGCTCTTTGTTTAATGTATTCTTAATTTTTCCTTCTTTACCATATCACAAATCTTTGTGGATCTAGAAAGTCTACCTACCCTGCCCTATTAAATTTTTCTGTCATTCCTACAATTAATGAACTAAAAGTTTAATTGACTGCATTTCCCAATGGTTTTCCCATGTTGTTCCAACTAAAAAAATTTAAAAATAAAATTCAGAACTTCACATCTAGCCTAAAATTTAAAAAAAAAACAAATTCTAATATGACAGAGATATCCCTCTCTTAAGCTGGCAGGGCTAGATCCCAACTTCGAAAATGGTTTTGTGGTTACCTCTAGAATTTATTTCACTAACTTAAGAAATTACGGAGTGATAATACAAGGGTTTCTGCATACATCTAGCATGTTGTTATGATCATCTGTAGATATTATTTAATGATGCATGTTTATGACTACAAGTTTGATTAATTTGTGAATTGTTTAAATTGATGAAATTTTGCCACTACACTGATTCACCCCCCTCTAAATGTATTGTTTAGTCTAAAAATTGGTATTAGATCAGGTCCCTTTAGGAATAATTAATCACTTGAAGGTTGATCTTCAAAAATATGGGCTCTATCTAATCATCAGGCAAGCCTCCTCAATTTGATGGAATCAATTATGCTTTCTAGAAGATAGGAATGAAAACCTACATAATATATTTGGGAGCTGATGCTTTGGAAATTCTAGAGAATGATTATCAATTTCCTCATGATCCACCAACTAATACATTTGGTAAGGCTCTTTTTACATCTAATAGCTAAACATGATATCGTGAGTGGTTTATCAAATATCAAAATTTTCAAGGTAATGCATGGAAAATCAGCCCATGATCTATGGAACAAGCTCAAAAACTACTATGAAGGAGTAAAAAAAGTGAAGGAAGCCAAGCTAAAAAACTTGTAGTGATCAATTTGAAAGTTTTGAAAATTAAAGAATATGAGAATAGTGCTTCCTAATTTCTACGGTTATGGTAATATTGTCAACTCTATCATAGGTCTCGGTGAAGAAGGCAAGGAAGGTGATATTGTTTCAAAAATATTAATATCACTTCCTTCAATATTTAATCACATGATAACATCCCTTGATGAGATATTAAACATGGAAAATTTGAGCATGTATGTACTTCATGGAGCACTCACAACATATGAGCTAAGGAAAGAAAAGGACAAATCGAGAATCAAAGAAGAAAATTTTTAAGTAGCTGCGGATGGAGGAAAGTAAGGGAATCAAGAATACTATGGTCTTGAGTCTTATGAAGAAGTAGCTAAGTTCGTTAGAAAGATAAGGAAAAGGATTGGAAAGTTTAAAGGTAATCTTCCTTTTAACTGTTTTGAATGTGGAAGAATAAGAAATTGTGCTTCTGAATGTCCTTATGAAAAAATGAATGATAGTGATGATGAAGTGAAATTTAAGTCTAAGGATCAAAATAAAATATGAAATGCCAAAAAGAAAAACTTCTTCTCAAAGGAAGAAAGTGATTACAGAAACAATGAAAGTGTGATTGATAATGAAAGAGGTGAGATATTGTTCATCACTGAAGCAGAATAAATTGAAGCAAAAATAGATTATGAAGGAAAACTTAGAAGTGCATTGAAATAAATGAGATCTCTTAGAAATATGGTAGTTCAACTATATATTCAAGTGAAAGACCAAGATCAATATGTAGATTCCATTGTCTCTCTCAAGGTTGAACTAGAATAAGAAAAATGGATAAAGGAGATTTTATTAGAACAACTTAAAAAAAGAGAGAGAAGAACATCATGAAAAAATAGAAGAAGAAGTTGTTCTTTTGAAAGAATAATTGGAACAAATCAATAAAAACTAAAGTTTTCTCAAAGGATTTGAGTCATTAGATCAAATTCTCAACATACAAAGATATCCTCTCATTAAAATAGGTCTTCGTTATTTGGAAAATTCTGGGAAATCCAAAGATAAAGATTTTTCAAGTACATCAAATGAAGAACATCCAAAAACTAGGTGCCTACATACATTAGATCCAACAACAACTCATTTGAAGACTGCAAGAAATTTATGAATCATCAGAAACATGTAAATTTGAACATTTAAAAAATCTCCTATAAAGGATCCAAGGTTCAAAAAGATCCATCTAGATCAAGAAAGAAAAATAAAATGAAAGTATAAGGACCCCCATGATAGAAAATCCTCTTAAAGGATCAATGATAAATAGAATAATAAGATTTAAAGATAAGCAACGAAATAAAACACTTCCAAGGAAAAAATTCAAAATATATTCCTCGTTAAGTTGGCCTAATGTAACCAGGTATCAAAATGTGTTTTTTGGTCATTGTTTTTAATTCTTGAGTTTTGGACATAAATCAAGGAATTAAAGAACCTATGATGATTATGTCAGGTATAGAGGATATGATAGAATTCCCAAGATCATATATATAGGAAATCAAATTAGGAGTTATAATAAAAAATGATATGGGTCATTTATGCTAATGTCCAAGCCCAATATATAATGTGTCAAGTTTCATAATGAAGGACACATACCACGTAACAGTGGGATCAATTTTAGAAGGTACAAGGGAGGAGGAAACTTTATTAGTCTGAGAACAAATTCAAATGCATGGAGAGTAAAACAAGAATAGCAAAGGTTAGCTCTGACCTCTTAGATCTAATCCATTGGTGAAGGCTTCTTCAAAGATAATAAATTTTAAACATGAAACTTGAAGAAGAAAAATTATGAAAGATAAATATAGGAATATTATACACTAGGAAGAGGGAGAAATTGGCCAAGGAAGTTATGAAAAATGAGTTTATTCATATGAGAGGATCAATTAAGCAACTCAAAAAAATTTATTAGTTCACTTTGAGTCAGAGATGTGCTTATATGACATGTGAAATTGATATATCATACATGGTTGATTTCAAAAATGATATGAAATAATGCAACTATAAATAAGTTTGACTAAAAAACCTATATAGGAGGAGTATGCTCATTGCAAGAAACTTCACCAGAAGAGAGTTTATTGACATGAAGAGATTCACATATCTAGGAGCAAATTCTCAAGGGGACAATTCCTTCACAAGAAAACATGTCCATAGGAAAATGCAAGAACAATTATGAATCATTAATGGGAAGCTATGATCAATAGCACCCTTCTCCATTGATTTCAAATTTGGAGAGAAATAAGACACTAGGAAAATAATGCAAATATAGAAGGGGGAGAGAAAGAAAACATTGGAGTAGAGAAAGAAGAATTTAGAGAAAGATTTATTTGGTCTAGTAGAAACTTTACAAGGGGAGTTTAGGTTATTTCCATCAATGACCCTCAATTTATCATGGATTTTTCATCATTGAACAAGGGGGAGTTTGTCAAAGGGGAATTCAAATAAAGCTATAGATGGCATGGTTTGATAGACTTCTCTGAGATAAGTTTGATATCTTGAAAAGGTCATATTAAATGGTGTCAAAGTGGTTTGAATTGTTTTGAGATTTTTTTGAAGTTATGTTGTTCAAATGGGCCTATGGATGGCATGGTTGGATAGTCATATCTAATACCTTTCCAACAATATATCACACTTAGTCAAAATCTTCCCAGATAAAAAGATTTTCCAGTTTGAATTTGATAATGGCAATGAAGGAAAAAACACCAAATTTGTTAAATTTCGAGCATATTTAGATTGGATCTATGATCTTGTGTTGCAATCCATGGACAAGGGCTTGCACATTGTTTAATAGGTTAAAGAGCATGCACCTTAGGGATGATCTAACCATTTAATAATTTATGAATGATGGGTTGTTCTATGACATGCATAAACTTTAATTCCTTCCCCAGATTACTTTCCCTCTGTTATCACCCTAGTAATTCTTAGGTCATGGGATTTTGGTTTATATTTAAATAAAACCAGGGGTAACCAAGAACCTATTTTGAAATCTAGGATCTAGCCTTCCTAAATTACGGAGAGGGATCTCTCCTGAAGATTTAGCTTGATTTTTTTTATAAAATTTTAGGCTAGGTATGATTGGACAATTGGTTTTCTTTGAAATTTTGGTGGGAATAAAATGTACTTCAAGGTAAACCATAGAGGGATCTACCAGACCATTGGGCTATGGAGTCAACTTCTTGGCAAGCAGAGCTAGGAAATAAGGTCAAAATAGAAAATGTACTAAGGGCAGGGTAGATGACCTTCAAAGGGTTTGAAATAGGCTTTTTGATGAAATGGCAAGATCTGAACAAAAGGGAAATTAAGAATCCTTAAGTTACAAAAATGAAGATAAAAGAAAGGGGTCAAACAGGGACTAAGAGAATTTAAGAATTCTTAAGTCTGGTCATCAGCAGAAAAAATATCAATGAACAACTAGTAAAAAACAGGGAGCTTTAAACACTAATCTTGTTTAATATTTCCTAGTTAATCATTCAAGAAAGAAAACATATAAATGTATGTATGGAACTTTTAGAAAGATAAACAGTGAAAACAGGAAAATACTTGACTTATCTGATCAGCACAAGAATCCTGATTTATGATGTCTTTTATTCTTAGTTCCAGTCTGCTACTTAACAAATCGACTCACACAAACTCTAATGTATTCAGCAAAAATGTCTATAGTAGTCTTGACAAATTTTATTCCGCACTTAATACTTCAAAAAGAGAAGTATTTATACAAAAATTATTACAAAATATCTGAGAGACATGTAGGAATATATCTAGGCAAAAATAAAGTTTATTACATAGAAAGAGGGATAGGTGCAAAACAAACTGGCAAGCTATCATCTTATCAATAAAAAATAGGATGAATTATCTTAACTTGTTGTTGGGTTGTAGCTGCTGGAAATGCTTGCTGGAATTTTGGAAAAAGATCTTTTTGAAGATAAATTGAAAAACACTCTTTCCATTTCACATCCTTTAACCTATGCTTTATCACTAATACTCTTTACGTTGTTTCTTTACTGCTTTACTGTTGTAAAATAAATAATAATATGCAGTAAAAAGGTGTTTTGACTGATACTCTTTGACTCTTTTTTTGACCCTGATACACTTTGACTGCAAATCTTTATATTAACTCAGCGAATTCCTGCCATTGTTCTACACTGGGAATTCTCATACTCTTAAATTTCCTATAACTTTCATCTACCTTTGTATACTTAGCAAAATTGGGCTTAACAATGAAAATATGTTTGATCTCATTTTGTAAAAAGAACAAGTTCTCAAAATATTCCAAAATAACTTTACCTGCTGGAGACCCTTATGGTAAAGGTTTGCTGACCTGCTCTTTGGCATAAGCCCTAATTTTTTTGTCATAATCCTTCTGTGCCATTAAATTTTCATTCAAAGCATGAATTTCTGGAAGGCCTTCTTGTGTTAGTACTATGTATTTGGCCCAAAATCTTGTGATTGCCAAGTTTATGCCCTTGCATCTGTCCTCCAAATTATTCATCATATTTCTCTTATTAAGGACTTTCTTGATTTGTAGTATGCTTTCATTTCTATCCTAAATTTTTAGCTCTTCAAGCTCTTCTCTCTGTTTGCTATTCAGAAATGTAATAAGCTTCAAGGCTTGAGCAGGTTTGTCAGCCAGTTCTTCTTTTGTCTTCTGAATTTTTATTTGTGCTGCTTTAAGTAACTCTTTTTGTTCATAAATAATTTGGATTGAGGGCCATTGTAAATGTATGCCTTGAATGATGTTGTTCCAAAGATAATTTTTGATATAATATACCTGTTTAGTGAGATTAACCTATTGTTGTAGAATCTTTACCTGTTCCTGCAATTTTTTGGCTCTCTATTTATGTCCTTTGGATGTAATTAATGCATCTCTATTAGATGTTTAAAGATTTCGGATGGTGCCTTTCAAGTTGATTATCTCTTTATATTTTAGGGACATGTCTTCCATAGCCTTGACTATGGCAATTGTTTCACTTGTTTG
Organism: Pinus albicaulis; assembly: GCA_034641835.2. Taxonomy (NCBI): domain Eukaryota; kingdom Viridiplantae; phylum Streptophyta; class Pinopsida; order Pinales; family Pinaceae; genus Pinus; species Pinus albicaulis. The sequence goes on from JAXQQM020071785.1 coordinate 195,773, forward strand.
ATTTACCTGTGATGTAGATGATGAAGTGGCAGAGATATCTTTAGAAGTAATTGACACTGCAGTTGCCAATACTCCTTTCGGTGCCAAATGTTCTGCCAATGTAGAGGGAACATCTGTACTTACAGTTGGAATAAATGTGGGAATGGAGACTTCATGAGATTTCTTTAATGTTTCATTTTCTTTCATTAGAGATTCTATTTGATTTTCTATCTCTTTAATCTGAGCTGTCTTCTTCAAAACCAGTTGCATAGTTTCATCCTTTTCTATCTTTTCCTGAAGAATTTCTTTTTCCTGAGGGTGCTCACTCTGTGAAAATTTGAGTTGCTTTCTCAAGGCAGCAATATCCTCATTATTCTTCCTTGTCAATTTCTTAGCAACTTCAGTATTGGAGGGATCTACTCAAGTTTCTATCACCAAATATTCTAAGGACTTGATTCTCAAATCCTTAGCATGTAAAGATGCTTTATCTAATTTCATTTAAGTTTGAAAATTATATACATTCTTTTGAAGCATGGTAGCACTCATGGTTTTTCTTACTGCCTTTGAATACATCATCTCTGAAGAACTTATATGGAACTCTATCTGATCTAGTTCATGTATAGTATCAACATTCACTTCAAACTCTATTTTCCTGTAGTCTGTGGCTGACTTTGGATCTGTTACTACTGGTTGGAGAAAAAACATGAATATTTTATTTGTTGAGTAATAAAAGGCTGTCACAGGTCTGTCTTTATCTCCTGGCTTTTCCTTCAAAAGCTTAGAATAAAAAACATTCTTGATTTCCTCATTCTTTTCTCTGATTTTCTTGAACTTTTTCTGGAAATCAGAATCAATTTCTTCTGCTGCTTTAGAGGAGGAGGGAGCTTCTATATTAATTTCTGCTTCAACCATTTCTTTGCCTTTTCCCTGTGCTTGTACCTGTTCATTCTGAATTTCACTGAGTGTTTCATTAACAATAATTGTGGCCTCATCATCTGTTTGCTGATCATTATTATCATCTACATCTATGACTCCTTCTTCTAGAGTAATCATTCTAGCCTTCTTGTTGTAGACTGTTTTAAATTTGTTTTCAATAATTGTCTCTGCCAAATAGCCTTCTTCTTTTCTAGGCCTTTTATTAGATACCTCTGCTTGTTGGTTAACTGTAACCACCTGTGTACTGTCCATATAATTTTCTTGCAGGCTATCTGTTTGCATCACATGAATATCATCAATTAAAGTGTTTGCAACCCATTCCATTTGATTATCATACTTTTCAATTAGTGGCTTTGACTCATGGGTGAATGGAGTTAACTTACACTTGACCCTGAGGTTACTTAAAATACCTTGAGGTTCAGAGTTCCAGTAAAATCTTTCTTGGAACTTGAATGTTGATAATTTGCTGCTTACCTCTTTCAAAACATCTGTGCTGTTGACTATGAAAGAGCCAATTTGACTTTTTAACTTGAATTGTGCTTTATTTTTGGAGGCTATGAAGTTCACTGCATCTGCATTCAAAATATGTTTCATGTATTCCAAATCAAAAATCCTGGTATTTAGAAACTTTGGTAATTTGTAAGGAGCCATGATTGCACCATACACTCTGATTTCTGTGTGATTTTTATACAAATACCAATCTCCAACTTTACAGTTTTCAGACAACTGTAAAATTCTTTTGATTTCTTCATTGATCCTTGGTGGCTCTTCTTTGTCCAAAAATCTCATGGCATGTTTGATAAACAAATCATTGAAATCCCTGTAGCTGTACTCAATGTTGTTTTTCCTGAGAAGAAAATTCCAGAATATCACTGAAAGAGGTTTTCCCTCCATATCCATCTTCTGTAATGCAATTGGAAAATTATCTGCCTGAGAAAATAGGAAGAGATGTAATAGATATGATGTATATCTGAACACTCCTTCATCAGATAATTTTATTAGCTGATAATGTATATTATTAGCAATGAATTTGGCAAAGTTAAGGACCAATTCTAGCTGTTGTCTAGGAGACAAAGTAGAGAGGAACCCTAAAGTGGAGGCATCTATAAATTCATCATTAACATAGCCTAGAATGAATGAAAACATGGAAATGATTTGTCTAGAGCCCTCAGGGAAGTCAAAAGTATGATAAGGTGGATTTACCTTAGGAAGGTTGACATGACTAGGCATGAAGTTTTGAAGGATCTCAAACTTCCTAGGGAAATCCAGGTCTAAATACATCTGAGTCAAATCTTCAATTGAAAATGATACTGCTCGTGGATCATGGCTTAGTTGGAGGATATCATTGATTGCTTCAACAATTATGTAAAACAGGACCTCACTATCTTTGTTCACCATGCATCTCTGGTCAATGATATAGTGCATCTGACACAACCTAATGAAATCTTGAGCTGGATGGGTGATGGGAACCACATATTTAGGCAAGTTGGAGTCCCATATAGGTATATCATTTTCCACTTCTTTCTCAATTTTTTCCTGACACCAGCTATGTACTTCAATTAGATCAAATTATAAGGTAGCATCAGCAATTCTGTAGTCTAAGTCAATCAAGGGATTGTTCTCTTTAGAGGTGACATGAGGTTGCAATGGTTTGACTACATAATTCAAATGGATTTTCACCATGGGAATATCTTTTGGATGGTCAAAATTCTTCAGGTGGAAGTGGCAAATTCTGGGAAAATTTTGACAGGGTTTCCCCTGTTTCTTCAAGGTTTGAGTACTGTCAGATGAGTACTTTTGGCTTTTAAATTCAAATTGGTTTAATTTTTTTCTTAAAAATTAAGAATTTGTAGGTTTGGATTACTAAAAAAATACCTTTGAATAGGTATGATTGTGGTCGAAGAGGGTTGCAGATGGTACTAGTCTTCAAACTAGTTGCAGATGTTTGGTAGGAGGCACTGGGAGTCTTTGCAGGCGAAATTAGGAGGGGAAATGGCTCTTAGAATTATGAACTGGGGTTAAAAACAACTTCAAAATGGTGTCTGTGAGTGTTTTATGAGATGGCATAGGTGCAAATGCATGTAAAAAATAAGAGCTAAGTCTGAAACCTTAAGTATTATCAATAAACATGACATTAATTACAGGTTGGAATTAATGGCGGGAGTGGTTTTTTCATTTGAAGGCGAAACCATTAGTGGTTATTGCATTGCTCCTGGACGATAAATGGCTTTTCACTTTTGCAATGCGATCCAATAAAAATAAGACACGTAGCGGATGGTGGTTTAGAGAAACAAATTTTATCGCAAATTTTTTTCCAACTTCGCCTGATCAATTTTATAATGCGATATTGAATACGCGTCGTCGGATTTGATCGCCCGGTGTGAATGGTCGAGATTTTTCAGGAAGATTCGGGGATATGGAAAGGTGGGACCTGACTTAAATATTACTTGTCAATCTAATAGCGATAGTCAACGGTTACAGGCTAATGCGATGGAAATGGTAGGGGTGGGGGAATGATTTATCGGGTTTAGTTTAGACCGTAAGATTAAAGGATTAGGATGATTGGAGGGTCGGGAATGAATGCGAGGATGCTTCATTTTTATTAATGAAATTTATGTATAAAGGGGTTTATACATAGAATGGGCGGGTTATTAAAGGTTTATCAAACCAGGGTTTAGATTGTGATAAAATGATACGTATCAAGAAAATGGGATAAGGTTATAGCTTTAACCATGGGTAAAACTTATGAGGGGAAGGCGAATAAACTCTTTTTATTCATTGTTTTATATACACAAGGTATAAATAAATTGCACATTTTCAATATGATTTATATTATATAGTTTCAGATTTATCAAAGGTCTAAAACTATAGGGGAGAGGGGATATTTTATTATGGATAAGTTTCATGTCAAAGGGGTAATTTCGGGATGTTTTTCAACATGTGTTTAATATATTTGAGATAAAAAGTATATAATAAGAGGGTTTTGGAGATATTAAATAAAAGGGAGCTATATTAATAGGACTAGGATAGTTGATAGGGAGTTAATAAAATATGTTAAGTGTTAATATGAAAAGGGACAATGAATACTCAAAATTCATAAATAAAACTAAGGAAAATGAAAATTAAAGCAAAGCTTCATTATCATAACTTAATCACTTTTACATGGAATATCATGTTTTTTGAGGGCTTTATGTCTTGTAAAATGGAGGGAGTTAATGAAATGGGTATTTATGAAACATTCAAGTAAGAAAAGAGTTCCCACTTATGAAGTTAAATGGTGATGAGTGCATGAAGGGGTAAATGATGAAAATTTCTGGGATTAATATAGAAACTTAACATTTTCAACTAATCAATCATTGAGCCTTGGGTCCGGTCCCAATAGAAGTCAAGGAAATGCCTTGAGCCTCTTTGACTGACAGTCTAGAATATCAAATTGCTATGGGGAGAGGAAATTAGTTATTTATATCTTGGTGAAATATATTTACAATGATGTTTCCTGCCTTCTTCTACCTACCCAGTCATTATCTTCTAAAAAAATTTTCTTCTATTTTAATCAGGTGCATTTGAACTAGCAACCTTACAACATTTTATTCCTTTTGAAAGCAGTAAAATATATAATTCTACACTTATTGCATCCAAGAATCCAGATTAAACTGTTGGATCCTTTTATTCTCTACCTAACTAATGAATTGTCATGATTAAACTGTATGAAAATTCTTTATTCACTATCTACAACATTTGAAATTGAAAAATGACGAGTCAAGATTAAATTGTTCAACTCATCATAGATTATGGCATTCATTGAAACTCTGCCATAATCAATCTGCAAAAAGTAATAGTAGTGGCATTTAGACTTGCACACTTTCATGTTTTATTCATCTTTTTTCTTTTGGGTTATACCATTTTTTCTAAGCCCTTTGATTTTTCTTTTAGGACTTTTTACCCTCTTTTTTTTTTTTGATTGGGAGTGTGATTGATCATTGAAATAATTATCTAGTTAAGAGACATCAAGAGTTGACTTGATAACATTGTTGTGTTTTTGGATTGAGAATTCTATATATGTTGTATGTCTTCACATTGTATCGACATAGGACGTGATCTCTATTGGGATGTATTGGAACAAGGTTGTGTTCTTTGTTTTTATCATTCTCTTCGTTGGGTTTATTTCCCAAAGGTTCCAGATGATGTTTTATGTTGTGGTCGTGCTCTCTATTGAATTGATTTCCCAAAGGTGCAAGCTCATGCTCTTTGTTGTGGTCACGCTCTCTATTACAATCATGCTATCTATTGTGTTTATTCCTAAAGGAATAAGTTTTTCTCTCTATTGTGTTGATTTCTTGAAGACAAAATTCATGCTCTCTATTGTATTGATTTCTCAAAGGCACAAAACATGCTCTCTGCTGTGTTAATTTCCCTAAGGCACAATTTGTGCTCTCTATTGATTTCTCGAAGGCACATGATCTATTATTTGTTTTTTTTTTATTTCTTTAAGGTATAGGGTTTTCTCTTTATTTTTTTTATTTCTTGAATGCACAAGACATGCTCTCTATTGTGTTGATTTCCAAATGACACAAATCATGCTCTATATTGTGTTGATTTCTGAAAGGCATGCGATGTGCTCTCTATTATGTTGATTTTACAAAGGCACAAAATGTGTTGTATATTTTATTTATTTCCCAAATGCACAATGTCATTCTATTTTTTGTATTACTTGCTTGAAGGCATAGGTTCTGATCTTCATTATGTTGATTTCCCTAAGGCAAAGGTTGTTAAATTTGTTGTATTAGCTCAAAGATGTAGGTTGTGGACTCTGTTATGTTTTCTTGAAGGTGAAAGGTGATCCAGGAGGATCTAGACAACCCAAGGAGCACTATGAAGAAGATATAATCATGTTAAGCCTAGGTTGAGGATGTATTTATTTTTAATTAAAAGTGCTCATATATCCGTAAAATAGAAATTGAAAATGTTGAGAGGATTTTTCCTCAACAATTCAAAATTTGATTTCTAATTTCATATCGAAGTTAATAGATTATTCTCATCCCTAAGGTTTTGGGGATAAGGCCCTTGAAAGTAGGGATTGAGATATTTCCTCCATAGAAATCTCATGAGAAAATTTTAAGGGATATGAGAATTATTTCCTCCTTAAAATCAGAGATAAGGAGACATTTCCTCCTTAGTTTTGGGCTCTTAAGAGCTATGTAATGCCATTATATGTACAGGAAAGGTAAGGAGAAAGAGAGTAAGGAGAGATTTGGAGTGCTTGGAAAAGTCATTTTCTAGCAGAGCTTGGATAGCTCATAAGTATTTTAGAGTATGGATGTATAGTTGAGAGTTCTCGGCTGGCCACCTTGATGTAAAAGTCAATGTACATTTATCTCTATTCAAAAAGACAATAGATCGATTCGTCCTGTTGGAGACAAATCCGGAGAGGTAGCTGAGTGGAGGGGGTGAACTCCATTATCAATTGTGTTTTTCTCTTTCTTGTGAATGTTTGGTTATGTTATTGAACATATTTTATTAAAGCATTCAATTAAATTATTTTTTAATCATTTTTCCTTATACATGTTTTAAAGTTTAATCTGAGTTAGAACTAAAAGTTCAATTTCAGATCAATTTTGGTATCAGATCCTGTTCATTGTTTGGTTTAGTGGGTACATCTTCCAGTTTTAGCTCAGGAAATAACAAGAAGGAAAAGGAAATAATTTTGATTTCAAATGTCATCTTTTGATTCCTTTCTTCAACAAAATTGGAAAAATTTCTTAAACATGCAAGAAATGGTAGAAGAAATGTACAAGGATTTTCAGTTATGTAAGTAGATAAATGAATTGGAAGAGAGTAATTCATCACTTTGAGAGGAGAATCTCAAGCGGAAAATATTTATCGAAGCCACAAAGGACAGAGATGTTTTGAAAGAGTCATTGAAGGATTATTTTTATCAGCCATGTGAGAAACGTAGTTCTCATGGAGCAACATCTTCTACTTCGTCATTGACAAAGAATCAACAAGATAATCAAGTGTCCGAGGAGGTACGAAGAATTTAATTTTCTATACCTTCTAATAATGAAATTAATGATGCATCATTTGCATATTTTGAAAATCCTACCCAGGGGATTGGTATGAAATTGTTGACAAAGATGGGATACAATGGAAGAGGCCTTGGGGTTAATGGTCAAGGTATCATTAATCCTATTGAGGTGAAGAGACAACCTCTTAAGGCAGGATTGGGCTATACAGAAATTGGAGAGAGTTCCAAATTTGCAGAGGAAAGAAAGTTGAATCATGGTGGTAATGGTGATGGAAAGAAGTCGTCACGAAGAAATGAGCACTTCAAGAGAAGATATAAATCTTGTTATCCTGATCAAGGTTTGAAATAATTTATGCCAAGGAATCGATGAGTGCATTTTTGTGTTCATTATGGAAGAAATGGGCACCGGAAGGAGAATTGTTGGGATCTACATCCAGAGCTTTGACACAAGTAGAATAAATAGTTCTCGTAGATATATCTTCCAAAGTTGCAGAAGGAACCTGCAACAAAAGCACAAGAGAAAAATATTTTTGATGAAACATAGCCAATCAAAGAAAATCCATTCACCTATCTTGGTAAGCAATGGATATTGTTCATCCTTAATTAATTATTAAAAAAAAAAATCTTCTCAGAATTGTTTCTGCATGAAAATTCTGTTGAAAGTATAATATTATTGAGATAAATGTGAACTATGATGATGAGATGGAACAAATTCATTTTCAAATTTGATCATCAAACAGATTGTAGGTTGTAGTTCATGGTATCATTTTTTTTGTTGAATCGATTGTGGTAGCATAAAAGAAAATAGTTGTTGAACCTGCTACGTGTGGAGGAGTGCGAGGAGTCTGTATTTGGATCCCATAACATATTTTGTTGGGCACTTGGTTTGAAGAGTTGAGTGTTGGTGATGGAGCCGAGGATCAGAGCCATTGTGGTTGTTGTATGGTCGTGTTCTGATGTTGTATATCAGCAAAAAAAATTTGTGTTTTAAAATCAGTATCTACCACCTGCGTGGAGAGGCACATTAACCATGGTGCTGGTAAACCCATTGTGAGTCGATGGTGTATGCTGGGTGGGTGGATTATTTGGTGAAGCCATCGTGAAGTGAGTTTGGCTTCAACCATTCGTTTGGCATGACCATCCGGAATTTTTTTTCAAGAAATCCGCCATTCAAGGTGGTTCTCGTCACAATATCTGAGGTGATTGAGACCCGTGGAGCCCTCTGTAAGAGTTGTTGAAGCTGCATGAAGGTTGTTAGTCGAATGTTGCGGTTTACATGAAGATCTTTGCGAATCAGGTTGAAGGATTTGCATTGAGTGTAAAGCTACCATGTGAGCCACTCGTGGTGCATAGAGGAATTCATGTGGATTGAAGTGTGCTACAACTAAGCCCAATGTTTTGCATCACTCCCAGAAATCATGGTGGAGTGACCAGAGTTCTGATCGTGGGCGATCGTGCCTCAACTTTGGTCAAGAAGACAAACCTTCACCATGCAGTCATGTTGACCGTGTGAATTCAAGTCAAATAAGAGATCGAGATTGATATTGAGCATCGTTGGAGCTGTGAATGGTCAATATGAGATAACGCAGAAACTGCAGTGAAAATACTCCACTCTCGGATGTGAATGCTAGCCACTTAACCATCAGAGTGTATCCAACAACAAGTAATGTTATATCCAAAGTTGATGTCACATTGAATAACTCAATCATGGATCTGACATATCACCTTGCGAAACCATAATCTTACGATGATATATAAACTGCAATAAAGGATACATTTGAAGGATCAAAATGGAAATAACAACTTCCACCGAGATAAGATCGCCTGTTAAGTCAGGACAATTTCCTGAAAATCATCGTCTTTCTGTGGCGGTTGATGCAAAGATCCGATCAAAGAAAAACAACACTGAAGGAATAATTATATTTCCTTTCCAAAGTTTTGGAAGCACTGTCTTTGGATCCTTTGCTGAGTTTGGCCAAGGTTCCATGATTTCATGAAAGGAATGAAGATTCCATAGCATGATCAGAGTACATCCCGATGTAGAACTCTGCAATGTTGGAATTCGATCCGAAAGGCGAGCCAAATGGTCCATGAGGTGATCATGGCTTTAATGATATGGTGAAGGTTTCATAAATGTTTCTTATGGAGAGTAAAGAGGGGCAGTGCCAATCGGGTCCGTGCATTGGAGCTCCTGGAAATAATTTCATCTTCGCACAACATTGCACAGAAACCCAGTTATATAACGAGGGAGATCTAGAATTTGAAACAGATATTGAAGAAGCCAAAAGAAGAAAGGAGCGCCAGGAAGTGCAATATATGCAACAGGTAAAGTAATGGATGACCTTGTTCTCATTTCAAATGGCCATACCTACGAGAGTGAAGAAATCTTGCACGATTTTTCAGAAGGTGGATTGAAGGATCCCATTACAGGAGAACATCTAAAGGATGATTTTTTGACACAAAATCATGCCTTGTATTGCACTATAAAGAAGTGGAGGCAACACAATTACATGGCTCGGATTTTACAGGAAAGAATTGAACTAGAAAAATGCAGAAAAAGAGGCTCACATTTTGTGTGGAAGAATTACATTTTTGTAACGAGGATGACACAAGAGTGAGAGCTTGTAGGCTAATTAAATCCTCTACGACTCATGGAAAGAAGTTTTTTAAGTGATCAGATGGTGTTTGTGCGAGTTGTTCATGAGGCAAAGTGGATGAATGAGATGGAGTTTAGCATCTATGATTCATGGTTTGATCCAATTGTGTTTGTTTCACCTGGGCTTGTTCTTGATGGATTTATTTACTTGAGGGCCAGTCCAGACACATGCCATAGATGTTTTCAGTTACGAAAGAGAACAGAAGAAAATAACGTTTCATTATATTATTTGAGAGGTTTGCATGAAAAGCATGAGAACTAGCTCTTCCCTGCTCAATGTGGTAGTCATGGGTTGTTGTCTGTGAGCCAATTACCTCTTGACATTGATAGGTCTCTGCATCTTGAGATCCAATATCACATGTTTCTTCTGCAAGGAGAGCATTTACATGCTAGTATTCAGAAGGTTCTAACATTAGTGATGGATTGTGAGCCCAATATTGACTTCAACAGAGACATTGAAGCAAAGCAAGTGGCCATAAAATTTGGCACTGATGAAAATGGAAATATGCAGAGGAGCTACAAGCTAGAAATAAAAAATCTAATACAATTTGGCAGGCAGAGTTCGATTCTACGAGAGAGCAGTATGGTTTTGTTGTAGTTGAGTTGGAAGTCAACTGGATTTTTGGTATGGGCTCTTGAAATGAATTTATGGAAAGTCAAGGTTGTTTTTCCAGTATGATTCCAGCATGAAAAATTCAATTTTTATCTTCTTGTTGAGTTAAAATTTGGTGCAACATGCAAACCATGTTATGAAGAATCAATGCAGAATCCCAACATCAATTCCAACAAGGCAGCATGCAAGATTACATCAAATAAAAACAAAATTGTTCCAATATTCAGAGGAAGAATTGACTTCATTCAGAATCGACTTCAATTTTTGAAAATACTTTTAGAGGACTAAAAGATTTTTTTAACAGGGAGGTGTGATCCAAGAGGATCTAGACAACCCAAGGAGCACTATGAAGAAGATATACTCATGTTAAGCCTAGGTTGAGGATTTATTTATTTTTAATTAAATGTGATCGTATATTTGTAAAATAGAAATTGAAAATGTTGAGAGAATTTTTCCTCAACATTTCAAAACTTCAATTTCTAATTTCATATTGAAGTTGATAGATTATTCTCATCCCTAAGGTTTTCGGGATAAGGCCCTTGAAAGTAGAGATTAAGATATTTCCTCCATAGAAATCTCATGAGAAAATTTTAAGGGATATGAGAATTATTTCCTCCTTAGTTTTGGGCTCTTAAGAGCTATATAATGCCATTCTATGTACAGTAAAGGTAAGGAGAAAGAGAGTAAGGAGAGAGTTGGAGTGCTTGGAAGAGTTATTTTCGAGCAGAGCTTGGATAGCTCATAATTTTTTCAGAGTATGGATGTATAGTTGAGAGTTATCAGCTGGCCACCTTGATGTAAAAGTCAATGTACAATTATCACTATTCAGAAAGACAATAGATCGATTCATCCTGTTGGATATGAATCTGGAGAGGTAGCCCAGTGGAGGGGGTGAACTCCATTATCAATTGTGTTGTTCTATTTCTTGTGAATGTTTGCTTAAGTTATTGAAAATATTTTATTAAAGCATTCAATTAAATGATTTTTTAATCATTTTTCCATATGCATGTTTTAAAGTTTAATCTGAGTTAGAACTAAAAGTTCAATTTCAGATCAAAAGGTCATGAAATCTGTTATGTTTTCCTAAAGGTGCAAGATTGTGAATTTTATTTTTTTGTTTGAAGGCACAAGTCATTAAATCTATTGTGATGGACCAAAGGAGAAGATTAGGATCTATGTTGTGTTGCGTAAGCTCAAAGGTGTAGGTTGTGGGTATTGGCACGAAGGTATATATCACAAGTTATATGGTAGTTCATTGGCTTGAAGGCATAGGTCATGAGCTCTATTGTGTTGAATGGTTGTATGCTCGAATCTATATAATATGTATGGTTAAGCCCAAAGGCTTATCCTTTACCTTCTCAAACATGGTATATATACTTAAATATATATTTTTTTGGTAAATTGAATGATTAACTATGTAGCCTAATTGATTTTAATAATGTTTTATTTAGGAGAGGTCACATGTTTGAATTCGGTGGAGTCTGTTTTTTTTTAACCAAAGTGTATTTTGTCAAAAATTTAAATATATTAGAAAAGGGAATCATGTAGAACACAAATCGAAAAAAATTTCATTATGTAGGTGGCAGACTAGAATGGTGCAAATTGTGGAACAATTAATTGTTTATAATGTTTTTGGGTTAAATTAAGGGTAATTTTCGTAAATGGATCATTAGAGGAAATTTTAGCCTAAACGTGGCCTCCTAAGGAAAAATAATAAAATAATAGTTAAAATAATAAAGCAAGAGTTATGAATCTTGGAGGGAAAAGAACAAACTACTTTTTTTAATTGTATTTTTGTCTTATCTCCTCATAGGTTTACTTAATTTTCAAGTGTAGATAGTTGTTGGATGAAAAATTAAATTCCACATCCAACGATTACCCATTATGAATACTTTTGAGAAGATCTGCATTGATAAGGACGTGGGTTCCTCCATTAAGGTTGGTGCCTTAGTCAAGTTTAAGCCTATTGCAGGTCAGTGCTTGCATATCATCAAGGTTGGTTCCTCAATTAGGTTGAATCCTTCTGCATGTCAGTGATTGCATATCATCAAGGTTGGTTCCTCAATTAGGTTGTAGCCTAAAACATGTCAGTTTGTTCACATTTTGAGCATTCATGTATCCAACAGGTTAGTCTCTACAAATTTATTTTGGGGGTGGGTGCCTCCAACAGATTGGATCCTACAAATCTATGGAATCAAATTGAAGAAGAAAATAATAATTTGTGGTTTTCTCCTACAAGGGTTTCCATGTACATTTGGTGTCTTGTTATTATTTTTTTCTTATTTTATCTAATGATGCATGTTTGTAACTATATTTTTTATTAATTGGTGAATTTTTTAAATTTAATGAAAATTTTCCACTATAATGGTGCAAATTGTGGAACAATTAATTTTTTATAACGTTTTTGGGTTAAATTAAGGGTAATTTTGGTAAATGGATCATTAGAGGAAATTTTAGCCTAAACGTGGCCTCCTAAGGAAAAATAATAAAATAATAGTTAAAATAATAAAGCAAGAGTTATGAATCTTGGAGGGAAGAGAACAAACTACTTTTTTTAATTGTATTTTTGTCTTATCTCCTCATAGGTTTGCTTAATTTTCAAGTGTAGATAGTTGTTGGATGAAAAATTAAATTCCACATCCAACGAGTACCCATTATGAATACTTTTGAGAAGATCCACATTGATAAGGAGGTGGGTTCCTCCATTAAGGTTGGTGCCTCAGTCAAGTTTAAGCCTATTGCAGGTCAGTGCTTGCATATCATCAAGGTTGGTTCCTCAATCAGGTTGAATCCTTCTGCATGTCAGTGATTGCATATCATCAAGGTTGGTTCCTCAATTAGGTTGTAGCCTAAAACATGTCATTTTGTTCACATTTTGAGCATTCATGTATCCAACAGGTTAGTCGCTACAAATTTATTTTGGGGGTGGGTGCCTCCAACAGATTGGATCCTACAAATCTATGGAATCAAATTGAAGAAGAAAATAATAATTTGTGGTTTTCTCCTACAAGGGTTTCCATGTACATTTGGTGTCTTGTTATTATTGTTTTCTTATTTTATCTAATGATGCATGTTTATAACTATATTTTTTATTAATTGGTGAATTTTTTAAATTTAATGAAAATTTTCCACTATAATGGTGCAAATTGTGGAACAATTAATCGTTTATAATGTTTTTGGGTTAAATTAAGGGTAATTTTGGTAAATGGATCATTAGAGGAAATTTTAGCCTAAACGTGGCCTCCTAAGGAAAAATAATAAAATAATAGTTAAAATAATAAAGCAAGAGTTATGAATCTTGGAGGGAAAAGAACAAACTACTTTTTTTAATTGTATTTTTGTCTTATCTCCTCATAGGTTTACTTAATTTTCAAGTGTAGATAGTTGTTGGATGAAAAATTAAATTCCACATCCAACAAGTACCCATTATGAATACTTTTGAGAAGATCCGCATTGATAAGGAGGTGGGTTCCTCCATTAAGGTTGGTGCCTCAGTCAAGTTTAAGCCTATTGCAGGTCAGTGCTTGCATATCATCAAGGTTGGTTCCTCAATCAGGTTGAATCCTTCTGCATGTCAGTGATTGCATATCATCAAGGTTGGTTTCTCAATTAGGTTGTAGCCTAAAACATGTCAGTTTTTTCACATTTTGAGCATTCATGTATCCAACAGGTTAGTCGCTACAAATTTATTTTGGGGGTGGGTGCCTCCAACAGATTGGATCCTACAAATCTATGGAATCAAATTGAAGAAGAAAATAATAATTTGTGGTTTTCTCCTACAAGGGTTTCCATGTACATTTGGTGTCTTGTTATTATTTTTTTCTTATTTTATCTAATGATGCATGTTTATAACTATATTTTTTATTAATTGGTGAATTTTTTAAATTTAATGAAAATTTTCCACTATACTAGTTCGCCCTCCCTCTCAGTGTAGTCTTTAGACTAACACTATGAAAGTGAAAAAAAGAGGTTAGATATTGTTGTAAAACTTTGACCCTCAGATTTTATTGAAACCGTAGTTCATATGTCAAATTCCCTAGTGTCTTGGAGCTAATATCCAACACCTTAAATTGTTTCGTCATGCCAACTAAAGAGGGAATCATACTGCAAAGATAGTTATACGATAGTACCGATCATTCTAAGTTATTCTAATAAGATACATTAGGAGGTATTATTTTGGAAATTTAATCTTGATGAAGAACATTATAGTTATGCTTTACTGGAAGGAAAATTTATTCCTAGTTACAAATTCCTTCATCCTATATACAAAAGTCGTCATGTTTGATGATTCGCTAACTCAGGTTACCCTACATAATCATGTTGATGCCAAATGTAAAATTTCTTGAAAATATGGGAATTCTCGACAAATTATGAGCCATTAAGTTAGCTATCTAATGGGAAACATATGCCAAGCATAGAAAGTGTATAACTTGTTCCTTGGGATAAAACTATTCTAAGAAAATAGGGAAATCATCCATATTTAATTCAAGATTTCACTTCTAGAGAAAAGTAGGAACTTGAGCTGCATTTTCATATTCTTAGAAGTAAAATGAATGGCAGGATGTATTGTAAAACTTAAACCTTTTTGTGGTTGTTGCATAGATTTTTATGCTAGTTGAAGAGGAAAATAAGCCTGATATTTTTGGACAACTTGCATCTAAGGTTGAGGTATGGGTAAAGGTTGTTGTATAGATGGTTACATTATAGTGCTATGGGGAAGATACTATGGTATAGATGGTTGCATTACAGTGTTTTGGATGCCTAAGTGTTACTTGACGTTTTATTAAATTCATATAACCCTTTGGTTTGGGTTGAATATTCCCTAGATGTCCTACTTGCATTGGTTGAGGAGGTTAACTTAAATAGTACTCGATGTTAGGAATCACTTGTGAAGGTCACAACATACCAAGCATTATCTGTGCTTGAAATAGAGCTTTTTCCATCGCTAGATTTGCAAGCAAAATCTAGTGAGCTTGCTATTCATTTTGTTTAATGAGAACCTTCATTTGATACGTAAGGTCATAAAGTTGAGTTTTTTACACCTTATCTATGTGAGAGGTGAAAGAGAGGTTACCAATTGCATTGAAACTATTTAAAATGTGGTTTGAAAGAACATTTATCTCCCCTACATATTGACTTTGACTTTACATAGAGATATATGGGCCTCCAAAAGCTCTTGCAACTGATGAGAGTTCCATTTGCTCCAAACGTTCCAATATAGGTTGAATATGATTGCTGAAATATTCTAATACTTCTACTTACCCCTCAAAGAAAGAAGAAACTTATGCAAATACAAAACCTTTAAACTCTCTCCCTTGGAAATTACATTAACTAAGAAAAAACAATCATCTTTCAAATTGCTGATAGTAAAATTCAAGTAATAATCACTCCCCAACCATATCAAGAACCAGACCACAAAGTCACAAAACGAGGCAGTTGACAAAAAATTATATCAATGATTTCTTTAATGAAAGACAAAACTATTGGTTGTTTTATTGTCAAGTTATTAAAAATTCTCTATGGTTCAATATTATTATTCCTAAAAATATACATGAAAATAATTTTTTTCGTAGCATCTTCCAAACCCACAAAGTTGAAATGAAGCACAAACCTGTTGCATATTTCCATTAAAGGTTGAACTAGTGGAGGGAGAGGATAATTATAATTGTGCGAGGAGGATGGGAAAGGCCCTAAACTTGTTCTTGAGTCAAGGCCAGGGTTTTCTTTTGCAGGTATGTGTAAATGAAATCTAATGACAAAAAATTATTTGGGTGTCCTAACAACATTCTTGATAGGTGACCCACCAAACAAGAAATCACTAGCTCAACATAATATTTAGAAGGAATACCATTTTTTGAAGTATAACACCTTGAATCATACAGGTCCTGCAAATCAAATATGTGACCTACCCTTATCCACATGTCAACCATTCCCCCCACCTTATCAAATAGGGTCTAGAGCTGGAACTGGCAGAGTCGGTATAGTATTTATTTTCATTTTTGGATTTAGACATGAATTCTTTGATAATAATGGTGGTGATTCATTTGAGCTTCGAATAGTGGAAAAGTAACTACTGGTTTTGGAATTATACATGCAAAGATGCTAACACATAGTCTTCCAATTTACTTTATTTTTCCAGAAGCTCAATCCTTCTGGAATGGATAAGAATGTAAGGGCTCTATTTTTGCAAAGACAAATCTCTATGATCTGAATGACGTGCACATAGCAATGATGATGGACACTTAGTACTTAAAGGGATTGGTGGTAGGAATTATTTTTGTGGTCTGGCACATAACATGCTTAGAGTATGTTGTGTTCGATATTTTATTGTCTAATGAGAAAGATGAATTCAAGGCAAGCATCTTATCTATTGCTACACAAATTTTCCATTTTTCCTTGCCGTTAGCATGGGTTTCCTTGATGCGAGTGATCATGTTAATATAATTGGTATTTTGTGCTCCTTAGACTTGAGAATATCTCATCCTTCATTGTTTTTATTCCACATAAACACTTCAACAAGCCTATGATCTATTCTAGGACTACATCTCACAAATCAAATAAGATATGCATCAAATGAGAAATGATAAAAAATACATAAACCTAAAATTGGATGCTCTTTTAATAATTTATATGATGATAAAGTGCCATATATTCAAGCGGTAGGTGGAAATATCCATGTAAATAATCAAATGTGCAAGGATATGCTACCCAAAACTAGATGCACAGCTACATCTGAATCCAAAAAAATATTAAGAAGGATAGGATATGCCCACTTTGATATCGCTGATCCAAGTCTTGGAGGCTAAGATCTAGAAGGCTTGAATGTTGATAATATTAGTTACACATTTTTGTAACCATTAGGTCATTGGTTTTTTATACTTTGCTTAGTGGCTGTAAAGATACTACATGACATAATATCCAAGGATCAATGTTATTTATTTAGTATTATATAGAAATATATCATATTTTTGTGTCATAGAATAGTCCCATATAGCCTCTTACTATTTTCAAACTTTAGTGCGCAAATTGTAGGTACAAAAGTATATGCAGATGCAAGCCTACTCTCCTAGTGCTTCATTCATTGTTTCCATGAGATGAAGCAAGATGCTAGGATTTGAAAGATATCCCTTAGTCTCAGTTGGTATTTTGATATTTAAAGAATATGATAGTATTATGCGCTCAATATGTTAACCTACTCTACCATGTTGGAGGAAGGTCGTTTAAAAATTTCTTGGTGGTTATGTAGTTATAATTTTTTTAGTAGGAAAATTTTGTTACATTTATATTTTTTGTGAAACAAATAATGATGAATCTTCAAAATGAGAAGAAATAGGTTATAGTGTAAGACTAAATCTAATACATTCAATATATAAACTATTTTCTTGTATAGCTTACAAGTACAACAGATGGTACCCAAGTATCTCATTAAATGGAAGTATGTCCATAAAATGAATAATATTTTAGTCATTACAAAGAGAGAATTGATTTCATGATTTGAAGAATTTGTATATTCAAGGAATCAAGTGGAAGTATAACTCATTAGGATGGTTTTCCAATTATTTTGGAAGTTCTGTATATAGGGAAAGGTCCTTCATTAGTTGGAGATACCTACATGTGGATTGTAGTGTACTAGTGAGGTTATGAGACAACATGTGGAACATTTTTCAATAATTGAAATTGGGAGATCCTTTATTTGGGAGTTTGGGTAGACAGAAATCCAATAACTTGGGAATTTAACTTGGGAACTACATCTTTACAAGGGTTAGTAGATAGCTTGATGAAATTAAATCTACAACATTCCAAATAAATTAGAGATGTTGATGAATACTTTACCAAACAATGATCAATGACAAGTACTCATTCAGGGAGAGTGCGAGAGATATTAACTCTTATTTGTCTTGTGCTTAGTTTTTGATATTCTTCATCATATGTAATCTTTATGTGAGTTGTTTTATCTTATTATTTATGATATTTTTTTGTAGTTGGATTTAAGATATTTGGTCCAACTAAGATAGCTCCTAAATTAGTCTATAGTTTAGATAGTCTCCCAATTAACTAGAATGTTTTCCTAATATAGGTAATTTCTATTAATGCATAACTTATTATATAAATATGTAATATTAGAAAACAATAATAATATATGTACAATATTTTGTATATTCAATAATTTTATCTATGTGTGTTCATATTTATAATACCACATTTCTCCATTATATTTGTACTGAATTCTAAAATTTATTTCCATGCTCTCTTTCAAGGTAAAAGATTTTAAAATAGAGGAAGTGGACAAAGGCTGACTACCACTGGTGTGTATTTTATATAGAGAGGACCACATTGTACACAAAATTAGAGAAATAATATGGGATCGAAACATAAATTCACAATGATGTCCTTGGGAATCAAATACTTGTTCTTTAACTGGTAGGGAATTGTCCCAAAATAACCCAAAAAATGTTGAATTTACACTTTTATTTTGTTCTTTGAAGTGAGGAATTGAATGGTAGAAATTACATCCATTTCTCTTTGTAAAAATAAAAATAAAAATAAATAAATAAATCCCTTATAAGGGGATCATTCTAAGAAAATACTTTCCCTCTCCCTAGATGTATAAAATAAATCATTTCTATGTTTAGGTGATAAATCGAAGAGTTTGTCCCTATGCAAAATTGGGTTGATAAGGACAATACTTGGTGAAACACACACCATATTTTTTAGGGGATCTAGGGTTATAAAAATTTTATTGGGCTCCCATATTTAGACCTAATATCTGTATTGTAATATTAAACACATGAAATGATGAATTCAAGGAAAATATATAATAATTAAAAACCTATCTTAACCATACCACATTCCCTGATTTTATCCCATTCTTTCTTACTTACCTGTGTGCCCAAGAGTGTGAATTTTCTCATTTTTCAACACTTAGTTGAATATGTCAAACCATTTAAATTATTTCTAACTAACTTCATAATATCCAAATACAATATATAGAGATGACAATGATCCAGATGATCAGGGCGTGTGGAAAATTAGTCTTTCTTACTTTTGTTAATAAACATGGTGAGTACACTAAATGGAAAGATACCAAGGGTCTAGGCCGAGATAAGGTTAGGTACTCTTCGACAAAAAAATTAGAGGATGGACCTATGTTGAATGTGCTAGCTTGATGGGTCTTAGACGCAGGTTTAAAGTGATTGCATAGTCCAACAAAACCCACTATTACTGGCCCTTTCGTCAACGATCTGCTTTCACAGACCAAAGTCTCACCCGAGGCAATATAGGGGGATGCTAGAACTAGGTTTCTACATCTAGAGGGACAGAGGATTGTGGCTTTAGCAATTTTCCTTCTTATCAGCTCTTCAAAAATCAGATCTATCAATACTCTAGGCACTGTTCAACACATATGTTGAACTTACTACAAATTGTGTGATCTTACTTAATCTTGCATTTAAAAAAGTAAATAACCATAAACAAGACTACGCTATTCAATTAAAAATCAAAACCCTTATTCATAATAAATAGTTATAAATAGTAAGTAAGAAGAAAACACGTCAATGTAACTCAGATATTTTCAACAGTTCTTTCATTAATGGCCAGATATTTCTAATAAATTTAGTTTCACCATGTGCACACAGTTGCATGGGTCTATGCACACAACTGCAGACTTCCTAAGGTATCCACACACATATCTGCATGGGTTTGAACACACAGCTACGAAATTCCTAAGGTTTCCACACACACAACTACAGGAGCCTTTACTCTAATCCAAAACACAAAATATGACTCAAAAAAGTCTTACATCCAAACGCATTTCATCAACTTTTGATTCACTTCCTATGACTTCTATCTAGACTCCTTATATAGATTTGGAATTTACAATACCATGGTCCAAAACCATGGGCAGAGTCCAACATTCACAAAATATCCCATCCTGTTACATAATAAGGGGATTTGACATGCCCCAAAGCCCCTATGACTCAAAATAGACATTGTGCTATGTGTTTCTCTCCTCGATTTGCGAAGTATTTCCTTGCTACTTTCTTCGATGGGATCTCATCTCGAACAAGCCCCCAACACGAAATTGTGACTCATCCCGAGTGAAAAAGCTGTTGGGCCATCTATATTCTCTTTGATGTTTCTCAAAGAATCCTTTAATTGGGGCAATACTTCGGTGTACTGCTTTTCAAACTCCTTAATATCTCTTAGTAGTGTCTCTAAAACCTTCTTAGTTTCCTTATTCTCAAATCCTTACTGCATTGTGCACAGTGCCTTCAAATTATTTTCTGTCATTTGGAACATTTGGTTCACCTCAACTTCGCATGGTTTCACTCTATATGTAAGTAGCTTCTCCTTCCTACGTAGCTCATCAACCTGTTCCTGTAATAATTTACTCTCTTGGAGACAAGTAATCCGTTGCATTGGTGTTAAGGTCTTAGCAGTGACCTTAATCTGATCAAGTTTTTCCTTCTTCTTGCACACTTAGTCCTATAGCTTTTGCACCTAAGGGTCCCCCTACAACGAGTCCCATAGATCAAGAACTTCCCCAAATATATGCACACACTCTTTTATGCAGAACTTGACATGTTCTAATGAAACTTTAAAATCAGGTGTGCACTACTCCCAGACTTCTGGCGGAGTGGAAGGCTGCATTTGCATATGCAAATCAACTATATTCATCTGAATTTCCAAGCACACTTCATCAAAATTGGCCTTGGAGTCCTTAACGACAGTGGCCAACTTGGGCACTTTCTCTTCCGACATAGCTGCAGCCTGAATATGGAGCTTTGGTAGATCGATGCATGCTTTAGAGATAGCCTCCTCCAGCTTCTGTTGTTGCACTGCTTCAGCCGCGGACTCTTAGACAACAAGTTGATTTTCCTCAGCCATGCTCTATCATTCCTTTGTAACATCCTAAATGATCAAGAGGGCTCGATGTTCTTTGATATTTAGCTCCTCATCAATGCCTTGGTGGATTTCATGGAAATTCTGTAGTGGCATCGCAGTCAGATTCAACTTTGTATTCTGCTAGAGGGCCACCTGCCTTATTTTCTACGCCATGGAAAAACCTAGTCTGTCTATAGTGATAGGCACTGCATGGGTATCATATGTCAGGGCCAACTCATGCACAGTTGTGATTGTACCAACCTGTGCGTCACTTGGTTGAACCACGCTCACTTGCAATCTGCTCACACTCTCTTGAATAACGCTCATCTGCACCTGCAAGTCTTGCAAGCCCTTGTCAACATATGCCAGCAATTTCTTATATTGTTATTCTATACTGCCCCATAAGTGCTCAGTGGCTTGCTTCACAGTATCCCCAGTTTCATGAAGGTCCCCTTCAGTAAGGACCATGTTTTATGGACTAGCGGAATTATCAGACTTCAACTTCTTTCTCATGCCACCCTTCTATGGATGTCTTCACTTGGTAAAGGGGGGAGTTGGATCTATGTCGAGATCACCGCTAAGAATATCATCCCCTCCTATGTCTAGAATCTTATTATCATGTTATTTCTCAGTCACGAATGTGACCTTTGTGTCATTTTTTTTTAGCTTAGTGGGCTTCACCCCACTTATTCCTACCTGCTCCGTGCCTTCAAGGAGTGGAGTTAACCAAACACTCAGTCAGTGGCTAATTATGGCCTCCACATATTCTTCCTCAACCAGGTACGACAACTCATACCAAACCCCGGCGAGGTCCTTCTTTGCCTGGATTTGTTTATGATGGAAGTTTGCTTTGAACTGCGCTACTTGGTGATATTTCTTCGCAATTTTTGGTGATAACTAGGGCTTTTGGTTAATCATTGTCCGCAAGCTCATCTCAAATCCTACCCAAAAAAACTTATTATACATAACTCTCAATGGCTCTATCGAATTCCATAGTGAAGCATATCTTGTTGCTTCGCATAGACCGGGGTCCGTGTTTTTGAACTGCGACTCCTCAGGTTCACTCCACTCCATTAACGCAATGAGAAGCAGAAGCCATGTGTAGTGGAACTGCTTGCCTTCTTCTAGTGTGGCTCTACAATCGGTGAGAAATTCAGCACATAGATACCTTTCCTAGTCATAGACTACACCCTTGGAACTCTCTGCAACTAAAGCTATGACAGATGCGGAAGCCTCCTCCTTGTGACTTTTCCTCATAATATTCCCCGCAAGAATGTGTCGGGTGAAGCGCACAGTTCTATCTGAATGGAGTTAATTAGATAACACCAAGGTCCCTTGGTCAAATCATAATCGTTCTTCGTCTTATCTATGAGCTACTTATCTTGGATTTTTCCCACAAAAGCCTTCGCGGGGTCCGACCCAAGGCAAGGAAAGGCCATATTTATCTTTATGAGCATCTCAGTAATGGAGATATTCTTCCCCAGCCAGAGAAAGTTATCATGCACTAAGGCTAGCAATTGGCGCACACAAACAGTGTTGATAAAACTGCGCCCAAAGCATGGTACATATAACATATTGAGTATCTCAACCTCCTGGATACCCCTCACCCATTTCATTAGCTCCAATCGCGTTATTCCTCCTTTATAGGCCTATTGGCACAAATATTTTTTGGGCTCAAAGTGTGGGTATTTTCTCCGATCATTAAAATCTCAATATTCCATCTTGATTTTTGGCACCTTGGCCAGCAACTCTCATTCCATGGGCACCCCATCTAGAATAAATGGTGTAAAAACCTTGTACTTCACTGTGTTAGGGTATTTCACTAGCTTCTTATCCTCTGTCTTCCAAGGTGGAATATATGCAGGAAGTCTAGAGATAGGGCCAACCTCCTTAGCATAAATATCTTTTGGGACTTCTTCTTCTTCATTGTCATCTGACTTTATCTCCATGGCCTTTTTATACCGATCTAGAGCTCCCATACTCTGTTGTTCCTATGGGTTTTTCTTCCGGGGTGACTGCCTAAGAATTGGTTTCTTAGGCTTCGTGGACGGTGCTGCGCCCACAGTCATCTGCCTTCTGGGCGACCTCTTCCCTGTGGATGTTGTTGGCGGTGTGGTGGTCATGGTGTGATATGCTCTTGGCCGGATTGTGTGGCTGAGCATTGCATTGATCAATGATTCTCTCAATGTTGTGAAATTGTACTCCGCCATGCAACAACTCCCTCTACTATCTTGTAGACAATAGATCTCACTTATAACACTAGGCGTGCAAAGTATTTGAATGGGGAGCGAGATCCATTCTTTATAGAAAATTATGAATTCAAATTGCTTCATCTACTTCTCATAAATGCCGATTTTGCACCAGATTCGCCCAAATATGCCCCTTAATTGCATCCCTTATACTCCTTTTAATGGCCAAGTCATTTTCTAATCAAATTTTACTACTCCAACGATCATATTTTGGATGAACTCCTCGATGCTCACCCCCTCAACGACGTCTTTCCTCCCTCGGTGCAGTAACCTCTAGCTACGCCTTCCTTTAGCCTGTCGTGTATTACTGTAACTACGATGAAGGTATCATCCAGTAAAATCCTTTTGTGTTTAGTCATATTGGTACCTACATATATCTTCCCCCAACACAAGTTGTTTGGTTAGGTCTGTCCAATCAGGTTGTACCAATGTACTTGGCTCCTTAGTAATGCAAAATACCCCTGATTTCACTTCTTGAGGAGACTCATTAATGCACTACCAACCATCAATGAAGCTATATGTTAATTAATACCCCATCTATCATCTCATCCCAATCCACAGTTCCATGGCGCAACTTTGTTTCAAGATACCATTGCTAAGGTATCGTATCTAAAGAATGAAAGAACATGTGCACGCATTCTGTCTCAAGTTCGATGCCCCAAGCTGTAGTCCAGCGAGCTAAGTGCTTGCAAGGATCATTCTGACCATCATAATTCTCTGCAATATTTGTATCAACCTGGCCAAATCTTAGCCTTATCATCTTGCAAAACTCCTTCCATCCTCCTAAACTTTCCCTATGTGTGCCCAACCATTGGGATGGAGTATACCTCGATATGAAGTCCAAAGGTTTGTATCTCTGGTTCTTAGGCACCTTTTTCTCAAATTCCTCCAAAAATAAGATAATATTCCCCGTTCCATCATAAATAGGAAATTTGCATGCTTTTGACCTAACACAACTCATACATATGGTAACCCTATTACAAAATTTAGTGGTTACTTCATGCAAACGATTCTGCCAATTCTCCAACTCTTCATCGAAATCTGAAATACACGAGCTATCACGCTCCCAAAAAATTCTACCATCTGCAGTGGGATTGATCTAGTCTTCATCTTGCACAATAAGCTTATATATATGATTAATCTCAGCATCCCCATACTCATGCTGGACAGGCTCTGTATAGTGCGCACCTTCAGAAGGATCTAATGGCAGAACAACTTGGGTACCATTATTTTCAAAGATCATATGTCTCTTCCTCAATTTTATTATAGCATCCATTTTGTAAGCTCAGTCAAATCCCAATAGTGCAGGGTATTGGTTACTATCATCAATGATCTCAATCACTTCTAATTCTACCAACATGCTAGCTCCATCAATGTCTATGCTAATCCCCAACAATCGCTCCATATGAATGATCTTCTATTGATTTTTCATCCTCAGCTGAATTGGTGACCATTGTATCTTAGGCCTTCCCATATGCTCCCATGTATTATTTGGCAGAACATTGGCATCTAATCCTAGATCCATAATGACTTGATCTGTCACATAATCTCCACAGTAAACCGCATCTCCCAACCGGTTCTCTTCTTGTTCTTGTATACTTTTTTTACTACGCGATATTCCAACTATAGCCTTTCCTTGCCAACGTAGTTATCTATCAGCTCCTGGAACCCTTCTACAACCCTCTGGTCCCTTATAAATTTCATACACATCTATAAGAAGGACGCCAAGATAGACTGATCAGCTTCCTTTACTTCAGACTTCTCCTTAGGCATGTTATTCAATGGAAATAATTATCTTTGCATGATAGGTGGTGAAGCTTTAGGGGTCATAATGTATTTATTGCTTCCATGAAGGTTTATTTATTGCGCTGCACATTAAATCCAATATTCTTGCCTTCATATTTCCTTATCCAAGTCTCTGTCACAGTCTTTTTTCCGTCTGCGTGGTCTCCTCTGGTATTCACACCACTGTGTGTTACTATGTTAATGCTTGGATCTGCTTGCCGCAGTTCAACCCTCATCATTTGTATATTCTATGCCGACTGCTAGTTGTGCTCCTCCTACATTTTAGCTAACACAATCGGACAATCTTCGATTTCATGTCCAAATTCTTGACAATACTTACAGGAAGCTGTACTAGGATTCTGAAAATCCCTAGAAACATTTCCATCTTGTCCGCAGTTATAACATATCATATGGCCTTGTCCACTACCTGAACCTCATCCTCGGCCTAAGAATCCTCCTCGCGCACATGACGAACCTGAATCTTCGCGGCCTTATACCTACATTTGATACGCACGAGGATTGTTATGCATCATCAGATCATAACTATTACAATGTTGCTCATCATGTCCAACTAAACTACAGAAATTGCAGAACAATTTCTTCAATGATCTAATAAATTTTTTCAATAGGTGACAATATTCCATGGAATGTTTTCCTGCAACTTCGCATAAGATACATAATACATGGGACCCTAAACTTGGCCTTGCACTAGATCCAAGTTTCAGTGGACTCAACATCCCAGCATTCAAATATTCTCTATAAATAGGGCACTACTCTTTATAGTGACCCTCTTATTTACACTGGATATACTAGACTTCCAACCTTATATCAGAGCTAACCTCCTTTCCCTTCTTTAGATCCTAGAGCTCCATATGCAGGCTTTCCAAATGAGTTTGTATATGTTGCACCCATATGCTTGTATCGACTATCAGCGAAGCTTCCAGATTCATTGCTATCTCCAATGCTTCAACATGAGTAGCAACCTTATGTTGTGACAATGTTAATTTGAGATAAGGCAACAACGCAACAATGAACCATTATCTATGTTGTTCATTCGGGATATTGAAGCTAATTTGTCTCAACAATGTCTTAAATTGCTAATCTACCTCCCATACAGTCTCATTAGCTAGCTTCTTAATCTCCTTGATATTTGTGCTACACTGGGACTGCGACTTTGGTTTCTTGAATTCAATGTTCAATGCAGTATTTGTCTCAACCTTAGAAGCAATTGCATTCAGCGTAACATATTTCATGTACCAAGACAATGCTCTATCTTGCAGCATGTTAACCAACTGCTCTTTCTTCATGTTTTCATCAGTAACATTGTGCGAACTCCATATTGCTTCTACCACATACCTGAACTATTCAGGATCATTTTTTCCCTTGAACACAAGCATCTTTAGGGTTTGGGCCATGGTGAATGGGGGAGGTGGAGGTGGAGAAAAAAAATGGAATGGAGTGATGACGAGGGTGGAAAGTTGGTTTGTAGTGCTCTGCAGACTCTCCGATCTCAGAATTATTGGGGTAGCGAGGTTGCTTTCTCTTTCTCTAGACCCTAACAAAAAACTATATTGCATTTCAACATACGTACCCCAACTGATCCTAAACCTTTTTCTGCTTTGTGTAGCACCAGGTTCTCTTTCTTCACACATCAATCTGATCGCATCTGTAGTACACCTTTTTCACACAATAGAATTCTAATCCAGAACTTCAGTGAATCCAGGTACCTACCTCTGACGCCTTTGGATAACTTATGCTCTTCTTCGCTATAAGACACATAAGTCTTGATCCCGAACTTAGTGATAAACCCACCAAGGATACTATCTATCCAATAATAAAAAACTCTCACAATATTTTTATCAGTATTTCTCAGCTTCTCAATCAGACCTGGGGTCCACACAATTAGCTTATTATTGAATCGACCCATCTGCGCAACTAGCCTTGAGATCCACTTGTAGAACTCACTAGAAAATGGTGCAAAAAAGATATCGTATTAATATATATATATATATATATATACACTTTTGTAGCCAATGTTCAGTAGAGATGCACGAGTTTCTATTTTCTTGCACAACAAAATCACATTCTTTCATACTTACCCAATCTTCAATCTCCTGCTTATATGGATTCCACATCTAGTTATCCTTTAGTTAGATCCCGGTCCTGGGAACAGAACCATTTGTTGGCTTGATGGGACCTAGACCTGGGTTCAACGTAACCACGCAGTCCAAAAAACCCACTATTATTAGCCCTTTCGACAACGATCTGCTTGCGCAGACCGAAGTCTCACATGAGGAAATATAGGGGGATGTTAGAACTAGGTTTCTGCATCCATAGGTATAGAGGATTGGTGATTTAGCACTTTTCCTTCTTATCAACTCTTCACAGATCATATCTATCAATACTATAGGTGTTGTTCGACACATCTGTTGAACTTACTACAAACTGTGTCATCTTACTTAGTCATGCATTAAGTAAAGTAGATAACCATAAAAAAGACTATGTTATTCAATTACAAATCAAAACCCTTATTCCGAATAAAAAATAAGAAAATCAAACAAATCAATGCAACTCAGATCTTCTCAACAATTCTTTCATTAATAACTAGATCTTTCTCATACATTTAGTTTCACCCTGCCCTCACAGCTACAAGGGTCTTAACACACAGTTGCAGAAATCCTAAGGTCTCCACCCACAGAGCTGCAGGAGCCTTTCCTCTAACCCAAAACACATACTCTGACTCAAAACAGTCTTACATCCAAATGCATTTCATCAACTTCTACTTCACTGCCTATGACTTCTATCTAGACTCCTTCTATAGATTTGGTATTTACAATACCGTGATCCAAAACCATGGGTGGAGTCCAACGTTCACAAAATATCCCATCCTGTTACATAATAAGGGGCTTTGACCAACCCTAAAGCCCCTATGACTCAAAATAAACTTCATGATGCTCTCCTCGATCTGCGAAGTCTTTCCTTGTTGCTTTCTTCAAGGGTATCCCATCTCCAACAGACTCAGTTGTTCAACAATCTAGGGATTACATCAAATTGAGATTTTACGGTTATGTGAGGGGTGAAACTATAATCATGCTTAAGAAGGGTTATAAGCCTTATAGGGTTAGAATCAAAGGCTCTGTTTTTTTTTTTGGGTAAATCAAATAGAGATTATAGTACTTAAACAAAATAAAGCATATGTTATATTTTATTTCCAATATTGTACCACTTGGGAAACCATACTAATAGCATAATAATAGAAATTTTGTTCATTTCCACTATATAAACTATAGAGAAAAACTAAAAAGATATTATAGCCTATTTTTTTTTTTTAAATCAAGGTAAATTTGAACTAATAATATCTATTATTCCAGGCAAGTCATTACTATCATATTCAAGAAAAATTTAAAGAGAAACCATATATTTCAATGGATAAGTGACCTTAATGATGTCAAGTATGTCACCCTCCTCCTCAAAGGTGGAGAACTCAAGGTCTATCAAATTCTTAGTAAGGATCGATACTCTGTCCATCAACTTCTTAGTATGCCACTACATTTTGTCAATTCATTGGAGAATTTCCTGTTATGTTTTTTATCATTCTACTAGGAATTTCCCCATTATAGTTTTCAATTTCCAATAGATAGCCATTTTTTACATATACCCTATTTGTATGGTTTTGGTATTTCCAATATCAAGTACCCAACACCCTACCTCTTCTTCAAATTATATGTTAGTGATGAAGCATCATTTAGTTCTGACCTCTCACTCCACTTATTCAATTTCCTTGTATATGGAAGGAGAAGTAGAATAAACATAAATAACAACAAGTCTCTCTCCTACAAGCTATGTCCTCAAATTGGAAGGGGGGATACAAAATTCATTCCCTCTATGAAAACAAGTATTACTAGGATGAACTATTGTGACTAATGGACGAACAAGTGGTAAGTGAAGTTAAAGGAAAGAGAGGCTAAAGCCTATAACACCCAAGGAATGATAAAACAAAGGTCCTTGAGAGGATATGGGATGTCAAGAACATAAAAATAAAGAATAAGTGTATAATGCTCATTTGAAGAAAATCGACGAAGAGAATCCAAAGAGAAAAGCCTAACAAGTAAAAGGGAGAGGTCTCAACCAAGCTTAAACCGAGGGAAACAAAAAATCAAAACATAGAAATATGATTGAGATAATTGAACACAGGGGCATAAAAAAACTTTTAGCTTATAGAAATCTTAGAATAAAGACTAAAGAGAAAGATAAATAGATGAAGAAAAATGTGAAGGGATGATAGAAAATAGAGGGAACCACTTGGTTTTAGACAACATAATGAGATTAATTTTGAAACTGAAATCATGGCGTTTATGCCTAGCTCCCATATCCTTAGCCTAAATTGACCACTTGAAGAATTGCACTTCATTGCCTGGAGAAGGCCAAAGAGACCATCCCTTGATTTTTATCTCTCCTTTTTTGTTGTCTACAATACCAATATAAAGAGACTCCTTATTAGATATTTCTTTCACCCATGAAGTCAAGACCAGAAAGTATAAAATGAAACTACATATTACTAAGAGAATATCAATAGTCAACTAGAATCCAATTAATATACAAATGACACCAATCATCCAAAAGTGTGGGTTGTGTCTTGCCAAATTATTCTCAATATTTGTGTGTCCTTTCTTTCGAGTTCCAATACATGCAATGAAAATAGTCTAAATGAGCACCTTCTCAAAAAAATGATCTTTTCTAATGGAGCTGACTACCATATCAAACCATAGAATGTCGAACATTATGCAATGATGAATTTACCAATGTATATTAAAGGGAATTGAATACCTATGCCAAGTGGTTGGCTGCTTGAACCTCCATCGCCTTTGTCCATTGAATCTCATTAAAACTTTGTTAGCACTCATGATTATTACCCGATGTGGGGGGCTAATCCTCTAGTACAATGCATGAGCATTTTTATTTGAGTGGCTCATTGACATTTTCATTTGATTGAGTGTCTATACTAATATTGGTATATTTACCATATTCATTTGCTAGTTTATTTCCAATCCTTCTCACGTCTTTAATTATTGAAGCAGAAAGGTCTTTTAGAATTTCTTGAATTCGCTTTAAGCCTTCTTCCACCTTCCATCCAAACTCCAACATATTGAAAATTTTTATGGAGACAAGCCATTTTGTAATTTTTTATCATCCTTTTTATTAATTGAAAATCACCTTCAATAATAGATTTCCAAAGTGACCTTTTATGACTGCCTATAAGACAAATTCCAAAACGAATGGCTCGTCATCGTCATTATTGGAAATTACTAGTAACTCAGCATAGATTATGAGCACTGATGCATTGCAATCCCTAAACACCCCACCAAAACTTGTTGGACCAGGGTTTCCTTCAAATGCCCTAATAAAATTGTTGGACCAAGGTTTAATGAGTTCCCTGAGAGGAGGCTTCTAATGGTTTGGGCTAGAGAATTGGGGGAGGCATGGAGCAATAATTGGAGTAGAAGCTATAGGATAAAGTCCAAGGGCTTGAAGAAGTGAGGACTCTTGAGCATTGCAAGTCCAGTGCTGGGTAGACGAGTTTTACAGAAGCACTCGTTCTTTTATACTTTGCTCAATTCTTTTCCAAACAAAATCTTCCAAGGTTAAAAGGTATTTAAATAATTTTCTATTTCCCTCCTTTGAAATCTCACATACAATGAAACCCAATAGTAATTTCCATGCCCTATTGATGATTGGAAGAAAAAGTGTTACGCTTCACCAATTTTCTATTGTGATAACTATGCTATTTCTCGACCAATCTCATTTTGAAATTATCAGCAACTTTATCTCATAAAAGAGAAAAAAAAAAGAAAAAAAATGTTGAATAAATGATTAACATCCTCTGAATTTTCTTAATAGAGTGGGAAAATCTCCAGTCCTTGAAACCCCTTCTTTCTAAAGGATCCAGAGTTATAATGTTTCCATGACTTAATAGCCATATAAATAAGGAGACCTTAGGCCAAATATTTTCATTCTAGATATTTCTCAATGAGGGGATCTTTGGAATGAAATAGGCATGATGGAAAGGTTGTAAGCTTATTTTATGTTATACTTACAAATAGGTTTTTTATGCTAACACAACTTATTAAGTCCTAACTAGACCCCAACCTTAATCTTTTTGTTGGTGAGTTCCTTCCAAAAATTATGCCATTTCATTTTAGTCCTTTCCTAATTCCATTTCTTTTGAACAACTATGTTATTGGTTTTTCTTACTCTTCTAGGTTGTCCCTATGTAGGGTAACCTTGAATCTTTCTTCTTGTCCCATACTTGTTTGTATATTTTGAAATTTTCAAGATATTTGAATTTGACTATCTAATTCTTTGAATCTCCCTAAAATAAAATTTAATTACCATCCTTTCTAACAAATTAAAATTCAAAATATCTTATATCATATACATTTCAAATTTATTTTTAACCACCAATAATTAAATTCAAAATAAAATGAACATTTAAAGTGACACAAACTTTGATACTTCAAGACTTAATTTTCATCCTATAAAAATTAAACATTAACTATTTCTATATTTTAAATATAAGATAGAGATTAAACGTTAAATATTACTATATTTTAAATATAAGATAAAGATGATGATAAATAGAATGATGTAAATTAGTAAAAAAGATTGATTTTTCATTCTTTTAACTAGTTTTATTTTTAAGAAATTCATCTTACCTAGAAGTTGTTTCCTATTGCTGGGATTAGTGACTTTCAGTTTCCAAAACCCAATCAAGACCACCACAACAACAGCACCACCAATGCTCAATCCCAACACTTTGGCGTGACGTTTTCCTGCAGCTAAAATTAATTAGCATCGCAAAACTGAATTAGCAAGTGCTTTCTAAATTTTCCAAAACATTAGACAATGTTACCTTGTGTTGGCCTTGATGGTGGACTTCTACTTCCATTTAGGGCTGATGGTGGACTTCCACTTCCATTTAGGGCTGAGAAGAGAGGCACACCATCATCGTAAAACTTGTAGCTGTCATAACGAATTAGGCAGCCATCGAATAAGGCGAGTCCTTGGCTAGTACCAGCTGTACATGAGCCCAAATAAGTGTACATATTGTATAGGCACTGACTACACACACTCATATTAATTGCTCTCCAACATTCAGCCAGAGAATAAACCCCATGATCACTCAGTACACTGTAACCCAAAGAACTCGACACAGCATTCTCGATAAGCCTGTTCAAGAGAGAGGCAGTTTTCCAATCCTTGACAGTGACACCCCTTGCCTCTGTGCCGTTTATTCTAATTTTATCGCACAATGCTAACATGGCGTGTGTTGCATCCGATGCATTAAATTCTAAAGAGGATCTGTCGGTGGAATATCTCAAAAAACATCCACTGAGAAGAATGGCTGCGTAACTGAGACTTCCATTACATACATCTAAATCCTCTATAGCCTTTGAAACGCATCCCCGACAAGCAGAGGCATTCAGATCTCCCCTGCACTGAGTAACACCGAACATCTTATCTCCATTCTCTCCATAACTGAAATCACTGTACCCCGCCTTGTTAACAGTCTCAACCAATGAATTCAGAACCACCTTCAAGTTCCTTTGCAGACCACTTGCATTCGTCATACTATCGTTACTGCAATGGCGTGCCTGGAATTCTATAGGATTATCCGATGGAGGTAATGAGTGTATGAAATCTAAAGCTGTATGACATTTTTACTGCCACCGTATTCAATGATATGCCAGGGTCATGATAACTAGGGCCGAGGCCTAAAACCCTTGGTCGCCATCGCCTGGAGCTCAACCTTTTCAAACACCTTAACACTTGTTCTTATTACTTGATAGTTTGTGTCAATGCATGAACCAAATAGAGTTTAAAATATTCAACCAAATAGAGTTTAAAATATTTTTGTATAGCCAAAATCTTGACCAAATATATGGTTCCTCTCATGTTGGGAAGGTATAATAGTGAGTCATTAATACACTTGTTGTGAATTGGATTGCCTTTAACTAAATTGACAAGGCATGTGGTGGTAGTATTTATCTTTTTCAATGTTTCTTGCTTTTTGAAGATTACATTTCATTCGAAAAGGTGACAGAGAAGTATGGATGTTTACTAAGCTCAGCTGCCACTAAACCATCAATGATGAATGAAACACACATCACACAGCTCTGGCTTCTTATATGCTCATTTTAGGCATCTATGTTTTCATAATGTTGGTGATGTAGACAAGTGTTTGGGAAGAAAAATCATGGTAGGAAAAAAAAAATTTATTTCTCAATCATATTCCTATTGTTTGATTTGAATGACCAACTAGAAAAAGCAATAAGGGGATAAAGGAAGTATTTTTCTACTTGGCACTAAGCATCGAACGCTCACCACACTCACCATTGAGAACAAGAAGACTTGTTGAATGAAAATAATCAATTATTTTTAAGGACCATTATGGTTACTAAATCAAGTTAATGGTCGTGTCTCATGTTTTCATAGATGGTGGAGGTCAACACATTAAATTCTAAAAAAACATTCTAAGGTAATATTATTTGATTACAATGAGAATCTACAGTTAGTAGCTCTATGGGTAATACTATTTAATACAAAATAATATCACTTTTTAATAGGTAGTTGATGCGCTTAAATATTAAAAAGAAAACATATCTTTTCAATACTTTTCGAAAATTAATTTAAATAATTACAAAATTTTAAATTGATTTGAAAAAATAAATATTTGATTGGAAACTAATTTAGATGGCTACAAGATTGTGAACTACTTGATTTAAAGAAAAATCATTTGATTTCTTCAAGACAAAATCTAAACTTCCTTTATGAATTTTTTCCTAATCAAATTAAATTAATCTATTTTAATAATTATAGATTATTTGTAATTTATAATTTTATTTTTAATAATTATCATTAAAAATAATAACATTTTTTCTTTTTTAATTATTAAAAAATATTTTTTATTTATTTAATCAATATATTTAAATAACAAATAATTTACTTATTTAAAAAGTATATTTAAATAAAATGCATGGAAGGCAGTTTAATTGGTCTTAATTGGTGGTATTACTATTATGTAATGAGTGGAGCCAACCCAAATCACTTTTATACATTTTCCCAATTCACTTTTATTTATTATCTCTAAATAAACCTACTTTGAATTTGACATACATCTTCCCAATTTCAGCAGAGTCATATTGATAGTGGAAACTTCAACATTACAACACTTGCATTCCATTAATTCTTCATTTTTTAAACCTTGCATTGCATAAATTTTGGATCCTTTAAAAAAATCCTTAAGGTTTTTGAACAAATAAAATAGAAATTAAACCAAAACTTACTTTCTAGTGATTTCATCTACCATGATTATGAGGTGCTCGGGGATTGCCTTCTCATCGCTTGGTGACAATTGTGTTCCACATGTACTCCCTGCCATTTATTCTCCCCAAAACAAAAATAGTCATACTGATTCCATTATCGTATTTTTCCCTAGTAATTTCAACCGAAGTTGGAGTATGAGAACCATGGGTACATAGAAGATGCCAAATCTTCATTTGGGGCAGTTTTAAAAAAGTCTTGGGGCATGTGGTTGCCTGATTGACATGGATATTTCGTGATGGTGGGCGTATTCCCATTGGGTTCCAGAGCATTCTTCCTCTGCCGCTTCAATCCAGCCCTTCACAACGCCTTGTTCACTGTCTATCACATAGGGGTATCTTTTTCCTATCCCAAACTATTCATTTCTGGTCTTTTGGTGCTCCGATCTTCAAAACAACACTTCAATTGGACTTGGATGGGGGTGAAGAAAAAGATTGGGAACAATTCCGCAATACTATTAGGGGTGCTGGTTTTTTCATGCACAAGGTGGCAATAAGATCACCTAGAATGGGCCTCTTAAAGATAACATGG
The DNA here is from genome assembly GCA_034641835.2 of Pinus albicaulis. Taxonomy (NCBI): domain Eukaryota; kingdom Viridiplantae; phylum Streptophyta; class Pinopsida; order Pinales; family Pinaceae; genus Pinus; species Pinus albicaulis. The sequence goes on from JAXQQM020071785.1 coordinate 230,812, forward strand.
TCATTGTGCAGGAAATATATCGCAATATCATCTCTTCCTCACAATAGGTACAAGCTACCAGAATTTTATATCCTTTTTGGCGTCAGAAAATTCCCACAAAGATCAATCTGTTTGGGTGGCTGGTCTGGTGTGGTAAGATTCTTATCTGGGAAAATCTTAAGAAGAGGGGTCATCATGGGCTGAGTCAATGTGCAATTTGCTGCAAGGAAGAAGAAAATATTGCACATCTTTTCTTTACTTGTCCTACCGTTTCTCAGTTGTGGAAGCTATTCAGTCCTTTCTTTATGGATCCATTATGGACTGTAGTGGATTTCATATCTGCTGCCATTGAGTGGGACAAATTGAAGAGTAATTTTAAATCGCTTCCATTCTTCATTATATGGGAGGTCTGGCTGGCTAGAAATCAATTGATATTTGAGAATAGACCATTTGAGTTAAATCGTGTTTACTCTGTCGTTATAAGATGGATTGAAGATTAGCCTCATTCTGAACAAATTGTTGTGGATGGATCTCATCACATCAAACCCCATGAGATTTCCAACCCTACCATCTTTTTGGACGGGGCAAGTGAAGAGGGTATTACAGGCTGCGGTTTTTGGATCAAACTGTCCATTCGGGAAAGGATTCACATTTACTGGAATGGTGGTCCTGGGACCAATAAAAAAGCAGAGATCGTGGCTCTTTGGGGGGGTCTTATGGTGGCCTCAAACCTTCAATTACAGAACACCACCATATATGGTGATTCCAAGTTAGTCATTGGGTGGATTACCAACAGAAATGAAATGATGACCCCGAATTTGCAAGGTAGGCCTGATAGAACTCAAAGACTATGGCAGATGTTAAATTTTCCTCCTATCACTCATATATTCAGAGAGAATAATATGCGTGCTAACTGGTTATCGAAGAAGGGTATTAAGGCCAACTTTGGTTTTATGAAGGTGCTCCATTATAGAGATGGAAATTAGATATGGGATTCTTCTATTCCCATTCCATGAAGAAGATGTTTTGGTTGTCATGCAAGTCAGTTTTTTGGTCTCTTCATATACTTCTGGTTGTGTATTGTACTCTTTTTCGGCACAAGTTTTCTCGGCAATAGCATATCGGACTGGTTATTTCAATCTTTTTTGGCATAGATCTATGGGATGTGTCGAGCTATTTTCAGGTGTGCTTTCCCAAGGTCTTCAGATATCACAGAATTTTCCTGCTTCAATCAAGCAAGCCTGATCAATAGATTATCAAGCGAGCCTGAAACAACATATATACAAGCGAGTCTGATCAACACATTATCAAGCAAGCCTGAAACAACATATCTTGGCCATTCAGGGCAACATAGGTTGAGGCCGAATAATCTCCTTTTATCTCTAACCCTGCATATTCAATTTGGCTTTGTGTGTTATGAATATCTCTGTTTGCCTGATTGTTAAATGTATTCATCTCTTTCAATCCTATTTCTCTTGTCTAACAGGGATGATCAGATTCAAATCATGATGGGGCTGGGTAATACCCCCCATAATTTTGATTTACACTTAACTGTAATATTCTTCTTCATGCTTTGAATGAGCACCTTATATTGTGGCTTGGTAATTTTGGTTTTCTCGCTGGTTTCATATCAACTGAGAATGTAATTTCATCAAATGTACTATTATATCTAATATACACAACGTTTTTTTTCTTCTGAAAAAAAAGAAGATGCCAAATCTCTGCAAGTGATCACTATTAGGCGCTTTGACTGAGTTCGTTTTGGCTCCTTTTGTCTTATTTCTTCTAGTCATGGCGTGCGATTGATTCTCATATAGTTCATGGTCAACATTTATGGAAGGTGAAAATCCACATTTAAGGAATCTGCAAGCAATTTTACAGAGATGTATGGATATGCACTAAAAAAAAATTCAATTAATACGATATATGATGGATATCTAAAATGATCCCCGATTTTTTTATCATCGGAATAGTTTTCAAAATTAAGAAATTGTTTTTAAAATTACCCAATAAACCTTGCACTAAAATTTTTGGAATCTTACTTTTACCATCTTACCATAGAGATCGAGGTTGTTTTCGGAAATATAAGTCAATCCCCACAGTAAATAGTTGTTTAAGAGAGCGGTAAGTTTGATTCAAAAGGGAGGAAGGATGTCGAGTCATATATTTCCACGTGGATGGTAATCGTAATGAGGGCTTTACAAAAAATATAAGTAAATTTATGTAGTTATATAAATTAAATGATTAATAAAAAAATTATAAGAGATATTAAATTAGCAATTATTTCAAAAGATGCAAAGAGAGGTTGAAAGAATTTTAAAATTGAAAAATTTGTATTTTGGTTTTTGTTATATGGAATTCTGATCTACGGATAAACCAAATTCCCTAAGTGTGGTGTTTATCACTTAGAAAAATAGAGGAAAGAATAACTATCACTTTCTCTAAAATAAGCAGATATACATAATGGGAAAAGAGCTTACTTGTGATTCTTTTTCTTCTCCTTCTCCTTCTATCGTTGTTGTCGTCGCTCTCAATCCAACTCAAGTCGCTAGATCAATTCCTACAAACACAAACAGAGAACAACAAACAACATGAAATATACAAGATATCTACTTATCTTACTCAAATCAAATCGATTAGATATGAAATACATACATCACTCAAGAATACATTGCACAAGAAATAGAGACATATGTATGGGAAAATGAACAACAATCTTTATTAAAGAGTAGAAGGGGAAGATTACAACCAATGGATCGATCTCTTGTCAACCTGCTCCAGCTTCATTCTAGCCTCATCACATCCAACATTATCCCAGTAGCATACCAATACTTTCAGTCTCTTATCAAATAAGAATCCAAAAACATAACTTTACCAAAATTCTTCCTTCCTAGAACTAGGATGAGTGCTCAATTTATAAGGAAGCTGATGGTAGTTTTTCAATGAATGAATTTCTAATAATAGGAAATACATGTTTCCAAGTTTAGAGGTGTTAGATGGACACTTGGATTCAAAGTTTGACACATATGGACTCTTTTAGAAGGCACTGGCCATGTGGAGATTCCTGGAACAATGAGAATTCTGCTCTTGGGTGACCAATGCACCCTTGAGTGTCAGGAAGTGCACTACAATGCACCCTTGCATGGAGGATTTGGCATTGCAACATAGTTAGTCCCTTGTAGGTGAGCATTGGTGAGTTAGTAGGTGATATAACATATACTTCAAACCTTGGAAATCTCACAATAGAAGCCATGAATGAAATGTCTTCACTTAGGGCATATAGCAACTGAAATATAAGGGGATGATAGACCCTATTTCATTGGTCCTAGGGATGATGTCCAGTTTGACCAGGTCATGCGGGATGATGCCCAAAATAATAATAATATTTGGACGAGATTCTTTAAAATGTGATGAGTCGGAACTGAAGTGGACAGTGACCTGCATCAATATTACAATACATTACATCATGATTTATTCATCTTGATCACGAATTTATGAGGGAGGCATTCCCATTCTCATCACATAAACTATCTAATAACATGTACATAGTTCAGAAAGTCGTCTACATTGGAATGTTTCCCAATACAGACATTCCTATAGATGTAGGCCCATTTTCTAATCACAATCTGTATGTAAGGTCATCTTATATATTATGTGTACAACAATCCTAAAATCACAGCCCAGATGGATGAAACTAGATCTGGGGTCTTCTTATCTCATTCACTCAATCGTTTAGGTACAATTCTAACCATGCGAATATATGATTTGTAGTCGAACATGGTAATACATAGTTTTATTACCAACCAATGATGTGAGATGTTAACAAACACGAGAGAGCCACCACTAATGTTAATGGCTCTCAAGGTACTGCAATACAGTTTGCAATGCATGAATAGATGATTTGATGTCAGGTGCCAAACAAAATCTTTCAGTCAAAGGTCCAGAAGCAAGAAACTTGTCGATGATGTAACAAGCCTCAGGGTACTGGAAGATGTTTCTAAGTAAACTTCCTCGATGATGATCTGATTGTCGACAGGAGGCCACTTTATTGCGAAATGGGAGTTACTGATTTTAGAGACAAAATGTGACTTGATATAGCAATGTTCAGGGATGATTGTCATGAAAATGAATGTTTATGAGTATTGTGAAAGGATGAGGATTCATTGGATGAATTCTCTTGAACATATTGACAACACTGAGATGAGTTGGCGGCATTGGCCCAAAACCGAAGTGAAGGTATGATGAACCATAGGCATGAATGAACAATCAAGAATATTACCCAACCCAAAAGTCACGATGATGGAGTGAAAGTGTCATGTTCAAGAGCGACCTGCTACCATAAAGTGTTTTGTTTTCTTTTCCAAATTTTCCCCGGTCATTTTTCGACCAGTACCTCTTTATTTTTTAACAAGCTTGAGGAGGATAAAATATGCTTGATCTATAATTCAACCCTTCGGGCGAATACATCACTATTTAATAATTTAATGAGTCTAGTGATAAATGAAACTTGATTCTTGCCATGATCGATAATTCCATCGCTATTTTATTTTTTAACAAGCCTAACGAAAGTGACAACCAGGTCCTTTTTCATGTTTAGAGAGTTTGAAAAAGACGACAAAAGAAAACTCCATGAGTCATTTTTCGTAAATTTGTCACTCATATCCAAATAGTGTAAAATAATACCTGATAAAACCTCTTAGCCATGTTCGAATAAGGTTTTCCTTTTACGTAAATAATCTATCTCAGTCTGAAAAAGGGTTAAACTTATACTAAGTAGATGTTGTTTCATTTACTTTTACGAGCTCGAAAAGACAAGTGCTTGGAAATCTTTTGACATTATAAGAGTCTGAAAAGAGCTAAAATAAGACTCTAGGGGGTTCCTTTTTCACATTTATCAAAGCTCGAAAAAGAGATAAAAGTGCACTTTAATTCCTTTTTCATTTTTATCAAAGCTCGAAAAAAGAGGATAAAAGTATGCTTTGACCGAATTTCAATTTAATTTACAAGAAGGAAAAGACGAGAAGAACTCAGCATTTTCATGTGTTTTACAAGCATGAAAGATAGCAAAAGAAGCTCGGGATTTTCATGAGTTTAACGAGTCTTGAAAATAATAACCAAAATGGGCTCGAGATAGTTTTTTAGTGCCCTCTGTAAGAGCACATGCCCCTAAGATTAATTTCATTCACCTAAGTAAACTACTGGTTACTAATAGCTGGATGGAATGAAGGTTCACTTATGAGATCAAATGGAAGACTCATCTTAATTAGGAGAGGATTTGTTTCATTTTTTAATGAGCATGACACAGGAAAATAATTATGCTCATGGAACCTTGTTTCATTTATTGAGCTTGACACAAGAAAAGGAATTATTCTCATGGAACCTTGTTTCATTTAATGAGCTTGACACAATAAAAGGAACTATGTTCATGGTCCGTTTCATTTTTTAACGAGGTTGACACAACAAAAGAGCCATCCTCATAACATGTTTCATTTTTTAACTAGGTTGACATAGTAACAGAACTATCCTCAAGGGAACTTGTTTCATTTTTTAACGAGGTTGACATAGAAAAATAACCATCCTCATCACTTGATTCATTTTTTAATGAGGTTGACACAGTAAAAGAACCATCCTCATAACCTGTTTCATTTTTTAACGAGGTTGAAAAAGTAAAAGAACTATCCCCATTGTGCAGTCGGACCAATGAGTGTGCATTGGAACAGATGTAGTCTAACAGAGTCATCATTTAAGGAGTTTGATGAGAACCATAAATGATAAGTCATAAAATGCGTTGACAGGTATTCTCTAGTGTTTCCATTGAATTTTGGAATGTCAAAGGGTAATTTAGAATATGACATGGTAAACATCGAAGGAATAGAAATAGTAGATGATGTCGCAACTGTAACATATGGTATAGCCGGAGATGTGGACACAACCATGGTCATATGACCTAGTGTATACCGTATAGGATCTATAGGAACTCAAATTGAAACTGGATCAAAAGAAGAAGTGTAAGGTGATTGAGGAAAATTATCATAAAGATAAAGCTCCGATCCAAAATGAGTTGGAGTCGAAGGTATTTCGTCTTGTGGTATTTCTTCAATCGAAATCAAACCATTTGGAAGAACTCCATCATCAGGGCTGAGATAGTTTTCAGGTAGTTGACTGCGCGATATGGGAGACTCAATGGCTACAATCGATTATGAAGCGACGGATACTAGAAGAAATTACTATTGTTCAACTTCAGGATCTAGATGTTCTGGTAAAAGAATGATGGGATCTGGATTAACTTCCAGTTGAACAATTTTGGGTTTGATAGGTATGGTCTCACTAATTGGATGGATCGTGACCACAGGTAGTTGTGAGGACTCTATCTCGACAACAGTAGATGAACTGGGATTTGTAGAAACAACTCGAGACAACTCTAGTATGTATATGAATTTATATGGGCCTTACATGGATAAAGTGGACTATCAAGATAGGTTCCTCTTGGCTAGTAGTAGTTGTAGGAGATCTAAACTTTACTTTGGGAGTCTAAAAAATTTTGGTAATTCCTTGGCGATATTTTAGGGGATAATATGTGTAGTGGGCTAATTTTCCATGCCTTTTCCAAAAAAAATATTCGTTACTTCCCATTTTTACTAAAAATGATTCCCCAAATTTTACAGTATTAAATCATCTTACCTTAAGAAAAACAAAATTTTATACAGAATTATATATAATCATTATAAATTTGAAAATTTTACAAAAATGTCAGTAAGCCTTGGGACTAGTAATATTCACCAAGGTTTCTAAAGTTTAAGATAAATTTATATCCTTAAAATTTTCCTTGGGAATTGCTACAAAAGAGGAGTGTCTTTATAGTAACGTTTTAAAAAAACTGCAAGAAGTAGAATATCTAGATGTGAAACTAGCTAAATTGACCCAAACCTAGACTAATAAGAAAAATAGAGAAGCTTGTATATCTAATATACTTGATTGCTTCTTTATTTTTGAAGCATTTTTTTAACAAAGAAACTAGAATCAAACAATGGGTTTCCTCAAGAGGGGATTCTAACCATAATCCAGTCATGTTGGAAATAGCCGTTTTCCAAGAGAGACCCATTAGTCCTTTAAAAGTGTATCTAAATGTATTAAGGAAGAGGAGATTATAAAAAAAATAAAAGAGATATGTATACCTTATGATAGCGACTTGATAAAATATGCCCGCACATAGTTCCATCAAAATTTGAAAATATCTAAAATGTACCTTTGCAATGGATAAAGGACAAAAAAACATGAATGATGACAAATAACTTAAGGAAATGGAGTGAGATTTGGAAATACAACAAATAAATATAGGGTTTGGATATTTAGTAAAGGATCATAAAGCATACATAAAAAATCTTGAGGACAAACATAGGAAATTACTTTTGCAAAAATAGAAGGATTGGAGGCTTAAGCATAGCCCATTATGGCTTAAGTTGGGAGATGGAAACACCAATTTTTTCATAGATATGTAAATTATAGGAAGAACATTAGCTCAATCTAGAAAATAGAAACAAAAATGGTTCATGAGAAAAAAAAATCAATGAGATAGAAAAATTAGGGGTATATTACTTTCCATCTCTTTTCAAGAAAGAATCTCAAGCCACCATAGTAAAGGTGATAAATTTGTCATATTATTTTGCAATTTTTTTCAATGCTAAGGAAAATCACACTTTGATCAAATAAGTGGGGAAATAAGAACCAATTATGATTCTTTAAAGTTTCCAAAAGTACAAAATTCTTGGGTCGGATGGAATTATTTATGGGGTTCTTTGAGTTTATCAGAGAAGACCTAAGAGGGGTGGTCAAGGAAACTAGAAAAATAGGAAATGTGATTGGATCTTCAACATATATTTTCTTCATTAATTCTAAATGATAATAGTCCTACATTTTTTTAATAAATTTAGATCAATTTGTTTATGCATTTGTATCTAGAAAATTATATCCAAGGCAATAGCCAGGAGACTAAAATGAGTCTTTTCAAGGTACATTTATGATGAATACATTGGGTTCTTAGAAAAATAAAAATACATGAGTCTACAATAGTTGTTAAGGGATTACTCCACTCAATCAAACTCAAGAAACAAAATTTAAGAGTGATAAAATTGGACCTATCCAAAACATATGATAGGGTAAGATAACTATATCTCAACCTTATTCTTACACATCTAGGTTCCAATCATTAGTTTGTAGTATGGGTAATGAGTTGTAATACATATCCATATTTATTTTTATTATAAATGGAGTAACTTCTCCTTTATTTAGGCCGGGAAGAGGTCTAATAAAAGGATGTCACTTATCCCCTTTCCTTTTCCTTTTAATTCTTGAAGTATTGTGTGTGTTGTAAAATGAGGCTTCAAAATTGGTAGTTTTACGGGATTATAATTGGAAATACTATAAATTCACTCATTTACTATTTTTTGATGAAAAAATTATTTTATTTTAGGGTTATATTATAGAAATTGAGAAGTTTAAGGACATTGTGGACTTATTATGTAATGTAAAAAGAATGAACATAAATTTAGATAAATCAGCTCTCTTACTATGAGGTATACCTGAGCAGAAAATGAACTATTTTTCAAAAATTCCTCCCTTCAAATTAATAGAACTTGAGAATGGACTGAAGCTTTTTTTCCCCATCAGATCCCAACATGTAGACAAAAATATATTGAAAATGGTTTATAGCTAAAGTGAAAAAGAAGATGAACACTTAGTGTACTAGTTGGATTTCTTGAGTTGGATGCCTAGTACTAGTCAAAGCTATACTATAAAGAATCCTTATATTTATTATGTCAATGGCATAGATCCCAAAAGGATTTTTGAATGGCATTAGAAGGTTATGTTTTGTGTGTGTGTGTTTGGGATGGAGGGGGGGAGGGGTCTTAGATATAATGTGAAAAGAGACTTTTCTCCAACCTATTAGAAGAATCCCACCCTTCCAAAAGAAAAAAGAGGAAGGTGTTTACAGAACCCTTTTAGCTTATGAGGTGTAAATTAGGTGGTTAATGTGGGGTTTAGTCTCATTAGGTTTTAAATTCAAACCTTATGGGGATGGGTTGAGAGTGGGACCCACTTGTGGAGGAAATAAACTATGTCAAGGGATGTTTAGGCTAAAGTGAGTATCACATGATCCTAGTGACAACATCCCACTCGTGGGAAGATCCTTTCTTTATTCAACATTAAGGTTAACCTCATCCTGAACTCTCCCCAACTAAAAATATATATGTCTATTTAAAATAAGAATATTGAAAATATGAATAAACAAAATTATACTCTGAAGAAAGAGAGAAAAACTAAACTCAACTAAAAGTTTTTTTCCGTGTGAGAAATGTTTTCCTACATCAAATTACAATTAAATTGCATTAGTAATGATTTTTTTGCAATAACATAAATTTATGACAATAGTAGATTGTGTTGTCCTTGATGGACTAGCTCATGGTATTATTGATATGTAATTTTCACTTTCACTTGGAAGTGAGAGAAAAGAGAAAATAACATTATTCTAAATTTTTTGTGCAAAATGTTAATAATTGACCTATAACCTGTAAATGTCATAGAAACGGTTAAGGGTGAAAGCCTCTTATAAGGAAAATAAATCTTTGCATAAAATGTTTAGACTCAATCTAATCTGCCTTGCACAATGTTGATGACAACATACCATAGATGAGCAATTATTGCATTCTTAAAAATAAAAATATATTTAAATAAATTAAATTACCAAATAAAATTTCAAATTATTATTTAATAGCATTATTCATGATGTAGACTTTATCTTAATTAAAAATATATTAATTATTCAAAAGGAAATATAAAAAGGAAAAATAATGAACATAAAAGTGATATAATACTATAAGTATGGCATTATATATATAATAATTATGGTATTCTATTATATTTATATATTTATATACAAATATAATAAAAATTATTATTTTTATTTAATAATATTTTATTGGTATAGTTAATCATTTTACTTTTTGAAAGTTTTGTAGTTATATTTTTTCGGTAAATTTATCTGAAATTTAATAGAAATTTGTTAAAATTATAAGTATTCCAAATTCTGTAGGGGTTTTAGGGGTGTTGAATCTATTTATGTATTAAAAAATTACTTTTAAATATATAATAATAATAATAAAGTGATCTAACCAAAAATTGTTTTACCAACCAAAAAATTCAAAACTTAGAATTGTTAGATAACACCAAATTCTATGTAACATAAATTAGCTGTTAAAAAATAAAATAAATTAAGTTTCTTATTTATTTAAAGATTAAATTTGAAATAAACCTATTTCATTGAGCAAAGAGGTTCTTTACATCCTAGTAAGATAGATATGTTGTAAGACGTTATGTAGTGCCTTTATGTTGACTAGGTCAAATTAAAAGGATAAAAATAAAAAAACTAGGTTATGTAATGTAATGTTATATATCGCTTTTGAATTTTTATGAATTCACTTTTGAATTTATTAGTTCAATTTTTTTGCCCACTATAAACTTACTATCAGTTTTTGAGATGGAGGTTTATGAGAACCCATTCATGTGGAAACAAGAATATCGTCAATTTAAAGCGATGGGACTCTACATAAATGTGTCCTTAGTTGTCGTAGGGTGAAAAAACAAAATTATTTTTGTTGTTTTTCCATATCATATATTTAAACATGAAAATTATATCATTTTATTTATAAAAAAATAAACTAGCCTAGATCCATAGTAACTTGGATCTATCAAACTTCAAGACTAATCAAGTCTCTGGAATTACAGACCTTTCCTCAAGTTTTGCACTCAAAAAAGAGGTTTTCACCTCAAGAGATTTTGTCACTCTTGGCGATTGATAGATTTGAAGCCCTAGTTAAGATAGATCTAGGATGTTAACAAAGAAATTTATATAGATAATTTGACTTGTGTCTAGCATTCTCTCTCTCTCTCTCTCTCTCTCTCTCTCTCTCTCTCTCTCTCACACACACACACACACACACACACACATACACACACACATATATATTACAACATCATAATACGATATAGTCCACCGAATCTAATAGACAGGAATGAGATGTATTGTTAAGGCACCCTGTGATCAGAGTTCAGTAGTTTAAAACTTCATGGAAACAAATCCAATTATGTTAAGGGTTGGTGCTATCCTCAATGATTTTGAAGACTTAAATGCCCCAATATCATGATTTCTCAATCCAAAATTTTAATTTCCATAAAATTTAAAACTCAAATTTAAAAATAATAATTATAAATATAACTAAACCAACAAATCATTATATCATTAATCTTATAACCCATACACAAAAATATATATATGGTCGAAAATAAAATATAAGAATCAAGAGATTTACTTTCTCTTTTATATATATATGAGAAAGTAAATCTCTTGATTCTTATATCTATATATATATATATATATATATATATATATATATAGAAAGTAAATCTCTCAAGTCTTATATTTTATTTTCGACCATATTAAACTGAAATATTAGAACTACAAAAACCACGAGCATAGTACTTTAAAGTAGAGATTATTTTTGAGCTATTTTCTGATTAGGTTCTTAATAGATTTTATCCAAAATATAATATAAATTAGAGAAACATTAATCATGTAGTCTTATTACCTCTTGCTCCCCCCAAACCCAAAATTCCCTCTTATTTATTGCCTTATTCTCGCTTTTATTGATGCTACTCTTCTAGATTGCACCATTTATGTTCCCTAGACTCTAGAAGCATTTCTCTCTTCCTTTTTTGTATCGACCTCCCTCAAACTCTCATTCCACAGACTCACATCCTTCTCCTAAATTTCCTTTATTAGGTTTTGGCCCTTGCTTAGTATAACATCCCTTGGTTGATTTTCCATGTAAATAAAATAAGACCAAGGTCATGGGACACGTATTCCAAGATAAATGGTGGGAAAGCATTATAGTGGGCATCACTTGTGGTTTATTAATGGCTATGGAAATTGACAAAGGAAAAGGGGCAACAAATGACATTTAATTAAGGAAATAAAGGAAAATAGGAGAAAATGAAGGTGAAGAGACACAAATATGCAAGTAAGGGAAATTAGAAAGAGAATGAATGAGAATGAAACAAAAAAAGGAAATAGAAAAGGAAGAGACATGAGGCATCAATGATAAAAAGGCATCAGAGAAATTGTTGATTTATTTTTTCAATTCATAGCTTTTGGCACAACTTTTGATCAGTGTTAGTTTTTGTCAATTTATCTTTTAGCTCTCATATACGCTTTCACACTTAAAGTATTCTTGTAGCATCCTATCATTCACCTGTACTTGGAGAGAAGCAAGAAAAGGATAAGCAAAGAATATTCTAGATAGTGGAAAAGAAGGTTGGATCAACAACCATAGCATGAGTTCATTGCAGGTAACAGGTTGCATGTGTGATTTCCTTGCGGAGATTTGAATGCATGATTCACACATGTGGTCCCTTGGTTAGTGTTTCTCATTGGCATGGAGTTTTTTTTTGATTGATAGTGGTTTCATCTTTTCCTTTCCATTTCCTAGATAGTCATGATGTAGAGAGTTCTCTATCTAGATTTTGATTGGTTCTCAGGTTCCCTACTGGTTGTGGGTTAGGATAGAATTTCTAGAGCTCTGGAACAACTTAGGTTGAGATAGAATCCTTGGAACCCTAGACAGCTTGGGAAGAGACAAATTTGGTTTGATGTTAGTGATTTCTGGAATAGTTAGGTGAAACTGTTGTGGTGGAGGGTTCAGGTGGGCCCTCTAGAGCCCTTGGTCGGTTCTATTTTTGTTTAACCCATATGATCCCACATTCATGCTTGGAATATGGCACGAGGGTGATTGTATAAAAGAGAGATTTTGTCCAATCCAATCTACGGTAAGGTGGTACATGGAAGTCCCTGACTTGGTTGGCATTTGCATATACTAATATGAGTCATTTTCCTATTGTGATCTATGAGCACTTGTATTGGTTATTATGTTGATATTATGGATGAATTTTCATGGATTCTACTCTCATTATATGTTGTTTAAATTCATGGTTATAGTATGTGCTTTTACCATGAATCTTGTTCATAATTTGATAATTTATTGAATAATTGATGAATGCATGGGCTAGCAAGTGTTGTTGCAGCTAACTTGAGAGGGAATTTAGCTTTTATGTTTATCATATGTTTGAAAAAATGCCTATCATGTATTTTGCATGTCTTTAGCAATAATTAGCTAGATTATTGGTTTCATAGACTTGTTGTAATCTTATATTGCATTCTGGAAATTTCTAGGAGCTTCTAGGTAGTTTCGTAGAGGCTAGCCATGAAAAATTGGCACAAATCTCGCAACTGCTAACACATAATAGGGATATCTCAGTCATAACTACATGCATGAAGGATTATGGGTGCAATTTTAGCCTCCTAACCACATGCAAACTATTTTATGGGTGTGGATGTGGTGTCAAGCTTGTGAAAATCAGTTCCATATCAAGGATTGATCACAAGGGTTGGTTTTCGGTTTGTTGAGTGATCTAATGTCCCTAAGGGATGTTAGTATGTGTTCTAGTTTGTAGACCCTAATTCCATAACTAGAACTTGTGGTCTGTATACCCGAGTTCCACAACTAGAACTTGCAGGTTGGGTCATATCATAGTAACACTGAGCTTATGTTTAACTGGAGATCTTGTAAAAGAGAGTAAATTCGGGAGGAGGTGGTTACAGGGCGATATCAAATTGAGATTGAAACATTGTACCTGAGGGTATATGTGATTTTTATGCATAAATGTACATTTTTTATGTATAAATCATTTATGCAAGTTAAATATTTACGGTTGTGGATATCATGACCTTATCCATGTATGAGTTGATATGCTTGTGATGTTATATCGTTATACTATTGATTGATTTGTGCATAAGTGATAGCCTCCCCTGAGATAAACTGAGGTGTGATTTTGGATTATGTTTTCTATTTGGTTTATCTAACGTGGCATGATAACAGGAAATATATGATCATAGATGAAGAAAAAAATGGTGAACTATAACTCACATGACTCCACTTATAAGCCTGGTGTGAATTCAATAGAATGGGCAAGGTCAGTTTAGCAGTAAGGAGAAGAGTATTCTCCTGATCTAGAAAATACACTGAGGAGTCTGAGGGTAGAGATCATAAGTTGCAAGGAAGATAATAACATGTTGATTGAGGCACTCGAAAGACTTGCAAGGGCTTAGTTAAAGAAAGTAGAATTCAATGTAGTGATTCTTCAAAGCCTTTCAGATTTGTAGAAGTAGGGACATATATGGAATAGTTATAAAGGTAAGCAGGAGGAGAAGACTAATGGGGCACATGGTAGCAAGTCTCAAACAGGGTACAATATGGACAAAGATGATACAGTAGGAGGTGATAGATTCTCCAATACACTTGAGAGGAGGGGAAGTACTTAGGGATTTCACTCTAGTTTCGAAAATATACTTCACCAACATCATTGCCATCATCCTTATAAGAGTGAGAATGGGTATGGTTCACTTCAAACAAAGATTTTATGCCAAATTTACATCCCCGAGAAGTTGAAACACCAATTTACCCAAACAGGGCCCATAGTTTTGGCGCTTCATCTCCTAGGGTTAGGGTTTTGGATGTTTAGGGTTTTCCATTGTTTCTAAATGATAAATAGGCCCTCAAGCCTCATTGTAACTCATTTCAGAGGCTTGTAGCTACCACATCTCTTCTCAGAGATAGTTACCAATGCCCTATCTAGTTTATTTCCATTCTGTCTGTAAGAAAATCTCAGTTCTTTGATATTAATGAAATGAAGTGTTATTTCCGCTGCATCTTTGTATTTATGGTTATATGTTTATTCTATTGTGTTCCTGCATAAATCCAAATCAATGCCAATCCATCACCCTCATCCATTTCCAACATCCACCCATAATTTCCAAGCTTTTCTCATTCATTTTCCTCGTTGTCCTAAAACGCTAAATGAAACCTTGTTTTTATCAGGAAAGTCCTAGTTTTTAGCAGGAAATTGTTTTTATTATATCTCAAACACCTTGCATGAATTTGTTGAGTTGTTTCAGGGAGAGATGAATGTATATGGGGGTAACATTCTTAAGAAATTTCATCAATTTTTGCTACACGATTTGTGCGAAATCGACCTCCATCACCTACAGTCATTTTTTTTCTCAAGATTCATGCATCCAATGGCCGAGGATTTTTATCGGGAGCTGCATAATGATGATAGTAATATACGAAAACAGTTTCTTGTTAATCCGATCTACCATTTGAGATGTATTCCTAAATCAAGTCTGCTACAATGGGGTTGTCCTGAGCAACCTGTACAATCAAATCAAAACTCGGAATCAATTATTTTTTCACCCACATAGAAGAATATCCATCCACCTTGAGCATCATGAATCCATTTCTGAAACTAAGAGCACACCCTCCTTAGTAAGGAGTCCATCCAGTCCATGAGTAGAATATTGAACATTGGGAGAAGACTGCACACACAAAAAAATTTATCAGTCAAAAAAATCATCATGCTATGAAGACTTGCACAAAAACAAAATTATGAACTACAGCACTCACATCATGCACATCTCAGCAGCAACATTTTATCCAGGGATGTGGAGCAGCAACAAGAACAAAAGAAATACCCTATAAGACCTTCATATTCAAGTTTATCAATAATAGGACCTCAAGCAGGTGATCACATGCAACTTCGGGATCATGAGTAGTAGCTTCAGAACCACCAGAAGCAACTTCAATAGTCATATCAACAGCGTCAATATCAATTGCAAAAACACATCAAGGGTAAGGCTCAGGTATGCAATCATATAAACCTTTATTCTAATCTATTCTAGCTTATGAAAAAATTAAATTGAGAAGGAAAGTTTTTTTATAGCCAAAATCAGTAGCAGAGAAGCCTCAGCCTTATCTAGCAATTAGCTTAATTTTTCCACCAAGACACACACACATGTGGGAGAGGAACTAGACAAAAGTAAATAGGACTTGAGAAAGTTGGTAGTAAGAAGTTAGCTATGATGGAAGGCAAGGAGTGCCGAGGGGTAACTGAGGGCGAACTTAGTTAACATAAAAATAACTCTGAGTTTATTTTTCATGTAATGAAAAAAGAGAAAAAAAATTGAAACGAAAACAGAGAAAATCTTGAAAAAATAAAAAGAAAAATAATTAAAAAATTAAAAATAAAAGGTGGACCACCACCTCTTGGCATGTGAAATAGAGTTTCTACATGAGAAATAGGGATGCTACAGGCACAAAATTTGCTACAGGAAAAAAATATTTCTATAGGAAGTCAACTAGGACAATTTTTTTTTATCAAAGGTGGTTTTCCTCCTCTCTTCTTTCTCTCCTCTACTTATACACTGCATGGATAACTCCATAATGCACCCATTCACTTATTTCACCTTTCAAGTAGGTAGGAAACTCTATTTTTACTCTTGACTATAATTGCTACAGGAAAGTTCTAACAGCTACAGGATTTTTGTAGCACTACAGGAAACCCTGTAAATACTACTGGAAACTTATTTTCAAGTAAAGTAGCTCTCTCAAAGGTTTTTAAACTTCAAAAGTAGCATGATAATTTATTTTTTTCCTAAACCTACCACTCCTAACCCTCACTTCACTCCATGCACAAGGATTCACTTCCTAAATCCTATGTTGTGCCACTAGAAGCTAGACTACCTGTAGCTTGGCATGGGACCTCTCCCCTTACCTCTCCATCACTCCAAACACTCCATCACTCCATCCCTAACCTCCTTAAACCATTTTGGTTCATATTTAATAAATATAGAGCCCCAAGAAGAAGACAAAAGACTCCTACAGGAAGTTGAAAAGCTTCCTAATGCAATTTTGTATATGGCACAACAAGGTAAAAATATGAGGATAATTTTATGAAGATGGTTTCAAAGGACCACCAGCAGACTCTAGAATGATTAACACAACAACAAAGGCACTTGAGGACCTCCATGCAACACCTGCAACAAGAAAAAACAAAAAAAAAAGTAAAGCAGCTCACTCGGAAACAAGCTGCTAACTCAGAAAATACATAATAAAAAAAACAAAAAGAGAAAGATAGCCATGGCTATCACCAAAATCCAACTCCCTGCACTAGATAATTTCTGCAACTCCTTTGCAATAGATACAAACAAGGCCCTGACTTTGCACACCATTGCAATTTAAGAATCACTTGAGAGAAAGAAGCAACCTGAACCTGCATTAGAAGTTTAATGGAAAACTGAGATAAGGGAATAAATGTAAAAAAAAGAGTAGCAAGAATATCAATAGGAGAAGCAACACATGGGATAATAAACAAAGAATGAAATAGACCAACATACATGAAGAACCACAAGGCAAGGAGGATGAATAGGTTGTTAAGAGGATGAGCAACAGTTTCAGCAGGGGGTATGATGGGCCTCTAAATTAGACATAAATTAAGGCCCATATAACATTTCTTACTCACATAAAATATATATTAAATCTCTCTTTCTACACTTAATAATGTTTTTTTATGCTTTAATATGTTCTTAGGAAGGTTTAGAGATAATTGCATATTTGTGCCTAATATTATTTATTTTGGAAGGATATTATGAGAATATTGGACACAATATGAAGATTTGGAGAAGGAGATAATTTAGGGACTTTATTCCTACTACTTGAGGATCAAGATTGGAAAATAAACGAAAAAAATATTACGAAATTATTCAGAAATTCTGGAGAGATTCTGGAACTCTGATGATGAGAAAATCTAGGAATGTGTTCCCTGTCATTTACTGCAAACTTCTAGTGTTGGGAACTAGATCCACTATTTCAGGGATTTTGGAGGGGAAAGCTTCCTCCTTTCAATGGGAATGCTTCCTCATCATTTTTATAAGTACAAATTTGAATTGGCCTTTAGGGGCATGTATTGTTTAGTCTTATTGTGGAGAAAACTTGTTTTCTGGAAGCTCAACTTTCTTTTCTTGCAGGGATGTACTTGGCCTGATTCAATAATGAAGATTGGTGTCGTTTTTAGCTTCTAAGGTTGGTTTCTTCCATAGGAATCTGATTCTGCCTTGGGCTTGGCCATCCCAGGAGACTCAAAGCCCTCTTGCACAATTTATTTATGTTATTTTCCCTTCTTATTTGCATAAATATCTTATTTATGTTTTGCATATTTCTATATTTAGTATCGTTTCTTTTCTTGCTGTAGGATTGAGTTAAGTGATGCGAGTGAGCTCTTTTTCATGTTTTTTATAGGTTCAAAACCATTATTCATCGTTGTAATAACTTTGGAAGGTCATCTTAATCATTAAGCTACTTGGATTTGGTTACTAGTTCACGAATATAAGATTTCACTCTATACCTTACCTCATAAGCATGGAGGTTGTTATATTATAGAGAATACATAGCTTGAACACCATTGAAGACGTACCAATCCTATTTCTTTTTCTTATTCCTTGTGTCATCATCAAATCAATGTATTGTGTTGGTTCAATTTGGTGTAAAGATAGTCAAGTTAAGGTAAGCAATTGTTATCATACTATACAGTGTACTATGAGTTTAGAGATTAATATGAGTTTCACCGCACTCTATCTATACAGTGTATCTAATGGAAAATATGGTGTATTATGCTTATATGTTCTTATTTTACCTAATCAATGGGATAAGCTAGACCAATCTAAAATAGTGAATAGAGAACAATACTCTAGGTATGGTAATAACTCTTAACATGTATGGAATCAATACTACTAGTATATATGGTTTTCTACGGTATTCATAACAACCATGGTATTCATATTAATCATAACACTGGTGCACTTCTATAAACTAAGCTTTTATTAGAGTGTAAGTATTGCTCATATCAATTATCTTGTTCTTATGGTTGTACTTTACCTACTTCTATTCATAACAAGTGCTTACATATTACTCATACTTATCACTATATTAAGGAAACCCTTACCACGTGTTACCAGCTTAATGGGCTTCAACTATTCACACAGATTAATGGAATCACTTCTATGTATAAGCTTATTGTTTCATAAGTTCAACCAAACTTATGGAAAATTGAAATTTCTAGGCATGTTTCTCACGAAAGTGTAACCCATATTCATACATTCACCCTATTATGAATTTATATGGGCCTTACATGGATAGAGTGGACTATCAAGATAGGTTCCTCTTGGATAGTAGTAGTTGTAGAAGATCTAAACTTTACTTTGGGAGTCTCAAAAATTTTGGTAATTCCATGGAAATATTTTAGGGGCTAATATGTGTAGTGGGCTAATTTTCCATGCCTTTTCCAAAAAACAATTTCGTTACTTCCCATTTTTAATAAAAATGATTCCCCAAATTTTACAGTATTAAATTATCTTACCTTAAGAAACACCAAATTTTATACAAAATTATATATAATCATTATAAATTTGAAAATTTTACAAAAATGTCAGTAAGCCTTGGGACTAGTAATATTCACCAAGGTTTCTAAAGTTTAAGATAAATTTATATCCTTAAAATTTTCCTTGGGAATTGCTACAAAAGAGGAGTTTCTTTCTAGTAACATTTTAAAAAAACTGCAAGAAGTAGAATATCTAGATGTGAAACTAGCTAAATTGACCCAAAACTAGACTAATAAGAAAAATAGAGAAGCTTGTATATCTAATACACTCGATTGCTTCTTTATTTTCGAAGCAATTTTTTAAGAAAGAAACTAGAATCAAACAATGGGTTTCCTCAGGAGGGGATTCTAACCATAATCCAGTCATGTTGGAAATATCCCTTTTGCAAGAGAGACCCATTAGTCCTTTAAAATTGTATCTAAATGTATTAAGGAAGAGGAGATTAAAAAAAAAATAAAAGAGATATGTATACCTTATGATAGAGACTTGATAAAATATGCCCACACATAGTTTGATCAAAATTTGAAAATATCTAAAATGTACCTTTGCAATGGATAAAGGACAAAAAAACATGAATGATGACAAAGAACTTAAGGAAATGGAGTGAGATTTGGAAATACAACAAATAAATATAGGGTTTGGATATTTAATAAAGGATCATAAAGTATACATAAAAACTCTTGAGGACAAACATAGGAAATTACTCTTGCAAAAATAGAAGGATTGGAGGCTCAAGCATAGCCCATTATAGCTTAAGTTGGGAGATGGAAACACCAATTTTTGTATAGATATGTAAATTATAGGAATAACATCAACTCAATCTAGAAAATAGAAACAAAAATGGTTCATGAGAAAAAAAAATCAATGAGATAGAAAAATTAGGGGTAGATTACTTTCCATCTCTTTTCAAGAAAAATATCAAGCCACCATAGTAAAGGTGATAAATTTGTCATATTATTTTCCAAGTTTTTTCAATGCTAAGGAAAATCACACTTTGATCAAATAAGTGGGGAAATAAGAACCAATTATGATTCTTTAAAGTTTCCAGAAGTACAAAATTCTTGGGCCAGATGGAATTCTTTATGGGGTGCTTTGAGTTTATCAGAGAAGACCTAAGAGGGGTGGTCAAGGAAACTAGAAAAATAGGAAATATGATTGGATCTTCAACATATATTTTCTTCATTAATTCCAAATGATAATAGTCCTACATTTTTTTAATAAATTTAGATCAATTTGTTAATGCATTTGTATCTAGAAAATTATATCCAAGGCAATAGCCAGGAGACTAAAATGAGTCTTTTCAAGGTACATTTATGATGAATACATTGGGTTCTTAGAAAAATAAAAATACATGAGTCTACAGGAGTTGTTAAGGGAGTACTCCACTCAATCAAACTCAAGAAAAAAATTTTAAGAGTGATCAAATTGGACCTATCCAAAACATATGATAGGGTAAGATAACTATATCTCAACCTTATTCTTACACATCTAGGTTCCAATCATTAGTTTGTAGTATGGGTAATGAGTTGTAATACATATCCATATTTATTTTTATGATAAATGGAGTAACGTCTCCTTTATTTAGGCCAGGAAGAGGTCTAATAAAAGGATTCCACTTATCCCCTTTCCTTTTCCTTTTAATTCTTGAAGTATTGTGTGTGTTGTTAAATGAGGCTTCAGAATTGGTAGTTTTACGGGATTATAATTGGAAATACTATAAATTCACTCATTTACTATTTTTTGATGACATAATTATTTTATTTTAGGGTTATATAATAGAAATTGAGAAGTTTAAGGACATTTTGGACTTATTATGTAATGTAAAAAGAACGAACAGAAATTTAGATAAATCAACTCTCTTACTATGGGACATATGTGAGCAGAAAATGAACTATCTTTCAAAAATTCCTCCCTTCAAATTAATAGAACTTGAGAATGGATTGAAGCTTTATTTCCCCATCGGATCCCAACATGTAGACAAAAATATATTGAAAATGGTTTATAGCTAAAGTGAAAAAGGAGATGAACACTTAATGTACTAGGTGGATTTCTTGAGTTGGATGCCTAGTACTAGTCAAAGCTATACTATAAAGAATCCTTATATTTATTATGTCAATGGCATAGATCCCAAAAAAAATTTTGAATGGCATTAGAAAGTTATGTTTTGTGTGTGTGTGTTTTGGATTGAGGGGGGGGAGGGGTCTTAGAGATAATGTGAAAAGAGACTTTTCTCCAACCTATTAGAAGAATCCAACCCTTCCAAAAGAAAAAAGAGGAAGGTGTTTAAAGAGTCCTTTTAGCTTATGAGGTGTAAATTAGGTGGTTAATGTGGGGTTTAGTCTCATTAGGTTTTAAATTCAAACATTATGGGGATGGGTTGAGAGTGGGATCCACTTGTGGAGGAAATAAACTATGTCAAGGGATGTTTAGGCTCAAGTGAGTATCACACGATCCTAGTGACAACATCCCACTGGTGGGAAGATCCTTTCTTTATTCAACATTAAGGTTAACCTCATCCTAAACTCTCCCTAACTAAAAATATATATGTCTATTTAAAATAAGAATATAGAAAATATGAATAAACAAAATTATACTCTAAAGAAAGAGAGAGAAACTAAACTCAACTAAAAGTTGTTTTCCATGTGAGAAATGTTTTCCTACATCAAATTACAATTAAAATGCATTAGTAATGATTTTTTTGCAATAACATAAATTTATGACAATAGTAGATTGTGTTGTCCTTGATGGACTACCTCATGGTATTATTGATATGTAATTTTCACTTTCACTTGGAAGTGAGAGAAAAGAGAAAATAACATTATTCTAAATTTTTTGTGCAAAATGTTAATAATTGACCTATAACCTGTAAATGTCATAGAAAGGGTTAAGGGCGAAAGCCACTTATAAGAAAAATAAGTTATTCCATAAAATGTTTAGACTCAATCTAATCTGCCTTGCATAACGTTGATGACAACATACCATAGATGAGAAATTATTACATTCTTAAAAACAAAAATATATTTAAATAAATTATATTACCAAATAACAATTCAAATTATTATTTAATAGCATTATTCATGATCTAGAATTTATCTTAATTAAAAATACATTAATTATTCAAAAGGAAATATAAAAAGGAAAAATAATGAACATAAAAGTGAGATAATATTATAAGTATGGCATTATATATATAATAATTATGGTATTCTATTATATTTATATATTTATATATAAATATAATAAAAATTATTATTTTTATTTAATAATATTTTATTGGTATAGTTAATCATTTTACTTTTTGAAAGTTTTGTAGTTATATTTTTTTCAGTAAATTTATTTGAAATTTAATAGAAATTTGTTAAAATTATAGGTATTCCAAATTCTATAGGGGTTTTAGGGGTGTTGAATCTATTTATGTATTCAAAAATTACTTTTAAATATATAAAATAATAATAAAGTGATCTAACCCAAAATTGTTTTTCCAACCAAAAAATTCAAAACTTAGAATTGTTAGATAACACCAAATTCTATGTAACATAAATTAGCTATTAAAGAATAAAATAAATTAAGTTTCTTATTTATTTAAAGATTAAATTTGAAATAAATCTATTTCATTGAGCCAAGAGTTTCTTTACATCCTAGTGAGATAGATATGTTGTAAGACATTATGTAGTGCCTTTATGTTGATTAGGTCAAATTAAAAGGATAAAAATAAAAAAACTAGGTTATGTAATGTAATGTTATATATCAATGAACATAAAAGTGAGATAATATTATAAGTATGGCATTATATATATAATAATTATGGTATTCTATTCTATTTATATATTTATATATAAATATAATAAAAAATATTATTTTTATTTAATAATATTTTATTGGTATAGTTAATCATTTTACTTTTTGAAAGTTTTGTAGTTATATTTTTTTCAGTAAATTTTAAGTCTACAAACAAGATTTGCATCATTTCCCAAAATGAATCCTTCCGGTTGTTCTATATATACTTCTTCTTCTAGATCCCCTTCTTCATCATTGGTGCATCATACATTCAGATTTATCTTCAAGTGTAACCCTTTCCATTCAGATCTACTTCAAAGAGAAGTATTCATTCAAGCTCAGACATCTTGCACCCACGCTCATGATTTGCACAATGAATTTCTTCTCCTTATATAGGTTTATCCTTTTTCAATACCACGGGTCAAAGCAATACCATGAGCCTTCAATACCACGGGCCAAAGCAATACCATGAGCCTTCAATACCACGAGCCAAACCAATACCATGAGTCTTCAATACCACGGGCCCCTGTTTTTGCACTTTTTGAGCGCTTTTTCACATACGCGACTTATGTTGAGTTTAGTATTCTTCTTATATTTCTCACATGTAGGAGGAAATATGATGAAACGTGGCCTACAAGTATTGTTCTATTGAAGTTGTTGGATCCAGTGTGAAAATTGATGAAACGTGGTCCGAAGGGGTGCTGAAGGTTGTAGCCTTCAGTCAGGGGGTTGTAGCTCCCTTCCAGGTGAGGCTGGTAAACGAGAGCAGGGGGTCGTAGCTCCCTTCCAGGAGAGGCTGGTAAACGAGTCAGGGGGTTGGAGCTCCCTTCAAGGAGAGGCTGGTAAACGAGCGCAGGTGGGTGCCTGCGTGCTGGTCAAGTCTGCGCCAGCACATATGTTGTAAGATGTTTTCTCTATAATAAAATATTGAAGGCTGAGCAACTGCAGTGGTGGTTTTCTCCCGATTTGGGTTTCCACCTAAAAATCCTGGTGTTCATGTGTGATGGTTTATTCTGTTCTTACTACACCTGTTTACTGTTTATTGAACATCTGATGAATGAATAATGGAATAATATAAGTAAAGATTTAATGACAGATCTAGATCTCTGTGTATACGCTAGTTTCATAAAGGGGATCCGCGTATATACGCTACTTTACTGAAGGAAAGTAGCGTATGGGTTTTAAGGAATGAAAAAGTAAAATTTTTTGATTATGCAGTAAATACTGATTCACCCCCCCCCCCCCCTCTCAGTATTTTTCCAACAATTGGTATCAGAGGAGGTCCTTGTGCAGAAGCTTGATCGCTTAAAGGAGATCCGTCGCAATGGGAAGTCAAGAAGGAGTAATGTCTATAAAGCCACCTCTATTCAATGGAAGTAATCTGATATTCTGGAAGGTACATACACAAGCATATCTGCAAAGTCTTGGTGCAGATGTATGGGCAATCGTGGAAGAAGGTTATCAATACCCGGCAAGTATTCCTACTGATGCAGCAGAAAGGAAGAAGTATGAAACCAATGCCAAAGCAGTAAATGTCTTGCTAGGAAGCATGTCTGAATCAGAATTTGCTAAAGTGATGCAACTACATTCAACAAAATAAATATGGGACAAAATCATTCTGAGCTATGAAGGAGACACAAAGGTAAAAAGTGCAAAACTTCAAACTCTTAGAATTGAATATGAAAATTTGAAGATGCATAGTGATGAGAGTGTTGCCAGTTTCTTTCTTCGTCTGGATGATATTGTAAATCGAATGAGAAATTTGGGTGAAACCATAACTGATACTACTCTGGTGGAAAAGGTCTTAAGATCCTCGACTTCAAAATTTGACTCTAAAGTTTCAGCTATTGAAGAAAGGCAAGATCTGCAAACGCTTACTATTGTTCAATTACATGGTACTCTGACTGCTTTTGAAATGAGACAAGGAAGTCCTTCTCAAATAAGAGAAGCTGCTTTTAAGGCATCTACAAAAGGAAAGGAAAAGGAAGTTGTCAAAGAATCTAGCTATATATCCGATGAAGAAGAAGCAAATTTCGTGAGAAAGCTCCAACTAGGTACTGGAAGATTCAAAGGTAATCTTCCCTTCAAATGTTTTGAGTGTGGAAAAGTTGGTCATTATGCTGCAAAATGTCCTTATAAAGGAAAAGAAGTAGTAAGAAGGAATAAGAACCGATATAGCTCTAAGAAAAGTTACTATACTAATGAAGATAGTGATGGGTCATCTAATAGTGAGGAAGAATGTGAAGAAGATCTTAGACTTCTCATGGCATTTGAACAAAAGGAAGAAAAGGATACTTTTATGGATGCTCTAGAGGAAAACGATTTTCTTGAAGAAAATAATCAACTCAAACTTCGCTTAGAAGATTACAAAATTCTCTTAGAAGAACAAAAGATAATCAGAGAGACCGTTGAAAAACAGCTTGAAGAAGCAAAGAATCATATTGAAAAACTAGAATGTGAAGTGGTAAGTCAAAGAAAAGAAGTTGAGAAAGCAAAAACCTTGAATCTTAGATTTGCTAAAGGATCTGAAACCTTAGATGAGATCATCAAGGTACAATGTTCTCCTCTTATAAAGACAGGTCTTGGATATACCGTAGAATCTTCTCAAACTTCAGCACCAAACTATCTAAAAGCAGTTACAGGTGGTTTACATCATTCAACCACTCAGCAAGGGAATAAAGGATCTCTACAGGGAAAGCAGGACCATCTCAATTCAAGGTACACTAACAAGGATAGCTTTCAAAGACACTACAACCAACAGGTAAATTGAAATAGAAGATTCCATGATCGCAGAAATTTCTACTTCAATGGGCAATGTTTCACTTGTCACAATTTTGGTCATAAAGCTATTCAATGTGTTGCATATAAAACCATCATGACAAGAGAAACAAGAAAGAAAAGGTTGGATACTGAACCAAAGAAGAATACCTATAACAATTTTTCTCCTCTTCAAAGTGAAGTTGAATGTACTTATTGTAATAACTTTGGCCATGAAGAATCTGAATGCAGGAACAAGATCCAGCCAAAAGAACACGTTCCCTCAAGCTCTAAAGTGTGGAAAAAGAAAGAACCGCCAGTTGAAAATTGTGGGATAGCATTATTTGCAGAAGGTGAAGAAAATCAATGGTACATCAATAGTGGGTGCTCAAGACACATGACAAGTGACAAAAGCAAACTTCATACTTATAATGCTCTAGAAAAGGAAAAGAAAGTTACATTTGGAAATGATAATCCTGCTGTAATTAAAGGAAAAGGGTCAGTATTTCTAAAAGAAAAAGTGAAGGCTAAAGATGTCATGTATGTGGATGGATTAAGGCATAACCTGTTAAGTGTTAGTCAAATGTGTGATCAAGGAGCAGAAGTGGTCTTCAGTTCCAAAGAATGTGTGGTTCGTGATCTTGATACAAGTAAAATCATTATAAAAGGAAAAAGAAATCCAAGCAACCTGTATGTACTAAACGGCATAGATCAATGTTACTTGAGCAAGTCTTCAGAAAATTGGTTATGGCATAGAAGGCTGGGGCATCTGAGTTTCTCTCAAATCAACAAAGCAAGCAGACTTCAAGCTGTTCGTGATCTTCCCAAGATCAATCTTCCATAAAGTACCATATGCAAATCTTGTCAATTTGGTAAGCAGACCAGAGTTCGATTTAATGCCAAAGAAGGATCATCAAGTAAGCCTCTTGAACTCATTCATACTGACATCTATGGACCTATGAGGAAAAATTCATTACGTGGGGAAGAATACTATATCCTATTTATTGATGATTACTCCAGAATGTGTCATATCGCGTTTATTAAACACAAAGATGAAGCTTTTGAAAAATTTCATAATTTCAAAGCATTGGTAGAAAATGAATTGGATTTAAAAATCAAGTGTCTTAGATCTGATCGAGGAGCAGAATATTCATCAAATGAATTCTTTGAATTTTGTGAACAACATGGGATTAAAAGACAGTTCTCTGTAGCAGGCACTCCACAACAAAATGGTGTAGCAGAAAGAATGAATAGAACAATTGTTCAAATGGCTAGAGCTATGCTTGCTGACTCTAATGTTCCTAACATGTTCTGGAGTGAAGCAACACGTGCAGCAGTTAACATTCTCAACAAGGCTCATGTTCGGGTAAATAGTGAAAAAACTCCATATGAACTCTGGTATGGTAATTCTCCCACTATGAAGCATTTTAAAGTTTTTGGAAGTAGATGCTTTATCAAAAATAATGATGAGAAGCTTGGCAAGTTTGAACCTAGATCAGATGAAGGGATACTTCTTGGTTACTCATCTTCAAGCAAAGCTTTCACATGTTACAATAAGAGGCTTCAAAAGGTTGTTGAATGTATTGATGTTGTTATTGATGAGTCTCCTGCAGCTCCTAAAGAAGAAAAACAAACAACAAAAGAAGATGATAGCGACATATGGCCTTCTACATTAGATGGAAATGATATAGACAGTGAATCCAATGAAGAACCTGAAAATGATCTATCTGAAAAAGCTCCATCCAGATACGTTCAAAAGAATCATCCTGAATCTCAGATTATGGGAGACAAGGAATCAAGTGTACGAACAAGGAGAACTTTTGTGGGATCTTCTAGTCATCAGGGACTTCTATCCACAATTGAACCACTCAATGTCAATCAAGCTAGCAGAGATGAAAGTTGGAACCAAGCCATCAATGAAGAGATTGATCAAATTGAAAAGAATGACACTTGGGATTTGGTACCAAGACCACATGATAAAAATGTCATTGGAACTAAATGGATCTTCAAGAACAAGTTAAATGAGAATGGGGATGTTGTAAGAAACAAAGCTAGACTGGTTTGCAAAGGGTATTCTCAACAAGAAGGTATAGACTTTGAAGAAACTTTTGCTCCTGTAGCTAGACTTGAAGCCATAATAATGTTTCTTGCTTTTTCAAGTTACCAAAAAATCAGAGTTTATCAAATGGATGTTAAATCTTCCTTTCTTAATGGTGATCTAGAAGAAGAAGTATATATAGAACAACCGGAAGGATTCATTTTAGGAAATGATGCAAATCTTGTTTGTAGACTTAAAAAGGCTCTATATGGTCTCAAACAAGCTCCAAGGGCTTGGTATTATCGTCTTGACAAATATCTTCATCAACAAGGTTTTTTAAAAGGGTCTGCTGATAGCAACTTATACAAAAAAATTGAAAATGATAAACTATTGATTGTGGTTGTATATGTTGATGATATCATTTTTGGGAGCAATGAAGAATCTTTGAGTCAAAAATTTGCTTCTGTCATGCAGCAAGAATTTGAAATGTCTTTACTTGGGGAACTAACATTATTTCTTGGCTTGCAAATGCATCAAAAGGCAAATGGTATTTTCCTATCTCAAGCAAAGTATCTTAAGCAAATTATGAAGAAGTATGGCATGGAAGAATGCAAACCTGTAAGTACACCAATGATAACCGGATGCAGTCTCAGTTCTAATGATGATTCTCCCACAGTGAATCAACCAGAGTACAGATCGATGATAGGAAGCTTACTTTATCTCACTGGGACTCGAACAGACATTATGCATGCTGTTGGGATTGTTGGACGATTCCAAGCTAATCCAAAAGAGTCTCATCTTCAGGCAGTTAAAAGAATATTCAAATATATTCAAGGAACTCAAGACTTTGGTCTATGGTATCCAAGGAATGCTGATCTTACTCTTCATGCTTACATTGATGCAGATTGGGCTGGAAGTGTTGATGATCGAAAAAGCACTAGTGGTGGTGCATTTTACATGGGGCCCCGATTAGTATCTTGGTTCAGCAAGAAGCAAAATTATATTGCCTTATCAACAGCTGAAGCAGAGTATGTAGCTGCCGCATCTTGTTGCACTCAACTCCTATGGATGATGCAAACCTTGAAAGATTTTCAAATCAAATGTGCAACTCCTATCTCCATTATGTGTGATAATACAAGTGCTATCAGTATCTCAAAGAATCCTGTTATGCATTCGAAAACCAAGCACATTCCCATCAAATATCATTTCCTACGTGAACAAGTGCTTGAGCAAAAAGTGAAGTAGGAGTATGTTACCTCCAAAGAACAAGCTGCTGATATCTTTACCAAACCTCTGCCCAGGGAAGCGTTCAAGTATCAAAGACAGAAGCTGGGAGTGTTCTCTGCCAGTCAAAAGAAAAAATCTGCATAAATTTTAGAAGATGGCTTGGGATACGCGGGTTTCCTGAAACACAGTCGCGTATGTACGCGAGTTCCTGCACAGAAAACCGCGTATGTCTGATTGCTGACAATTTTTGCTTGGAATCAGCTATTTTCAGCATAGTTGCAGTGCTGTTTGGTATCTTTGATACTGTTTGGTATCTCTGGTGGTGTTCCAATTCTCATAATTCTTTTCTAATGATTTAATGAAGATGCCTTGATGATTTGTTGATAAAAGTGTTCAGGATGCACAAACTAAGGGGGAGCCTTAGTCATACGAAAAGAATGCTTGGATGCATAGATTCAGGGGGAGCATTAGCGTTGCTGATTATAATGCATTGTTGGCATTATGATGGTTCTGAAATATGTTCTCTTTCTTGAGGACTTTCTGGTGTTGGTCTTAAATGGTCATTTTTGTAATTTGTTGAAAAGGTCTTGTTGAGACCCATGATGTAAAATTGTAATATTCAGTCATGTAAGGACTTGTCATTTTTGTAAACCCACTTGGTTGGGTAGTTGAGTCTCTTATGTAAATCCACTTGGATTGGATATTTGATGTAAGTATGAGTCTTTGGTGATAGGAAGTTCATAGAGTCATGTACTTCATTGAAAATTTGTTTGAAGATTCAGCATGAACTCAGGGGGAGCTTGGTCACTTTAGTATATATTAGATCTGCAGAACATTTCTTCCACATGAGGAGAAAAAGGGGAGAGTATGTTGGTTTTTGATCCGCCCTTTGCCCTTGATGTCAAAGGGGGAGCGTGACATGGTGTTTGAATGAAGAGAAAGAATGGTGTCAAAAATGGAGAGAGTGACATGGTGTCATGGTATTCTTAATGTACCTATCTGTTGTGGTGATAAAACACCATCGTGGTTGCCATCAAGTCCAAAGGGGGAGATTGTTGGAAATATGATGCAGAGTGTTGTCCTTGATGGCAACCCACTGAATGAAGATGAAGACATGTGACTGTTGACATGTGTTGTCCTTGATGGCAATCCACCTGATGAAGTTATTCTTGACTTGATGGACTTGTTAAATGATGTAATCCTGATGTGATATGATGTTTGTTGACAATATGATGCTAAGTGTTGTCCTTGAAAGGCAACCCTCTTAATCAAGATGATGACAACTTACTTGGTGAAGTTGTGCTTGCCAGAATATGTTCTTGATAAGCTAAATATGATGTATCTACAGTGTGTACAGAAGGCAGTGAAGAAAAGAAGTCAGCATGTGCTCAATCTTGATGAAAAAGTATGTCTCTATGAATACGCGAATATGTCTAGGGGAAGTCGCGTATGCACGCGGGAAAGAACGTGATAAGTCACGTATGTGAAAAAGCGCTCAAAAAGTGAAAAAACAGGGGCCTGTGGTATTGAAGACTCATGGTATTGATTTGGCTCGTGGTATTGAAGGCTCATGGTATTGCTTTGGCCCGTGGTATTGAAGGCTCATGGTATTGCTTTGACCCATGGTATTGAAAAAGGATAAACCTATATAAGGAGAAGAAATTCATTGTGCAAATCATTAGTGTGGGTGCAAGATGTCTGAGCTTGAATGAATACTTCTCTTTGAAGTAGATCTGAATGGAAAGGGTTACACTTGAAGATAAATCTGAATGTATGATGCACCAATGATGAAGAAGGGGATCTAGATCTGAAATGCCTTTGTATTTGCTAGATCTAATTATGGAAGGCTTAGATATGTGATGAGGCGAACATCTAGGCGAACATCTGTCTGAAGTGAAAGGGTAAATCTGAACTGAATATCTGATCTGAAGAAGTATGCTGCTCTATAATGATTGAAGATCTATACGCTACTTAGCCGCAGAGGAAGCGCGTATATACGCGGCTTCGATGAAGTGGAAGCGCGTATGCGCAATAAAATACATACAGAGGTATACGCTTGTTCGTGTGGACGGAAGCGCATATATACGCGACATCAGTGAAGTAAAAGCGTGTATGCAAACTAGGGTTTGATAAAGCAAAGGGTATGAAATATCTGATCTGTTTTGCTGTGTTTCTGCTATCTGATCTGTGTTGATAAGTATCTGTTGGTGATGTATGTTTGTGCTTAAAAGTATGGAAAAGGATTAACAAAATATGGTGAATTAGCCCCTATAGACAACTGTTCTATGACAGAAATGAGTTGGATCCGATGAAAGAATTGATGAACGTAATTAAAGGGTGGTGTGAAGGTTATTAGCTTTCGATTAAGGAGATGGTAGCTCTTGCCCAGGAAAATTGATAAGCAGTCATGAGTTCGAGCCATGGGGAGAGAAGGTGCAGTAGCGAGCGCGGTTAAATTCTTTAAAGTGGTCAATCTGTGACACATATATGTTGTAACATGTTACTATACGTAAAAATATTGAAGAAAGTGCAAAAGACAGCTATGGTGGTTTTCTCTTGGGTTGGGTTTCCACCTAAAATCTTGGTGTTCATGTGTGATGCTTTGTGTGATGGCTTGTTGTTCTTCTTTTGTGTTGAGTTTATTGAACATCGATAAATGAATGATGGAGATGATCTAAGTGAAAAATTAATTACATATCTGAATCCTACGCCTGGAGTTTCACAAAGAGTTAAGCATACGCGAGTTTACTGAAGGAAAGTGGCGTATGGGTTTTAAGGAATGAAAAAAGTAAAAGTTTGATTATGCGTAAATATTTGAGATTCACCCCCTCTCGGTGTTTTCCCAACAAGAAGTCATGGCATTCTTCCTCATCAGATCTTCTTCTTGGATCTTCTCTCTATCCTTCCTTCTTCATTTGATTGACCTCCTTGAAGAGATATTGCTGGATCAAAGAAAGAGTGGTAGGGTATCTTCCTCCATGATATATCTCTTATGTCTACTTTAACACTTCTTTGATGTGAAAGATGGGTGTCCACAAGTGGTAAAGATGTGCTATGACACCAACATATTCCAAATGGGAGAATGCGGAAAATACTTCACACAATATAAGAACTTACAGTACAAGATAAAAAATAAATCCTTCGAGACAACAACAAAATTTACGAAGAAGCTGGCCATTTTATTCGTTGGAGGAAGAGAATCGGCTACACAATGTACAAATGTGAGTAGATCTAGCCAAAAGTTGGTCTAGAATCACTCGAGAAAACATGATGCAATAGGTATAGCGTAATTGGAGAGGCGGCTACTTGCCGATGAAATATTCTTGTTGTCCTTCGTGAGAATATGAACATATAGGTTGCGGGTGAAAAGGAAAATGCAAATATATAGGAAGCCCAGGGCTCGAGATGATGCTAAGATTCAAGATCTAGCCCGCTGTGATGGATTCCCAAGTTAACCCGAGAAAGGATTTTACGATATGCAACTTTGGAAAAATCACCTCCCTAAGTTTGATCCTTGATCTACTAGGAAATACGGATGCGAAGCTAGATGCGACAAATGAATGGCTGAAATATGATATTAGATCAGATCTATGCTTGAAGGGGCAAGTCCCTTCTTCATATCTATGAACTAGAAGCTCTAGATCTGGCTTCTCAATCCTCGATGATGATTGTAGGCTATTGCCCTTTATTTGCCTCTAGCGTGTGTTGTGAGGCAAAAGAACATATGCACTGTGAAAAATTTCGTAATAAGCTCTGAAATTTGAAAGTGGAAACACTGAGTAAATGTGTGAATGGTCCCTCATAGGATTGCTAGCTGAAGTCTTAGCAACTTCCTTCATCCCTTTAGATTTGCAAGGTAGATAGGCCATAATTCTGGAAGGAAATCTTGTTCTTTGGGAGGTCAATAACTTTTGGCCTAATGCCGGATCTGCAATGAAACTTTAGAAGCTGATATTTAAGCCCAAGGTAGGAGAAGTAAGAATAAACCCTCACGAGTTCTCCGGCTAAAATACTAAGATAACTTCCACCTTCTAAAACTTGGAAGTCACTAAAAAATTTGTTCTGAATATGGATGTTTTGCACAAAGTAGGAAAGGATGTGGCACTTAAAGCTTTGATGTATAATGAAGTACAATACTCTTTGTAAGTTACTCTAAGAAAGGCATGAGATTCTTGACAGAGACACCTGTGTTAATATACCTGCAATCTACTGTAAACAACCCAAAACGATGGAATGTCCATACAATTCCGAATCTGAATCTTTACACATCAAGAATAATCGACATTCCCTCATCCTTGCCTTAATATTCTTTATATAAAAAATGATTCTTCCCAAGCCTTGGACCTCATCTAGACTACAGTGTATGTGAATGAGCACCAAGTTGACTACGCGATGTGTATGGTTATAGTCCTCCAAAGTTTGAGCACCTTTGTTTGGCCAAATCAACCATCATGTCTAGAGTGAAATCTACACCATCTCCATCAAGTGTGATTTGTTTGCACATCATCCTCCATCACTTTATCATGAATGTCTCATGATCTTTTGTTTGACATCTTCAAGATCTTAGTTGGTGAATCAACCTTATGTTTGATCTCTTCAAGATCTTAGTTAGCATGTCAACCTCCATGATTTATCTCTCATTAATTAGACAAGTTCTCCAATTTCATTCACATTAGTAGTTGCTCAACTACCTTGTTATGTAGATATAGAATTAATTAATCCATTCACACACACAAAGTGAGTATTTAATCATATTGAGGATGATGGGTCCCTCCACCCTCTTATTTACTTAATTCATTAGAAAAATCAAGGACTCTAATATTCCAACTATGATGTGGAAATTTGGGAATATTACACTTTGTAGAGGGCTTAATGGGTGTGGGGTATTCTTGGGAGGCATTATGTAACTCAATACTGATATCTATGCTTCAATATGCCCTTGGAATCACTTTAAACTGATTTTTCAAACAAATGTATACAAACTTGTTTGTAAATATACACCCTTTTGTTGCTTTGAAGACTCAATATTGAGCGGAATTATCTTGTTGTTTCGGATCTTCAATATCTGAAATTGGGATTTTTATTGGAGCTTTCTGTGAACCTTCTTTTGAATGCCAAAATTAGAAGCTTGATTTGGATTTTTCAAGAGAAAATTTATGTCCAATCTCCCACAATTACCTTGTTAGCTCCCTGACAGAATTGGGTAGATTGGTGAGACTAAAGTTGTAGGGAGGACATTTGGTCCCTTTTAGGATTCTAGGATCTAGCCACTACGAATCCATAGAGGTTTCTTTATAAGTGCAAAATTGATTTATCTTTAAGGCTTTTAAGGCGATATTGACTGAATTCTCAAGAACAAGGTTTTTTGTTTATTTTGGTTGGGCAAAGATATGTGAAGGTGAAGGAAGTATAAATGAAGGGTGAAAGTTTTATTCGAGTGAAAGAATGATTTAGCTAATAAGATAGGCAAGAAGCGACTTCAATCCATTGGGCTATGGAGTCATAATGGGATTTAATTGAAACAACGGGGGTTCAGAGAGTGGTCCATGGGGCAAATCCATCTATGTCAAAGGATCTCTTTAAGTTGATTTTATGGAATGAAAACAATAAGAGATGGAGAAAAAACAAATGAAGGACAAAAAGAACGGCCCTGAATCAAGTGAGTACTTTGAAACTATCACCTACTTTTTGCATGCACTTAAGGAGAAAAAAAAAGTTATCTAATATACGGAGAGTAAGTACTTCGAAACTATGCATTTGCTTTCGATGCACTTTCAATAGAAAACATTCAAAACACAAATAGAATAGCTTAAAAGATCAAGTGAAATTTGAACCTATCATGCTTTTAGCATATTCAAGGAAAACCTTTCAAGCAACTATTGGAGAAGAAAGCTGAGATAGACATATGAACTTCCCTGAAAACTCTGCTTTGTAGCAAATTTTTTGAACACAACAATTCGATGAACCAAAGAATAGTCTAAGATCGAGTGGAGGACTTCAGATTACAACTTTCTTTCAAAAAACATACTCTTAAGGAAACGTTCGACCAACTAACTGGAGATAAAACTAGAGGAGGAACAGCATAGGCACCTGTTCAACTCTACTTAGCATAAGCGAAAATAACATTCAAGAACAATGTTTGGAGTTTTAGATAGTAAGACATGGGAACACCGACATTCATATTTGTTTTGGCTATGTTAATCATTCTTAAATACACAATTGGAGGAAAACATAAAGATAAAGCTTATCAATGAAATGATGTATTTGTGCAGAGTAAATCCTAGCTCTACATTTGTTGTTCTTTATCGAAAGTGGACGAATGGAAACAAAAGGAAAATAACAATTCCTGATAAGAAACACGTCATCATTGACATAGACGAGGATCACATAAATCAACTTGTATTTGATGTCCAAAATCATTACAATCATCAAGTTAAATTGGTTCTCTGTTATTTAAAATTCTCAACTCAACTTGGGTATCTTCGATTACAAACAGAACATAGCGACTTCGGGAGACTATTTACATGCATCGGATATTCGGTGACCAACCTTTTCCTTTAAAAGTATTTTATAGAAGATTTGAGGGAGGTGGGATGAGAGAAAATATATCTACACTCAATTAATACGGTTGAATGCTTCTCGGCCGTTGAGGGCTCCAATGGAGACGTTTTATGATATTTCCCTCTGTGATAGTGCAGATTTTCATTAAGTGTTAAGCTTGCTAGGCAAATTTTGTTGACTTAAAGACTCTTAAGGCTAGTTAGCAATAACTCTAGCTATCTTTCGACAAAATATCACTAACTAAGGCGATAACTCCCACTTTCTTTTGTTGTGAGGCCCCAGGTGGCGCTTTAAGTAAAGCTGAAGGGTTAATTAGCCTACGATGTGGCAATGGAGGCTTTCTCGGATTGATAGATTTCCATTGTTTTAACCTAAATATTGTTAATTTGCTTTTGATATGTGTTTTAGGCCTAATTCAGACGTCTTTGTCTTCGGTCTTCATACTATCTTCGATTGAGTGGATTAGGCTTTTGATAGTCAAATTTACCCTTCGTAATCCTTCAAAAAGCATGTTAAAAATATTCAATTCTTCATCTCTGCTGTGACTAAATACTTAAACATTGATGCTCTTTTGTTTTGATAAATGTTTGCTATGTTTCGTTTCTTTCACCCCGAGCCTCTAGAGAGGGTTTTATAGTGTTATCGGTGCTCATGAGGCATAGATAAATCTAACGTGAAACCTACAAAATGATCCCCTTCATGAATAGTCGCTTGAGCGATCGTCATCTGACCTTTGAAGTTTTGTTTTAAAAGCAATGGAAAAACCATTTAAAAACCTACACAAATAAAGAAAATTAAGAAAATTACTGCCGGTAATAGGTTTAAACTACTTCCGGAGGTTTAGGTTAGATCGTGACCATTGGATGGCCACCAATGGCGAGGATGTGGTAGGGTCGATGGGGAGGCGGTTAGATAAACGGCGGGTGGAGATTAAGTTCGAGCCATTGATGCGCAAAGATCAATGAGTCGAGGTAAATACGGAATTATATCTTTGGGAAGGGGTAATATTATAATCGGAATGGAGGAAAATTCAAAAGGAATGGAAGAAAAACCTTAGGCGGAAGTGAGCGGGCTTAATGAAATTTCAGGGTTTGAACGATTCTAGGCATTGGATTAGACTAACTAATAGAGAGATCGACGAGCGGAGATTGTTGATGATGCTTTGGAAGAATGGTGGGGAGGGTGATGGTCTAAATGGCGAGATTAAACAGGATTGTTAGATCTCAAAAAATAAATGGTGGAGATTTAACATAAGAAAGAATCAATGCAAATGGGAAAAATGGTTTTGGCTATAAAAACCACTTTGGTGTCTGTTGCTCAAATACGATTTGAGAATTTCTCCAAAAAAATGCGATATGGGTCTCTGGCCAGAGCATGTCCTTTAGAAAGCACTTCATATCACGTAATTTTTAGGAATGTAATCGGAGCTTAAAATCACGTGATATGGAGTCTTAGCCATCGGATCAAGGCGAGGAGGAGTCTAACGGTGGAGATGAGGAGCGCGATAAGACAAGTTGCGCGGGCGGAAGAGGGTAGGCGAGGGTCGGCGAGTTTTGATGCGGAGCTGGCCCGAGATCCTCGAGAATGAATGGTCGATTCATTGATGGGGGAGTAGGTCCCAAAGGATTCGACCCTCCGTTCACATCCGAACCATTAGATCTTAGAATGAATGGCTCAAATTTAATCTTAGGGTAAGTAAGAAACGAAATATGAGCGGGGGGTGTTCGAACGGAGATCGGGTAATTGTGGTTCGTTGATCTACGAGAGATCAATGGTGGATCTATAAGACAGTTTACATAGCGAGGTTTGTGGAAACTAACAAAGTTGGGTTTGATGCGGATGGGTTAGATTTGTAAACGGACGGCCCAAAATCGATCGCAAGCTGCAAATGCGAGTGGAGGAGACGAGGAAGGCACACAAAAAAAACTTTGCCGATGCGATTACGCGCAAACGTTAGAAGGCTTAGAGGATCCTTCAATTAGGGATAAGTCAGTAGTTTTAATATCGGAGGGCTGTTATAGATCTAATTCATAACTTAGAGTAGTAAATATAGTCATTAATAGAATAAATAGAAATAAATACATTATTAAATAATGGATTGATTATGTTAAGTAGTGATTAGGTTAATGAAAAGGCATGTCTAAAAGACATGCCCAGAGCATTATAATTACTGCTGGGTATAAAAACGGGACACTCATTGTAAAC
The DNA here is from genome assembly GCA_034641835.2 of Pinus albicaulis. Lineage (NCBI taxonomy): Eukaryota > Viridiplantae > Streptophyta > Pinopsida > Pinales > Pinaceae > Pinus > Pinus albicaulis. The sequence goes on from JAXQQM020071785.1 coordinate 268,737, forward strand.
TTTCAATCATGTCATATCTTATCAATAAAATATTATTATTATAAATACCCGTGTATTTTTATAATTAAAGCCTTTTGCTATCAAAGTCTACACAAATCTGCAAGTCTTCTGCTACGGTATTCAAAATTACGAATTATTTGCTACGGTGGTATCGGAGCTGTCTTGAAGCCAAGTTGTGGACGAGTTGAAGGAATGGCACACAACGTCGTTCTACAAACCTACAAATATTTACCATATAATGTACCATTACGTCAAGATCCCAAAAGAAGTGAAATAATTGGAAAAATGATAGAAAAGCTTGAGAAGTTACTTGCAAAACATCCGGCGATGAGCACCATCTAAAAGATAGAAAATACGGTAATAATAATAAAGCAGTTGGTTTTCTAAAGGAAATCAAGTAAAAAATCCATGGAAAGTCAACTAAATATATCCCTCCACCAATAAGTAATAAAAGTAAAGAAGAAGGGAAATGTTGGAAATGTGAAATGAGATATTTCACAGGACATAAGTGTGCAAACCCAAAAACCTTACCTGTTGTGAAGCGATTGTAATGATGATGTAGATGTTAAATGTAAAAATGATTCTCTTGTGGAAAACTATTAAGAAAGGCTGGAAAAATGAGAGCAATGAGAATGTTTCATCTCTGTTTTGAAAGAAACTTGTGAAGAAACAAAACAAGGTGAAGCGATTGTGTGGTTGAACAACTGCATCGGAATGACACAAGCCAATAGTGACGATGCTGGAAACAACCGATTCAGCAAGCGAGACAACATCAGCTGCATGGTTGCATGGAAAATACAAAATTGTCTCTAATGTTCGCTACCCGATCAATGAAGAAGAGAGTGCACCCAAATCGAGTTAATAAAGAAGTCATCTAATATTGACTCACCAAAAGAAGAATTCATCTGAACTTGTGGGTGGTCATATTAAAAAAACGAGTGAGTAAACAAATAGATGCGACTTCGGTGCCATTTGGTGTTGTCTCTAATAGACTCCCTAAAGATAGCTTCCCAATATAAATAAAGTAGGTAACAACGAGAGCCTGGGTTCTCGCAGATGTAAATAACAACAGTATGGTAGCTAGGGAAACTATAATTAATATTTGTCCACAAGGGCCTCCATTTTGAATACGGGGATAGGGTGAGATTAAAAGTTCAAAGATGTTAAATATCGAACCCGCTATAAGCACTATACGAGAGACAAATCACAGAGGTTAACATTTTATCTAAAGTGAAGAATTGGAGAAATGCCTTGGGCCCATTAGAGAAGCTATGTATAAAAGCCAAAAAATTGATGCCTGATTCATGATTTTGAAATGACTATTAGTAGACCTTATTTTCACGTGGAGAAAGCCTATGTATGACTTGCAACTTGGCAACTGGCATCGGTATCTTGACTTCATTGATAAAATGAACGATTGCCACAGTCAGCTTCGATCAAAACTGTACGAAAGATGTCTTATTGCGAGTGCAAATTACCAGTGTTAAGTTCTGGTTATGTTCAATATATGAAAATGACATTTGCCACAGAAACTAAACCATATAACCGGTTGGGGCTCTGACAGGTGAAGCTGATCCATGAACATGTACAGTGATTTCTATAGCAGACTAAATTCTTTGCATTAAAAAATCAGGTCGAGTAGATAGTTGTTGGGGCGACAGGTACTGAAAATGGTGATAGCGAACAAGTTCTTTCGATTAGAAGATTGTATATGAGAAAGAATCAATTTCAAGGTTTATTGATTCCGTATACCATGCGAATGCTTGCTGCAGCATCTTGCCACGATGGAAATATTTATCGGTTTGAGTTTTCATCTCGTCCTCTGTTGTTTTATGATGCGGTGCTTCCTTGGGGTATAAAAGTAAATTTGAATTTCAAAAATACATTAGATGATATATTTAATGTTATCGGAACACCTTTAACGGAGGGATATTGCGAATATCTTGGGGCGTATATTAACGATCGTGGTTTCGGTGTCCCGGAGGTCGATGTTGATAGAAATCGAAGTGTTTAGCGGTAAACAACGCGGTAACGTCTCTCCAAACCTAAAGGCGTCGTGTCTCACTGTGTTATAACGATGGTCGAATACCAAAGACAGCTCGAAGGCGTGCTTCGACTACATTGGATATCTTTTAAAAAAAAAACGAGCGCAGAACACTGTTCTTTGTGAAACCATAGTGTGTCCACGCATACAAACATGTCGTTTCTTGATGGGTAATTAATTCATATTTCTGTCCAGGGCCTGCTTCAATTTCACGGTGTCGGCGGAGCAACGAGTAGGTCATCGACGTACGTTTAACGATAGCGATTGATTGTTGTCGTGTAGCGACGAGAAACCCAATTCTTAAATGCTTTGTTAAAATTACGGTGTCGTACAAGAATGGACACGAACGTAATCTAACGTCATACGAGGAATGGACACGAACAATTATTTACCCACGTTTGTTGTCGAAATCAGGTGCTGACATACATTACTTTCATATCATACATTTGAATGATGGAATTCAAACGGTGTAATCAACTTACGGCGAGGTCAATTCAAATGGGGTTAGATTCCATTTAAATGTAACAATTATAATATATATATATATGTATAGTTATATTATATATGTGTATAAAAAGACAAAAAAAAATTATTAATTTAATTAATTAAAATTACTATTTAATTAATTAAATTAATTTTGTCTATGGATGGAGTTCAAAAGTGTATACGAGAGAATTCTCTGAGGAAAATATAAATGCACAAATAATCCAAAGTTTATAAAAAAAAAAAAATTAAGACGTATAAGGATGAAGTTAAAAAAAAATAAAAATTAAGGCATTATAAGGATGAGAAAAAAAAAAGTACCGGTGATTAAAGACTAAAGACATGTGAATAATTCCGGTGAAAAGTTGTCGAAAGTTAAGCTTTGAGGACAAAGATTTTTCGAAAGAAGGAGGCACGTGACCGAATCACAGTGCATAACAAGTATTAAAATATAGTCATTAATAGAATAAATAGAAATAAATGTAATTATTAAATAATCGGTTAGGTTATATTGCGTGGTAATTAGGTTAATGAAAAGGCATGTCTAAAAGACAGCTGCACCCATTCGTAGTACACGTGGGTATAAAAAGCGAGACCTCATTGTAAACTTTAAATCATTGTCATATCTTATATCAATAAAATATTATTATTATAAATACCACGAGTATTTTTATAATTAAACCTTTTGCTATCAAAGTCTCGTCACCAAGTCTTACTACGGTATTCAAAATTACGAGAATTCCGACACTGCAAGGAGCCATGGTGGAGGGCGGTGGGTGTCGCAGGTGGTGGTTCTTGCGGACTCGTGATCCCGAATTGAATCACGAGGATTTCAATCGGAAAGGAAAGGAAACACCACTGAAAGAGGAAATGTTGTGATGCGATTGAGTAGGTAAATCGTACTCAAAAACTAGATAAGCGGTTGGGGTCGCCACGAGGTCAAAAGGCAGAAGGCGGGCTTTGGAACGGAGCGATACGGACCATACGAGATGCGGGCATGGTAGAGCGGATGAGTAGGTAAGGATCCAATCGCGAGGTCGCAATCGGAGGAGGCAATAAACCATTTAAAATGTGTCCCATAGTAATTGTGATGCGATGTGCTAAAGATTGTTGATCGATTTTTAGATAAATACCGACATTCGTAAAACCATTAAATGTCGGTTTGACCAAAACATAAGGAAAGTCGTTTTTTTTTATTATAATCTGAAAATTTATGTTTGGGGAAGGGTTTTTTTATGGTTTTAGCACACAGTTGCGGGGCCTAAGGTCCTATGAGAGCGAGGGCAATGAAGTTAAGCCCTCGGGGATAAAATTCTATGTAATGAAATATAAGTGTTTTTAGGCTAAACGGGGTTTTAAGCCAATTGGAGGGTTAAAATGGGGGAATGAAGGCTTTTTAAACCAAAAAGGTAGGAGACCAAATGATTCTGAGGTGTTGATGATTTTGAAGGTTAAATGAGGCTTGTGGAAGGATTTTTATGAGAAAACATGGATGATAATGGAGGTTAATTGTGGTGAGAGGGGAAAAAGGAAGGGAAAAATGGGTTTTTAGCGGTCTTTCTCCTTGCAAACTTCAATTTTTCAAGTTTGGAGAAGCAACGATGAAGATTTAACTAAGGATTATTTATCTTCATAAGACTTTAGAAACTCTCATCATTTGTTAAAAAAATTGTTTCTTGAAGGCTTGAAAAATGATTTTAGCCACCATTTGATATGACAAATTTTTATAGGTGGCTAACATTTAAGCTCCAACTTGGGATGGCGACTTCTTGAAGGTGTCAATAACTTTCTGAACACTTTCTCACAGACTGATCATTGCCTCATCATTGGTACAGCTTTCCTTTACTTTGTTGATCTTCTTTTGTTATGACAATGTTAGCGACCATGAAAAAAAATGGAACTCTATCAAAACAAGCCTACTACTGCCAATACTAATGATCTAACATTTTTTTCTTCATTCGAGTTCATTTGGATTGGAAAACTCTTTACAAACATTTTATTCTTTTGAAAGCATAAAACTGATATTTCTGCTTCTTATTTCTCCATGAACTCGGATTAAACGATTGAGTTCATAAGCTTCTCTACCTAACTACTATGCGTAGGATTAACGGTATCCAACGATTTTTATTCCTCTAATTTCTAAAATAAAGAAATTCAAAAGCATACAAATCGAGTTGAATAGTCTGACTTACATTGTTTGGTCTGTAGCATAAAAACAGTACACTTTTATGACAGTTATTTTCAGAAAATTAAATCATAATGGTGAAGGCTTAAAGATGCGAAAGTTTAAGAACATCCTTCTCTTTTCTTTATTTTGTTTTTGAGCTTGTTTGAGTTGTTCTCTCTTTGTTCTCTGGTTCAGAATTTTGAGCATATCGGTGCCAGTTTACTTCTATCCTTGGCTCAATATTTGATCTAGTTAGAAGCCATTCTTTACGTGGAATTTTAGGTTCATATTTTTAGCTTGTTTGAACCTTTGTTTTCTATCTCATCTTTAACTATCAGCTAAAGAATAAGTTGTGGGAAAGAAATCTATTTCACTAACTATCGATGAAAATTGAAAAGTAATTAGTCATGATTAGGCTATATGGCTAACTGAGGTGTGTTTTATAGGAGTGGCATTTGAAGCTTGCACACTTTTATGCTTTGTTTCTCTTTTTGGTATGAAGTGTGCCTTTCTTGTTTTTGTAATCTGCCCTCTTTTTCTCTCTATTATTTTTGCATTTTCATTTATAACTTTGAATGCAATGATAGGTATGATATTTACAATGAGAAAAAATAAAGAGCTTCTAAAGTGATAAAAATAATGTTTGAGCATCCTGTGCATTATTGAGGACCTGGCCAGTTAGGCTCCATTCAATTCCTACGAAGTAAGCATTGTTGCAGGTGATGAGGTAAGTTGAGATAAGGAATCCAAATATGTAAGTTATCAAATATCCCATGCTTGCACTTCTCTTCTCATGAATCACTTTAACACTTTGTCACCAATTTTTGAAATTATTTTGGCTTTTTTCCTTCTATCAAAAAGCTTCTTGATGCTTTCTTAGCACACAATGATACATTGTAGACTTCCTCTACGGTTTCTAAAGATGTATGGTCTTATGAATACCAAGTCATGTCTGTTGTCTTGTTTGTGTACCGAATCAAGCTTCTTGGTGGTACACCTAGGGTGGTTGGAAAAATTGCTCTGTTCCTTACTGACTAAGTAGGGTGACATTCCAATAGATTTCTTAAGTGTTAATCCACAACCATTATGGTGCATGTACCAACTTTGTGCCATGATTTCTTATTGTCCTCTGACAACTTTTTGATTATGCTTGCAAACTCTTGTTTTGAGATTCTTGACCACATTACCTTGAGGTAATAAAGGTAGAATAGCCCAATGTAATCGATATTTGTGACAAAATTCAACCATGTTTTTGGATCCAAAATATGGGTTGCATTATGGGTGATAATCTTTCTATGTGATTGAATCTAGAGAGGATATGATTTTCAAAATTTTATAATGATGGAGTCATTGGCTTGCCTAGTAGGGATGGCTTCTATCCATTTGGTAAGAAATATTGTTGCGGTGAAGAATCCATCTATGTTGGGCGGATGAGGGTGGATGGATTTCTCCCTGTAAGTCTAAAACCTTGAAAGACACAACGGTTGGATGTGAGGGTAAGGAAGAAATTTTCTTTTGCCTTCAAAGAGTTGGCATTTATGGCAGGCAATAATCATTTTATGGACATCTTGAAAGATGGGGGGGCCAATAATACTTGACCTAAGGATTTTATTGGAAGTTGTCTTCCAATAGAGGTGACACTCATTCTCCTTCATGGAACTCATGCTTGAATTTTCTATGCACCATTCTAGAGCAAATATTTAAGCAATAACCTACTAGCATTTTCCAATATAGACATTTATATAAAAATGTAATAGTTGCGGCCCCAACACTTTAAAAATCTTACCTTTGTCTTAGACAAACCGGAGGTGTATTCAAATTGAGCAAAACATATAAAATATCGACATGTCAAAGAGGAAGTCATAAAATGATTATCTGACAATGGGAGTTGATAAATTCCTCCTTGTTCATCTAATACATTTATCATGTTTGTATCAAGAGCTTTCAGAGTATATTCGGCCATTAGCCCTGGTCCTTGGCATTTTATAGTTGCTTGGGCGATTTCTAAAATGTATTCAAGTATCACGGCTATCCAATTTCCTCTTTTGCCATTTTGGGTCTGTGTTAGGTCATGTTTCTGAGGGTGGTTGCTTTAAAGTAGGTATATTAGTGTAGAATATAAATGCGAAGTCTTTCACGCTTTGACTAGGAAACCAGAAACATTTTTCCATAATATTGTCTTGAGAGGTGCATCTCTCAATACTTGCTAAAAATCAGTGCGTTGCTCTTGTCCCTTTGGGTGCATACACTTATTAGGACAACCACTATGTCAATACATGATGTAAATGAAAAGATGTGGCTCTTTTGTAAAGTCGGGACATAAGTAGTATTTTGGTTAATACTTGTTTTACCAATTCAAATATTTCTTTGCTTCTAAGGTCCATTTAACTCCTTTTTCCTTTTTTGAGCATGTTTGTTTTCTTTTCTGAAGTTGACTAAGTTGGGTATAGACCTTCTCAAGAAATTAATCTTTCCTATGAAATATTGAAGTTCCTTGAGAGTTTCTAGGATGATTGATTTGCAATATACCATCAACCCTCTTTAGGTCTATCTTTATCCCCTCTTTTGATATGATGTGTCCAAGTATTTTACCTTCTTGGAGACAAAAAATTATTTTTCTTTGGATTTAAAAAGATATCCCAAAATTTGCATTTCTCAAAGACTTTTCTCAAGTGTTCTAGGTCTGTCTTCATATTGTTTTGGAAAAAACAGAGTGATATCATCAAGGTAAATAATGATGAAGTAGCCTAATTCTTAGAGAATGCAATATCCATGGCTCTCTAAAGTAGCACCAACATTCATTAAACCAAAAATTTTCACATACATGAAAGTACCCTAAGATGTAGTAAAGGTTGTCTTTAGTTGATCATCGGGGGATGTACTAAAAATGCGGTATATACGGAGGAGAAGCCATCAAGCAAAGAAATTCTTTAGAGCCAAACTACCACTTTTTTGTAAATGTAGTCTGTCTTGGGTAAAAGGTAGTTTTCCTTTAATGAGGCTTTGTTTAAGTCCTCAAAATCAATACAAAACCTTATTTCCCTATATTTTTAATTCTTGACACAGGTTAGAAACCCACTCTAAATATCTAATAGGAGATATCTGCGTCATACATTTCTTGATTTCCTTCTCAGCAAAAGGTAATTGAACGGGGGTTTATTAGCAATTTTTGTTTAAAAACTTTTGGTTTTCTTTGAGAGGAGTATCTTGTGCTAAATTATTTTTGTGTCATGGGACTTGAGATCTCATAGCTCATGAAAAACATGGAAAATTCTTTAAATAATGTATTTGGTTTGATGTGGTCGTAAAGTGTAGACGTTTAATCATCTTTGGTTTTAGTTCTTGCTATATTACACTCTTCAACCTCGGCTTCCAACAGGGCTCTAGTTTTGGTTTCTTGGCTTCTTATATTTAAAATCAAACAACTCTTCTAAAGGAACCCGAGACCCCTTTGAAACTTTGTGTGTCAGTTAATTTTTCTAAGTCTTCTTTTGGTAAATACGCACCTAATTTCTATATTGTTACGTTCAAGTTTATTAGGTAACGGTTACCATGACAACCTTTGGAAGCTTTCTTCTTCATCAAGTAGATTTTCCTGGGTAGACAGTCATCTTCATACTGTGAATACGAACTTGGTAGTTCAAATTCGTTACGGACTATAATAATTCTTCTATTTGTGTCTCCACATCAACACTTGCCAATATTTATCATTACAATAGGAATTTCTTTTAGATACAAATTTAGATTTGGGTTGTGCATTGTTTGGTTTCATAAGGAGTTGGGCATGTTCTAGCAGCAAAAGCTAATAATCGCTTGGATATTTTGGTTTTGGGACAAAGATAAGTTTAAATTCCTCAAATGTTTTCAATAAACATGAAAATCATTTTCTATAGGCTCTAAATGCAGGATGTTTCACAGTGTATTCTCCATTCACTTGCCTAATTATTAGTTCGAATCACTGTGAAAACTTTTCACTCCTTTTGACTAATTTCTTGGTAAGTGCGGGCCTAAAGGAGGGCTTCATGCTCAGCTATGTTGGTGCATTGAAAGTTTAATTTGAAGGAATGCCCTTGAGTATGATTTTTCATTGTATTTTGAATCCACACTCCTACACTGCCATCATTCTTGGTGCAAGATCATCGAAGAAGTTCTTCTCCAAAGAGAGGGACTAGTTTCGGATTCACTGGTTGAGCTACTGTATCCTCTTCATCTAGCATGCTTTTGGATTGTTCTTGTAGATCAACGCACTATGTTGAATTTATTTAATTTTCGTGTTTTCATTGTGTTGAGACTCTTCATGACTCTCAAGGTTGAAAAGTAATGGATGATAATTCTGTTCTAGACATATGAATTTGTTTAACATGTTTTCAGATTGTAAACTATTTTGACACTTGTCTTGTTTCCCTCTTTTTCTATATACTTACCTAATTCGGTTAAAGTTTCTTCCTTTGAATGTTTCTGCATCTAGTGAAAAGGATAAATGAATCAAGGCTTTATTATGTATGGAATAAGAGGAATTTTGTGGTCTCTCTTGGTACATTAACCATATACTGCATATGAGATTCCCTATAAAGTCTTCTTGTTTATTGAAAACATGGATAGTAACATATGTCATATCCATTTGCATTGTTCATTATAACAACTCCCCAAGATCTTGATAATACATACCATACTTGGGGGGTACATATTACTACAATATCCATCACTAAACATTGTTGGAAATTTGTGCTAAGTTTAAACAAGGTCTTTGATTAATCCTAAAAATTTCACTCTGCTTGAGTCAAAGGAGTAAAGATCTTGTAAGGTCGGTAATCTCAAGGCCCTGAGCTCTCCCATTACGGCTTTTAGGCATTAAATTGTGAGGAGGCACGATTCATGCATAGCGTTGTGTAGCTTTGTCTTGAGATACGGCAACTAACATAAAAAGGAGGGCCAGTCCTTCTTGATATACCTTCAATATTTGGACCAAATAAAAGCTACTGGTTGGTCATCATTAACATTAGCAGTGTCACTATTCTCTTCTAAGTTAAAAGCCTTAAAAATTTGGGATTTATACACATCTTGGGTAGTAATTCAATAGAGGAATAGAGATTTTGGTTTTGTTCAATTTCTTGGTTCCAAACTAAAAGGCATTTGATTTTTTAAAATGTTTATTTCAACCTTATTAACTACCACTCTATCAGCAAAATCAGTTTGCTGATTTCCTTTATTTACATTGGTCAAAATTGTTTTAATAGGAGCACTAGCTGAAGTACTAGCGCTGCTATAATCTGCACTCTGTTTTTCATTAAGTTGAGTGCCTTTTTCTTTGTTTTTATCAGAATTTATAACCACTTTTTTGTCCTTTTATTTTGTAACTTTGGGTTTATTTACAGGGTTGCTTTTTGTTGATTTGTTAGAGGTTTTGTTGTTGGGAGTTTCCTGATTGCTTTTACTCCTAAGGTCATACTCTTTTGGAGTTTCTATGATGACATTTTCCAACTCTTGATAATAAAATTCATCTTCTTCTCTTTTATCATCATAGGGTGTGTATAGGCCTTGTTTCCTATTGTAGTGAACATCAAAATGATCATTGTCTATTCCCAACATGTTTATGTCATCTTCCTCTGTTTTTTCTATTGTTTCTTCAACCTCACTCACATAGTTCTGATGAAAAGTAGGTGTAATCTGTTGATCATCCTCCCTTGGTCTATTCTGAGGTTGGTTTCTCCTAAAATTTTGATTTTGATTTTGATTTCTGTTTTGAGGAGCTGATTGGTTTTGAGTAGCTTGTGCTCTCTCAAGGATGCTCATCTTTTTCATCATTTCCTCCATCATTCTTTCCATCTTAGAGCTAGATGTGGAAGGTGTGGACTCTTCCCTAAAGGATAATTTCTTCTCTTTTCTCCATTAGATTAACTTCCATAGCTAAAGCTCCTTTCTGCATATCCTCTAGAGTCAGAGGGTCTCTTTCTCTAAGTTGATAGGCCATTTCAGGATCAAATCCTTCAGGGAATTTGTTTAAGGTAGAGCCTTGTGGAGGTTTAAATTTTGGGGGTAAATCATTATACACACTATTGAATCTAGTGCAATAAGCTTGAACACTCTCCCCAGTGTTTCTTTTGAGGTTTTTATAGTTTGAAAGTATTTGAAGAGGGTTTTTCTTGACTTCTCACTTATTTAGGAATAACTGATAAAGGGCTTGAAGGTCATTGATACTGCTAGGGGTTAAGCCTTTGAACCATTTTCTTGCTTCTCCCCCTAAACTCTGAGCAAATAATCTAAGTTTGACAGTTTCATCATCAATCTCATTTCTATCAAAGTATTCATTCATCTTATCCACATGTTGTGAAGCAGTAGTAGCACCACTGGCATCATACAATGGTATCTTGGACTGATAATCCTGTGGAAGATTGACTAGAGGCAAAGGAAGGACTAGAGGGGCATACCATGTTGCCATGATAGGAGGTAGAGGTGGATTTACAAGGGGTGGATTAACAAGAGGGAAAGTGGGCTAAAATGGAGTGTTTTGAACAGTGGATGTATGAGGAACATAAGTGGATGGACCAGCAAGAGATTGTTGAGCTGATCTTGGGTGAGAAAAACAAAAATTGTAAATGAAATGTAAATCAGGTGGAGTAGTTTCTCTACTACCAAGATGTTCACCTATATCTTGGGATGAAGGTGGAGCCTCTAAATCTATCTGATCTATATCATCAAGTGACCTAGTTCTAAATGGATTTGTCAAATCAACTTGTGATTCTTGTAGAGATGCAAGGTTTTCAGGGACATAATTAACTCTATGGAATGGTCTGACAATAGTTGAAGATTTGGCCTTAGGAGACTTCCTAGGAATTCTTTCAGGGTTATCAACAATCTCAGAGGGATTTGGGTCAGGGTAGGCTCTAGTATGAATCTTTCTAGGAGCCACTATGCTATGTTTTTCAGACCCAACTAAAAAATAAAAGTTTAACCAAATATGACAATATTTAAGAGGCTAACTAATCTTCTAAACAAGAAAACTTTAATCCTAAAGTCTTCTTAACTGATTTTATATGATGTTATGATGATAATGGTTTTCCCCATGGAGTCTTAAGGTCTGTTTAGGATTATGGAGTCACCAGGCGGAAATTTTTAGCTCTTGTGGAGGTAAAATGTTTTATGGTCCACCACCATGTTTATTTGAATACCAATCTGATATATTTTTGGGTTTTCTGAGTTATTTCAGTCCTATGGGTTCTAAGAGTGTCCTAAATCTGTTTCAACACTTAGCTATGGTGATGAGACAAAGAAATTTTACTCTTATGGCAGGTTACAATGATTCTCATGGTTTGATAAGCTTCATGTGAGAATCCTGTATATCTCCTTAGTTTGTCGACTCAAATAAGTTTTATCATGATCACCATTTGCTTTGGCAGCTTGAAGAGAGCTACTTATACGCACTAAATGTCGAGTGTCTTGTTTTAAGGATTTTACCTGTAAGTCCTTGCATTGAGTCGCCGTAATGTTAGTTCAGACTCTCAAAGCATTGGAAAGACCAAAACTTCATAGACAACATTATGAACCACTTTGGGATTCTAGGATCTAGCCCTCCTAAATCCAGAGAGGGATCTCTCTTATAAGTGCAAAGATGGATTTATCTTTAAGGCATTTGAAATGATATTAGGCTAGTTCTGAAGAACAAGATTTTTTGTTTGGTTTTGGTTGGACAAGGATATATGAAGGTGAAGGAAGTCTAAATGAAGGGTGAATTTATATGCAAGTGAAGGAATGATTCAACTAACAAGATAAGCAAGAAGTAGCTTCAATCCATTGGGCTATGGAGTCATAATAGGATTTAATTGAAACAACAAGGTTCAAGAGTGGTCCATGGGGCAAGTCATCTATGTCCAAGGATCTCTTTAAGTTGATTTTATGGAATGCAACAATAAGAAGTGGAGAAAAAAACAAATGATAAAACAAAGAGCAGCCTAAGATCAAGTAAGTACTTTGAAACTATCTTGCTTTTGGCATGCACTTAAGAAAGACATAAAATTAATCTAAGATCAGGTAATTACTTTGAAACTAGCCTGCTTTTGATGCACTTTTAATAGAAAACATTTAAAAACACATAGAATAGCTTAAGATCAAGTAAGGAATTTGAACCTATCCTGATTTCAGCATATTCAAAGGGGAAACATTCAAGATAAACATAAAATTAGTCTAAGATCAAGTAAGGACTTTGAACCTATCCTGCTTTCAACATACTTCAAGGGAAACTTTCAAACAACCTTTGGAGAAAGAACTAGGAGACAGGGCAAACCATAAACTTTCCTAGTTTAACTCTATTTAGCATGAAATGAAAATAACATTCAAGAACAATGTTTAAATTTTAGACAGTAAGACGTGGGAACACCAACATTCCTTATCTGCTTGGACTGTATTAAATCATTCTTAAATACACAATTGGAGGAAAACATAAAGATAAAGCTTATTAGTGAGAGTAGGGTACCGCAAAGAGTAAATCCTAGCTCTATATTTGCTGTTCTTTATCAGAGAAAATGGAAAGAATGGAAACAAAAAGAAAATAAAAATTTACAATAAGAAAAATATCACCATTGACATAGACCAAAATCCCATAAATCAGCTTGTATTTGATGCTTCAAACCAATTACAATCATCAAGTCCAGTGGGCCTCTACAGCTTCAAACTTCTCATCTCAACTTAGGTATCTTCAATTACAAACAAATCTTACAACAGCCTTAGAAAACTATTTACATGCATCCGATATTCAAAGACCAACCTTTATCTCATCTTCTACAGAAGTATTTATAGAAGAAATGAGGAGGTGGGATGAGAGAAAAGATCTCTAGGCTCAATTGATACAGTTTAATGCTTCTCGGCCTTTGAGGGTCTCAATGGAGAAGATTTTTGATATTTCCACTGAATTAATTTATTTTCATTTAAGTAATAAGCATGCTGGGTAGATTTTGTTGACTTAAAAACTCTTGAGGCGAGTTAGCAATAACTCTGGCTGTCTTATAGGCAAAATATCACTAACTGAGGAAATAACTCTACCTTCTTATGATTTATCGAAAGATGCAGGTGGCACTTTGGTAGTTGGGGAGGATTCAATTTGCCTCAGATGTGGCAGTGGAAGCTTTTTGGACTGATATATTTCTTTGTTTTATTCTAAAACACCTTTAATCTGTCTTTTCTCTGTGCTTTAGGCCTAATTAGGCTTAATTTCTGTCTTCTGGTCTTCATACTGTCTTAACTGTGTGGATTAGGCCCTTGATAGTCGAATTTACACCTTAATCCCTCAAAACTGTGTTAAAACCTTTAATTCTTCATTTCTGCTTTGATTTTATGCTGTAAAACTAATACTCTTTGTTTGATTAAGGTTCACTACATTTTGTTGTTCTTGCAAGTGCGCAGAGGGTTTTATAATGTTATCAGTGCTCATGAGGCATGGATGAATCATGATGTAGACCTTGCAGGTTGATCTTCTTCATGAATAGTGGCCTGAGAGATTATCATCCCCAGCCCTTGATTTCATTTAAAAAACTATGGAAAAGATTTAAAACCTGCAAAACACGAAAAAAATTAGGAAAACCCGGTGAAAATAGGTTAGAGGTTGCTTTGGAGGCAAGGTTTAATCGTGGCTGTTGGATGAAAACATCCAATGGTCCAGATCACTTGCTGGGGGTCAATCAGGGGGCAATTGGGTAAATGGATGGAAGATTAAGTCCGGGCCATTGATCTAGATTGATCAATGACTGAGATTGATCAGGAGATTTATAATGCGGAGGGGGTAACATTATAATGAAATGAAAGAAAATGCAAAAGAAAAGGGAGAAATTCTTTGGCGGAAGCGGAAAAGGGGCTAAAATGAATTGGTGGTATGTTTTGACCAGGACCGTCGATCTTCAGAGATCGACGGTGGAGGAGTATCGGCGAAAGGCTCAGGAGAATGGGCGATGGCAAATGAATTGGGGGGAAGACTTAATCAGGACTGTTGATCTGTAGAGATCGACGGTGGGAAACAGTCGATAAGATGGCCATGAGAACAAATGAAGGAGCAAAGACTTGGGAGTTTAATGAAATCTGGGCTGTCAGATCAAAAGAATGAATGACGGAGATTTAACTGGGAAAGTGTAATGTGATGGGGAAAGGTGGTTTCGGCTAAAAAAAACTATTGGTTTCGCGCTACTCCAGAGTGGTTTCGAAAATCTTCAAAAAAAAGCGATATGCCTCGTTGCTTGACACTTGTCTTTTTAATACCGCCCATTTCGTGTAATTTTTTGGCATTAACATTCAGGCGCAAAATTACGTGATATGGAGTTTTAGCCATCAGATGAGGGGTCGTAGATCCAACGGTGTGGATCACACGTGATGGAGAGCAAGATGCATGGGCGAAAGAGGTGGGTAGGGTCAGTGGTGGTTTAGATCCTGACCGTCAGATCATGGGAATAGACGGTCGAGATTTATCAATGGGGGAGAAATGAAAGGGCAGGGTTTGGAGAGCGGGAGTAATGTGGGCCGTCTGATCAGAGAAGATCAATGACAAATATTTGATTGCGAGATCGCGATCGACGGAATGAAAAAGCAGAGTGAAAATGGAATGCACCTATGTGATTGAACGCGGACCATTAGATTTAGCAGAATGAATGGTTAGGATTTAATCGCATCGGAGAAAAGGGAAAAGGAAAAAATATAGAGGCTTTTTATTTTGCGATGTGCGATTAAGCACTAACCATTGGATCGGTTTCAGAGATCAACGGTGGAGATTAAATAAGCAGGTGCGATAGTGCGGGGTTTTAAGACGGAGCATGATTAAATCTGAGTCCTTGGTTCTTATGGATTCAACGGCTGAGATTCAATCGCAGGATCACATCGGCGGGAGGAAAAGGGCAAAGGACAAAGGGAAACAACGATTTCCGATTTGTGATGGAACGAGAGCCATCGATCTGAAAACTAGATCGACGACCAAGATTTAATCGTGAAGGCGAAAGGTAGAACGACGGGTTTGGAGAGGGAGCGATATGGACCGTTGGATCTAGGCTTTAATGGATCGGATCAATGGTGGAGAAAAGATCACAGGATCGCATCGGCGGGAGGAAATAAACCATAAAAATGTGTCAAATGAATATTTGCGATGTGATTTTATATTTGCGATGACCATTGATCGGTTTAGATCGACGGTCGATATTTGTTGAAATTTTGAACTGTCGGGTTTTATTGAAATACAAAGGAAAGTCAGGTTTTTATGAATTACAAAGGAGAAAAAGGTTTTGACGGGGTTCGGAGAGGAGTTTAGGCCCTTTAAGCACCCGATTATGGGGTTTAAGGTCTTATGAGGTGGAGGTTTAAAGAAAATAAGCCCTCGGGGGCTTAAGTCCTATATAATATAAAAAGGGTGTTTTATACCAAAAAATAGGGTTTTTCAGGACTAAAACAGGGTTCTGATAGAGGAGATAAGAGTTTTTTAAACCAAATGAAAGGTGAAAAAATGGTTTTAAAGGGTGTTTGGAAGATTTTGAAGGTTAAATGAAGGCTTATAGAAGGATTTTTATGGAGGAAAAGGGGATGAAAATGGAGTTGAATTATGAGTGAAAGGAGGAGTAAAATGAAGAGAAAAATGGGTTTTTTAAGCAGTCTTCTTTTGGCAAACAAAATTTTTTTCATGTTTATGAGGGAAAGAGCAGCGAAGATTAACTAAAGGATTAGTTATCTTCATAAGACTTTAAAGAACTAAAAAATTTGACCATAAAATTATTTCTTGAAGGCTTAAAAATGATTTAGCCATAGTTTGGTATGACAAATTTTTATAGGTGGCTAACACAATCATTACACGAGGGCAACATTACAATTTATCAATTCGCCTCCTCAAAATATGAGCGGAAGGCAAGCACGAAGAGGTATATTTTATATGAACTAGCTCTTTTAAATGATAAACGAAGATAACAAAGCGAGTTTGCATTTTAAGATGCCTCCATCGAGATGATAAGTACAAGGTTAAAATTTTTGAAGGAAAACCTTCTTCAATTGATAGACGGGGCCTTACATTTGTAAAATATTGAAACTTGAAGTCTTAAACAAAGCACCCGAGAAAGTATTTTGAAAATACCTCCTTCGATAATAAGCGAGAGGTCAAAACAACATTTGAAGACCTCCTTCAGCATTAAGTAGAGGTCAAAACATAGTCAAAATTGCCTCCTCAAAAAATGAGCGAGAGGGAAAATCACCGGTGGTTGACATTTTGAGAAGATTTCAATGATGAAGACGAGAGATGAAATTATTATGTTTAAAAGAAGTTCATTTAATGATAAACGAAGGTTAAAAATAGTTTTTTGTGACATGTTCACTTAAATGGCTAAGCAAAAAGCATAGTACACACAAACAACTTATCAAAAAGACGGTCTTCAAGTGACATAACAAAGATGAAAGATAAGACTCCTTCATGGCAAACGAGAGGTCATTAAGCGTTGTTCAAAGTATTCACCTCAAAGGAAGAGCGATATGCTCTTTTAAAAAAGCGCTTCTTCAAATATTGAACGATTTCAAAAAGCATTTGTGCAAAGGGTCTCCCTTTTTTATTTCAAAAAGCTGAAAAGGAAAAAGTGAGAAGTTTTTAAAGAAGAAAGGCCATCTTCAAAAAAGTATTACAAAAGTATAAACCATTTTCATCGAGCGTTTTTCACTTCAAAGAAGAAAATTTTCATGTTTTGAAGTTTGGGCCATCACGTGCGAAGGTTTGGATGCGACGTGCACATTAGGGGACGCGACCTTGTTACGATCTCTCTCCAAAGGAAAATTGAAAGGGCGCGACATGCACAGCGGGATAGCGCAACGCGCCCTAGAAGACGCCGGTGCCCCACGGCGGTGTGCCCAAAGGTGCCCAAAATCCGGTTTTTTGCATAGTTTCGGTTTTCAACTTTGTAAGAATTTATTTTAAAGAATCTTGTCGGCCTTGATCTTTGGGTTAACAAAGTGGAAACAATGGAAGCCGATTCTAAACGATTGATGGATTGAGTAAGGTTGCGAAGGCTCTTTTGTTAAATAGAAAATCCAGTTTCTAAAAGGTATGGTGACGCTTTAAGAAACACTGCATTTGGAATGTTTACCTCAATTAGAAATATATAATTCTCGAGTTCAACACCCGACTACGATGCGTGGGCCCTTGGATTACGTATTTGGAATTTATGGAGCGAGAGAAGAATTTTGGTACTCAACAAGGAAAACACTTGCAAAGATGTCGAGGAACTTGATTTATCTAGCTGATCAATTCATAATCTTTCGGATAAGGTGTTGATCCTTTGGAATTTCCACTTCTTCTGACTTTGAATCTCGAGGGAATTCATTGAACGGAAATTCGAGAAGATAATCTGTTGGAATTATTGTTTTGTAAATTTACAATCAACGGAGATTGATATTTTGGGGCCCCTTGGAAGCGATTAGTAAGGATTGTGGAATCCCTTCCTAGTTTGTACGACTTAAATGGTGTTAGTGTTTTAAAATCCTGGAAGAAGAAAAGGATGTTGTTGATGCTAAGCTTCAACCTCGTTTTCTGAATGGTGCAATAAATGGAACAGACCATATTATTCATGAAATGTGGTTATATTTGATAACGTACGGACTTGCTAATGAAGAAAAGGCTGGATGAAACTCCTATTTGGTATGTCATGGATTAGCATTGCGGCATAGTGATATACAAAATTTCAAAATTGCTCCATTTCTATTCGTACCGGATGGGAAATTAACCTCGAAATGATTATTCTCTTTTGTGGCCAATCAATGATACACATAAGGGTAGAAAAATACTTACGTGACTATTTTCCCGAGATTGGGAGAAAAAGCGATTATACACATGCCTTACAACTGGTTTCATACACCAAAAGATTATTTTATTAAGGTATACAAGAAGCATTGTTTTGAATTTCACTCAACCACTTTCAATCATCTCAACTTTGGAAATCCTTGTACAAAAAGTATCCATCCAAATGATGGTCAAACACTATGAGTTTACACGGATAATGAGCAAGTAGAGGGAATTCGTATAACGAGTCAAAATTTGTATTTATGGATGATGCTAAAATAGCCGATATTATATGGACACATGTAGTCTATGAGGAAACAAAGTATTTGGATTGAATGATCATCAATATTTTATCTAGTTTCCATTTGAAGCTGTGTATTGTAATGAAGCACCACTTAGCACGGACAATTCAACGGAGCATATGGTGATCTGGAATGGTTTCAACCCGCGTGCAATTTGGAAACAAAAATTATACGAAGTTATAGGAGACTACCATGTAAGAGATAAAGAAGGAAGAAATAACCTTTGGATTACGAAACCATGGAATATGGCACGAAAAATTGATACAACTGACCGAGGCTATTCTGCAATTGTTAGGCTTATGGAGGCAATTGAAGATATATCGGAAATATATTGAAAATCACAGCTCTTTTCGGGGAAGAAAATTTGATTTGCATTATATTGTTCTCGTTAACGCCGGTATGCAACCATTGGAGATTCTCCTTTGGGATATCTTTTAGGTGAGACTTGCAAATAACCGGTATACATTAAAAGAAATCGGTCATAATGAAGGTGGAAACCCACCAAAAAAAGGCAATGGTCATAATGAAGGTAGCGGCCCACCACAAAATGAAACGGTGGTGTTGAGAAATTCATAGTTCATTAGGAGAAAAAAAACCCTTTCTATCAGAAATAAAAGGGAAAACAATGTTTTTAGGGAGAGTGGTAAAGTGTGTTCTCAAAGGTCCCCTATTACTAAATAAAAAGGGTGAAACGGTGATTGAAAAGGAAATACCATTTTCAATTCAGAAAAACTGTTTAGTTAGAAGTGGTTAAAAAGAAGCACAATCCTACACGAGAGGAAAAGAAATTTGTAGTGCTAAAAAGAAAAGAAACATGTTTTCAAAGACATAGATCATATTGAAGGCCTTCCTTGCTTAGTCACAAGGAAAGAACACAATTCTTAAGAAGTAAATTTGTTTTCATTTATCGAAACTTGTTTCCCAACTAAGGAAAGAGAAATAGTAGTTAAAGAAGAGATCTATTCTCGGTTCTTTTTGAAAAAAGCTGTTTTGTTTAAACTTGATGAAAGAAAACTAAAAAAAACATGCCTCCAAGGAAGGTCAGCAAAGGTGAGTATCATAACCATTTTGAGCCCATTGCAACTCGGGAGATAAATGATTCACCTTCGGTCCTTTTCAATTTTCATGAGGTAGGGTGCCTTGATTTTTGCCCGAAGAGTCCAAGAAATCACCAACTACCCTCCCTTGACACGGTTGTTTACCCTGGCTATAAGGGGAACATATTCACGAGCAAGCCTTGATTTTTTCGCCACCCCTAGATCGGTGTCAAAAGAAAAAATCCCCTATGATTAAGAGTGGAAATAAAGAGTCTAATCAAAACGGTGATAATGAAGAACAAAGTGGCGGTCGGTATAAAGTCATGAAGAAAGTAGTGATAGGGAAGGACAAGATAGTCCTCAACAAAGCGGTCATAGTGGTAATCGGCTAAATAGTGAGGAATAAGGAAGTGATGGTGAACATGAACACAATGATACTCGGCGAGAGCGATGGCATGATGAATGCTCCCAAAAATCTAGTGAAGATAATATTCAAAAAAGACAACCGAGCGGGATCAAAAAGACATCCATCACTCAATTTAAGAAAATGACGGTGGTAACATGTAGCAAACTAAAAATTACACTCGGGAATAAAACACTCATGATGAAGGTAGTCACGGTGATGACAAACAAGCACAAAACAATGAGCTAAACTCAAAACTACCCGGAAGGAGCGCCTAGTTGAAAAAAGATGAAAAGACATAT
Source organism: Pinus albicaulis (assembly GCA_034641835.2). NCBI lineage: Eukaryota > Viridiplantae > Streptophyta > Pinopsida > Pinales > Pinaceae > Pinus > Pinus albicaulis. The sequence goes on from JAXQQM020071785.1 coordinate 289,252, forward strand.
CTCGGCTTGGAATCATGGCTCAAGCTTCCATGCATACTTCTAGAAACCACTTAAGGGGTTTTTCTCACCAAAATTGAGCATTTTTTGACATGATCTTGTTTTTTTGTGATTTTTAGGCATAATTGCACATTGTTAGGTGCGCCATGTTTTCTAGGAGGCATCCTCGAGTTCATGAAATTTATCTTGTTGGATTTATTAAATTTGGGGGCATATAATCACAAATTTTCATATTAAAATAAGGTGTTTTGGTCCCCCAAAGAGGCAAAAAACGGTCAAATTTTTACCTTTCTACGCAAATATCGGCGGTGAGACCCTCCTAGGTTTTTTCACTCACTTTAATTTTTGATAGACTTCCCGGCCATCCATTTGGAAAACATAAAATAGTTCCATAAATTATACATACAGGAGCTTTCCAACGAGCCATCACGGGCCTCATTTCAGCATTAGGAAGTCCTAAAATCCTATGCAAAATAGACCTTTTTCTAGTGCTACGCTCCTCAGATTTTGCTAAAAGGGTAGTTTTACGAAGGTGGCCATCAAATGTGCGTTAAGCTATTTTTAACTCTATTTCAAAGATTAAAAGTCAATTTTCTTACTACTTTTAGCTTAAATAAATATTTTTTTGAAGATATTTTGTGCCTTGGGCCTTGTGAGGCCTCAAGGACACAATTAGATATTTGTTTTTTGACTGGCCTGGCCTTCTAGTTACCCTAGTTAGGTTTGCTCCTCTTTGGCCTATATAATCCAAGAGGATTCATTTTTAATAGGAAAAACTTGAGTTATAGAAAGTAGCATAACACTTTGAGATTGAAAATCTTGTTTTATGAAGCGGATGATCTCTTGCTTGGCTTGATGGTGGAGGAGGATTGTGTGTAGGATTCCATGGCTCGGCGAATGGTATTGTGTTTCTTATTTGTTATGTTTCCTTAGTTTCATATATTTTTTCATGCTTCTTGATTGTTTTAGTTCGATGAGAATAAGTTTGAGATATGCCCATGGAGGCACCTCAAATTTCACGATTCATTCACAACAAATGTTTTCATCTTTCTTGGTCATGTCAAAGAATTCTTAATTTCTCTTTGGTTCATAATAACTTGTTACTTGTTTCATTAATGGTTGTGTAACATGTATATCTAAGTATGATTCTGGTATGCCTGCTTACTCATAGCTAATCAAAACTCCATTTTAAATCTCTCCTAAATTATTGGTTGTTTAGTTAAGTCAAAGGTCTTACATTTGATCTTGCCCTTTGTCCATGCTTTACATTATTTAAAAAGTTCAGTAAACAGATATGATATTCAGGGTTCCCTCTTTATAGATTGAGTTGTTTTTTAATCTTATTTGTTTTCCCAAAAGTTTGAAGGTGATTTTCCCAAAGTTAGAGGTCTTATACTTCTATGTATCACTAAATTGTTTATTTTCTGCATCTATCAGTTTGAGTTTCGTTCATAGCGATTAATGGTCAGCCCCAACTCATGAATGCTTGTTTTTTAACTATTTATGCTTAAAATCTCTTTGTATTTCTAAACTTAATGTCCATTTCATTCCACTTTCACCCAAAGAATCCATTTACACTTGACTAAATCGGCCACTGCAATAATACCTTGTCCACGTCATTAGGATAATCTTGACCTTATCGACCCCATAGCACAATTGATTCAACAAACCCCATATCTATTTGTCCTTTTAATTAGTTCTCCTCAAAAAACTCAAAAAAACCAAAACATACTTAACAACTAGCCTAAAATCAAATATACAAAAGCAAACAAGTTTACATCCTTTGCATAATAGAGAGCCCTCTGCGGGTCTAGGAAGGCTAGGTCCTAGGGCTCAGAGATTGGTCCGATGTTTACTTTGTCATTTGGTTTACCAATCTGCCAAATCAACGGGACTCCAACATAATGGTGATCACGGTGGGACCTTGAGTCAAAAAATCCTAGATATCCATGAAGACTCTCAAAGTCTCAGTCAAACTTAGAAAACTTAGGTATTCAGGAAAGAGTAGGGAAACTGGCTTTTTCACCATCTTAGCAAAATGATGATTCAGCTACTGGGGAACTCTTTAAACCTCGGGGCTTCATATAGGAGCTGAAGCCCAAAACATCACAGTTGTTTTTATCGATTATTGGTGGTGGACCATAAAAACATATCTCTAAAAGCAAAATATCCACAGCGACTCCACTAGCCTCAGTGGACCTCTCTGCCTCACTAAATCCTCGAAGACTCCCATAAGAATACTATTCTATTGATCCATCCCACCGCTCACCAACATAATGGCGATCACGGTGGGACACACCTAAGTACATAACATCCTAGAAAACTCTTGTGAACTCATTAGTCCTTCAAAATTAAAATCAAACAAGTAGCTTTATAAAGCCATTGAGTAAACTCTCTTTGTTTCACCACCTTAGCTAAGTGATGAACCAAGTATAGGACACTCTTACAAACTAGGCTACATATAAGAAAAACTGGAAAAACTACAAAACATCCTTATATTGGTTTTGTCGGTATTGGTGGTGGACCATACCCATATGCCCTCAAAACAACTAAAAACATCCACACAGCGACTCCACTAGCCTTCAATAGGCCTATTACTCCACTAGTCCTTATAAAATCTCTGAAATGCATTGAGCAATCTCAATCATGTTGATGGTGGAAAAAAAAGTTCAAATCTTCCACACAGCGACTCACAACCCTCAATAGACCAAAAGACTCCGCGGTAGAGAACTGCAGACTGGTTGAAAAGACACGGTGATCCTTTACGATTACCAAAGATGGATCCAAGGATACAAAAGAGATATGCTCGGATGATGAGATCATATCCTGGATTCCCACACAAAATTCCTGAAATAAATTGGATGAAAAAACCTACCTATATTTCCCGAGATGAAAGGTTGAAGTGAAGCCCCTTGTTACACCTCATCAAATTTCATATACACATACGGAGGTTGAAGGTTGAATGAGAATGCCTCGTAGAAAATGTTTATAGCATTATGAAGATAAGGCAAGAAATTGGTATGAATGGCTTGAACTTGGCATCTTGTTTTCTTTGAAGGATTTCCACAAATTATTTTATAAACACTATATAGGGCATTGTCATCTCTATCATTGGCTGAAAATTGTTGTGATCAATCTAAAGACCTCACTTTAACACCTTGTGAACATTGATGAAGACTTAGGAAATGGCATCTGAGGATCTATTGAGAGAAATTCATTCTTTTCATACTCAAGATAACCATCTTGAAAGCCAAGAAGAGTTGATTGAGGATGAAATCAAATCTGAAATGGAAGAAGAATCAAAACCTTTAGGATCTCTACCTGCTTCTTTAAATTCATTCGTTTGGCTTAAATTTGCATCCTAAAAAGATCTCTGCTTTAACGGTTATTCGGAAACCCACTGATCAAGTTAACTCTCACATAAATCGGGGAAAAGATGGTTGAAGATGAAATCAAATATGAAATGAAAGAAAAATCAAAACCTTTGGGATCTTTACCTTTGTGCTTTGAGTCATTTCGGTTATACAAGCAAATTGGTCTCCTGAAAATCTATCGAGGCAACTCATGAATCACATGCTTATTGTCCGAACATCAAGAAGAGTTGATTGAGGAAGAAATCAAATCTGAAATAGAAGAAAAATCAAAACCTTTAGGATCTCTACCTTTGTGCTTTGAGTCATTTCGGTTTATAAGAGAAAATTGGCCTCTGAAAATCTATCGAGAGGCAACTCCTTGAATTCCATGCTAACTATCCGAACATCATGAAGAGTTGGTTGAAGATGAAAAAAATAAAGGCGAGAAACCACGGGGATTTATCTAAAGGAACAAGTGATGATTCATCATCTCTCTTAGCTAAGGCCCAAAAAGACATTCATCCTCTAAATTAGCTTTCCCAAGAGAAAGAGGATTGTGTTGTAGTTATATCCAAAGAGAGATAAAATGCCTCCCTTTTAAACTAAATAAGAGATAGATCAACTCGTAAACATATAGTCATCCTACGATCTTGCATACCATAAGTCAAAAAATAGATTTGTAAATAAATTCGAAGAGAAACAATCTAATAGTCTAATATGTATGAGTACATTGACATTACTTATATTAATGATTCTCCAAAGGTTTGGTCAATATATTGATGATTATGATATTCAAACGGAAGCTAACCTTGCGAGCCATCCAACGGTTGATTTGTGGGATGAAGTTGCTGCCATCGGATTGAAAACGGTAATCGGCTAATACGAGTCACCTATGACACTTATGAGAGAGCGAGTTTAGAAGTAAGTGAGAGTCTCGACTCTTTGCTCTACTTCATGAATCCATCGAGAAATAGTGTTCACATAATTGGAAATCAACGGTCTTTCATCTTTGACCAGTGAGATTGAGGAGGATGATGAAATTCTTGAGCAAGTTTTCAATAAGAAGCCTTCTCTTGAAATGGTTGAAATCGTTTTGGACATGGAATCCTCCTTAACTCCCGGATTTGCAACCACCAAGTTCCATTGAGTTACAAATTCGGATGAAGAAATAAAAGTTGATAATTACATAGTTGTCACTATCCTCTCAATAGTATTCTTTGCTCAAGGTATCCACCGCAAAAAGTTGTCACACTATCCATGAAAGGTATAGAGGAACATTTGCCTTTTACCTTACTTTGAGCCTAGGATCTAAAAACATTCAAGAAAAAATTCAATACTAAAGGAGCCAAAACTACTACAAAAGAAGAGATATTTCCATGACAAACACAACAAACATTTAAAATTTGCAAATGCATTACCTGCTCTTGGTTTTCACGATGAGTTAACGAAGTCATGTCTCAAAAAAACGAGAACATACACGAGCCTGAAATTTGGTTTTCGGGAAGGGCCTCCTTCTTGACAAAGAAGAGAGACCCCATAGACAACGTAGTTCAAAAGACAAATCTTCAAATGATGTATAGAATATAGAAAAGAAAACTATTGTTTTTTACGGTGTCTCCTTTAATCATGAGCGAAGGCAAAAGCACTAGTTTTCAAGAAGCCTCATTCATTAATAAGAAAATGGCCACTCAATTTGTTTAAAGGTTTTCTATGAGAGGAAAAGAGCAGGTTGTTTAAATACCTCCATTAGTGATAAGTAGAGGGCCTACATAGTGGCTTTATTAAACCTAGGTAGTTGCATCTTTCATTGCCACTCCTCCAAAGATGAGCGGAAGGGTAAATCACTAGGGGTTTAATATTTTGTTCAGAAAGAGAAAGATTTCAATGGTAGATAGATATGAAAAGATAATTATTATGCAAGGATTTATTTAAAAAGATAAAGGCTGTAAAGGGCATGAAACAGTTGCTTGTGTTTGCATTTCCTCACTAAAAACCATTACATGAAAACTAAGGAGCAGTCTCAAAGGCCCTAAATTTGATCAACAGTCAACATATTCAATCCCCATTACATAGGGGGGAAACATTGGACATCAATTCACCTCCTCCAAAAGATGAAAGCGAGAGAATGACACCAAGAGTTATATTTTATATGAACTAGCTCTTTTAAATGATAAAAAAAGATAACAAGCATTTTGCATTTTAGGTGCCTCCATCGGATGATAAGTACAAGGTTAAAATTTTTGAGAAAACCTTCCTCAATTGATAAACAGGGCCCTTGAATTTGTAAAATGTTGAAACTGAAGTGTAAACAAAGCGCTATAGAATTATTTTGAAAATACCTCCTTAGGTAATAAGTAGAGGTTCAAAACAACAATTGAAGACCTCCTTCTTGATAGCGGGAAGATTAAAACATAGTCAAAATTGCCTCCTCCAAAAAATGAGCGGAAGGGAAAAATCGCTAGGGGTTGAAATTTTGAGAAAGATCTCAATGATAGACAAGATGAGAGGTAATATGTTTAAAGAGTTCATTTAATGATAAAAAAAGGTTATAAGCTAGTTTTTGTGTGTGCTACTTAAATGGCTTCGAAAAGCATAATTTTTGTTAATATAAAGACATTCTTCAAGTGACATAGCAAAGATAAAAGATATGACACCTTCATGGCAAGAAGGGTGTGCTAATCAAAAGTATTCATGGAAGAGTAGAGATATATTCTTTAAAAAAGGGCTTCTTCAAATAATGAGCAGTTTCAAAAACTATTATGCAAAGGGTCTCCCCTTTTTTTATTTTAAAAAGCGAAAGGAAAAAGTGAGAAGTCTTTTAAAGAGAGCCATCTTCAAAAATGTTCAAAAGTATAAACCCTTTTCATCAAAAGTGTTTCACTTCACAAAAGAAAATTTTCGTGTTTGAAGTTTTGGGCCATCACCATGCGAAGGTTTGGATGCGCGCGCCTGTAGTCGCTCTCAAAGAGAAAATTGAAGAGGCACGACGCACCTATGGGATGGCGTGATGCCGCACGGAAAACACCGGTGCCCACAACGAGTGTGCCCAAAATTTAAAATCTAGTTTTGCACGGTTTGGGTTTTTCAACACGGCGGAGATTTTTTTTTTAAATAATCTTGTCGGCCTTGATCTTTGGGGTAACAAAGTGGAAATAATGGGCAGTTAACGGAGTTAGTGGATTGAGTAAACTCAGGCTCTTTGCTGGGTAAATGAAAATCCAGTTTCTAAAAGCTATGGTGACACTTTGGCTTTCTGTTGGAATTTTTACCTCGGTTAGAAATATATAATAATCGGCTCACTACCAACTACGATGTATGGGCCCTTGGATTTTGTGATGGAATTTATGGAGCGAGAGAAGCCTTTTGGTACTCAACAAGGGAAGCACTTTTTTAAAATATGTCAAAGACTTGATTTATCTAAGCGATCAATTCATAATCTTTCGAATGGGTGTTTCAATCCTTTGGAATTTCCACTTCTTACAGGCTTTGAATCTCAGAATTCATTGAGCCAAAATTCGGAAGATAATCTGTTGGTGTTGCGATGTTTTTTAATTTACAATCCTTTGGAGATTGATATTTCGGGTCCCCTTGGAAGCGATGCGGTAAGGATTGTGGAATCCATTCCTTGTTTTCACTTAAATGGTGTTTGTGTTTTAAAATCCTGGAAGAAGAAAATGTTGTTGTTAATGTTAAGCTTCAACCTCGTTTTCCTAAATGATCTGATGGAGAACCGGTTACGGATCGTATTCTTCATGTAATGTGGTTATGTTGATAATGTACATACTTTGATAAAGAAAAGGTGGATGAAGCTCTGTTTCGTATGTCATGGATGAGCTTGGTTCAACATTGCGGCATAGTGATATACCAAATTTCAAAAGGTGCTCATTCTATTCCTGCCGGATGGGAAATTAACCTCAGGCAATAATCTGTTCTCTGGGTATTAGTAATCTCAGTGATACACACATAAGGGTGAAGAATGCTTATGTGACTATTTTCCCGAGATTGGGGAGGGAAAGAAGTTCTCTGAACGTCTTACAACACAGTTTAAGATTATTTTATTGGGGTATACAGAAGCATTGTTGTAAATTTCACTCAACCACTTTTAATCATCTCAACTTTGGAAATCCTTGTACAAAGTATCCATCCAAATGATGGTCCAAACGATGTGATTTCTAGGATAACGAGCAAGTAGAGGAATTCTACATCGTCCAAAATTTGTATTTATAGATGATGCTAAAATAGTGATATTATATGGACAAATGTGCAAGTTGATGAGGAAACAAAGAAAGTATTTGGCTTGAATGATCATCAATATATTGTGATTTCCATTTGAAGCTTGTATTGTAATGAAAGCACCATAGCCTGAGACCATTCAATAGGCATATGGTGATCGGAATGGTTTCAACCCATGTGCACAATTTGGAAACACAATTATCTGAAGTTATAGGAGACTACCATGTAAGAGATAAAGAAGGAAGAAATAACCTTTGGACTCTAAAACCATGGAATATGGCATGAACAATTGATACAAAAATAATAGGCTATTCACACACGAATTATTAGGCTTATGGAGACGAGGTCCAAAGATATGTCGGAAATATATTGAAAATATTGCTCTTTTCAAGGGAAGAAAATTTGATTTTCTCTATATTGTTCTCGTTCGCAGTATGGAAACCGGAATTCTCATAAGGATATATTTTGGGTGAGACTTGAAAATAACCGGTATACATTGAATGAAAGCCGGTCATAATGAAGGTGGCAACCCACCACAAAAAGGAGACGGTGGTCATAATGAAGGTAGCGACCCACCACAAAAAGAAACAGTGGTGTTCAAAAGAGAAATTTACTAGTTCATTAGGAGAAAAAAGAACTGTTATATATCGGCAATAAAAAGGGAAAACGGTGTTTTTTTTTTTTTTTTTTTAGGGAGGGAAGTGGTAAAGTGTGTTTTCAAAGGTCCCTCTTACTAAATAAAAGGGTGAAATAGTGATTGAAAAGGAAAGACCATTGTCGGTTTAGAAAAACTTGTTTTAGTTAAAGTGGTTAAAAGAGAAGCCCGAGTCCTACAGAAAAAGGGTTGTAGTGTTAAAAAGAAAAGATTTTTTTTCAAAGAAATAGATCATATTAGACCTTCTTTTCGATTACGGAAAGGAACACGATTCTTAGAGTAAATTTGTTTTCATTTATCAAAACTTGTTTGCCAACTAGGGAAGAAATAATAGTTAAAGAGAATCTATTCTCGGTTCATTGAAAAAACTTGTTTTTTAAAAACGAGTGAATGAAAACTAAAACAAACATGCCTCAAGGAAGGTCGGCAAGGTGGGTATCATAACTAGTTTGAGCCCATTGCAACTCGGGAGATAAATGATTCACCTTCGGTTCTTTTCAATTTTCATGAGGTAGGGTGCCTTGATTTTTTCAAAGAGTCCAAGAAATCACCAACTACCCTCCCTTGACACGAGTTTTTGGCACATTTTGAGAACATATTCCGAGCGGGGCTTGATTTTTTGCTCACCCCTAGATCGGTGTCAATAGAAAAAATCTGTGATTGAGAGTGGAAAGAAAGAGTCTGATAAAGCAGTGATAATGAAGAACAAAGTGGCGATCGGCTATACTTGGAGTCATGAAGAAAGTAGTGATGAGGAAGAAAAGACGGTACTCCATGATACAGTATGGTGGTAATCGGCTAAACGGTGAGGAAGAAGAGTGATGTTGAACATGAAAAAAATGATACTCGAGCGAGCGATAAGCATGATGAAAGCTCCCAAACAGCAAGTGAAGATAATCTTCAAAAGACAACAAGCGAGGATCGAAAAATCCATCGCTCGAATTGAAGAAAGTGATAGTGGTAACATGCGGCAAACTAAAAAGGACACTCGGGAAACGCTCATGATGAGCGATCCCAGTGATGACAAACAAGCACAAAACGGTGAGCCAAACTCCAAAAGCGCAAAAGGAGGCGCCCATTGGAAAAAAAATGAAAAGAAATATCGCTTTGAATCTTGGCTCAAGCTTCCATGCATGTACATAAACCCTTAAGGGGTTTTCTCACCAAAATTGAGCATTTTTTGACATGATCTTGTTTTTTGTGATTTTTAGGCCTAATTGCACATTTTTCTAGGTCTTGCCATGTTTTCTAGGAGCATCCTTAGCTCATGAAAGTTATTTTTGGATGTATTAAATTTGGGGGCATCTAATCACAAATTTTCAGATCAAAATTAGGTGTTTTGGTCCCCCAGAAGAGAAACAGTCAAATTTTACCTTTACGCCTCAAATATCACAGTTGAGACCCTTTTGGAGTTTTTCAGTCATTTTACTTTTTGATAGACTTCCTAGAATCCGTTTGGAAAAGCTCAAGTAGTTACAGAAATTAGACATTGAGGGCTTTCCAACGAGCCATGACGGGCCTTGTTTTGACAACGGGAAGTCCCTAAAAAATCTACGCAAAAGCAGGACCTTTTACGGTGCTACGCTCCTGTGGGATTTTGATGAAAGGTAGTTTTACGAAGGTGGTGATCCAAATGTCGTTAAGCTATTTTTAACTCTATGTCGAGAGATTAAAAGTCAATTTTCTTACTATTTTAAGCAATAGATGTTTTTGAAGATATTTTGTGCCCTGGGCCTTGTAAGGGGCCTCAAGGAAAAAATCGTATATTTTTTTTGACGAAAGGCCTTCTAGTTTCCCTAGTTGGGTTTCCTCCTCTTTAGCCTATATAATCCAAGAGGATTCATTGTAATAAAAGGTATAACTTGAGATATAGATAGAAATACATAGCACTATGAGCTTTGAAGAAGTACTTGTTTTATGAAGTGGATGATCTCTTGCTTGGCTTGATGGTGGAGGAGGATTGTGTGTAGGATTCCATGGTTTGGTGAATGGTATTGTGTTTCTTATTTGTTATGTTTTCTTGGTTTTCTCATATATTTTTTCATACTTATTTCCTATTTTAGTTGTTGAAGAATAAGTTTGAGATATGCCCATGAGCACCTCAAATTTCCTAATTCATTTACAACTTAAATATTAATGGTTATTATTTATGTTTTAATACAGTATGATTCACGGTATGCCCTACTTACTCATAGCTAATCAAAACTCCATTTCTGAAATCTCTCTATGAATTATTGGTTTTTTTAGTTAAGTTAAAGAGGTATTGTTTCGATCTTGCCCTTTTTCCATGCTTTACGGTCTTATTTCAAATTTCTCGATAGATCAAGATATGATGTTTAGGAGTTCCCTCTTTATAGATTGAGTTTTTTGTTAATATTATTTGTTTTCCCAAAAGTACGAAGGTGATTTTCCCAAGTTAGAGGTCTTATACTTATATGTATCAACTGGATTGTTTATTTTATTTGCATCTAGCAGTTTGAGTTTAGTTCATAGGAATTAATGGTCAGCCCTAACTCATGAATGCTTGATGTTTAACTATTTATGCTTAAAATCTCTTTGTCTTTCACAAACTTAATGTCCATATCATTTCAATTTCACCAAAAGAATCCATTTTACCTCGACTAAATCGGCCCTGGAGTAATACCTTGTCCATCATTAAGACAATCTTAACCTTATCGACCCCATAGCCCAATTGATTCGGCGAACCCCATATCTGTTGTCCTTTTAATGGAGTTCTCCAAAAAACTCAAAACAAACCAAAACATACTTAAAAAATAGCCTAAAATCAAATATATAAAATCAAGCAAGTTTACATCCTTTGCATAATGAGAGCCCTCTCTTGTGTGCGGGAAAAGGTTAGGTCTAGGGCTCAAAGTTGGTCGATGTTGCCCTATCATTTGGTTTACCAATGCGCAATTCACGGGACTCCATGATTTGGTCTTGGTTGAATTGGTCGATTGATCCAACCTCTTTCACACCTAAGTGTGCTTATGTAAATAGCCCAGTTGCTTTTTTTTGTGTGGCATTAATTTATTTTTTCTATTTAGAGTTTTATTGATCCTCCTTTACAATTTTATTCATGAAACATGAAAGCAGGAAACAAAATTGAATATTCCCATTAGCTTAGGACTAGTGGGAATATTACATCTTCAGCAATTATGCGATGCGGGGTCCTAGTCCATTAAAGGAGTCTTGTATGGTGCACAATGCAATCGAAATCACTAGATTACATAACATAGATTCTGCCCAAGGATAATAAAGTATCAGCACGAGTTGAAGTAGTTGTTTTACGGTTTGTTTGTCATTAGGACATGATGGGCGAAATTTTCACACTTATGATATGATGTTAGATAAAGATGAAATATATAGTATGAAGGTTGATCCTACCTCACCATCATCCCCCTTTGGGCATGGTGGACTTCGGGGCATAGGAAGAGAATGAGGAGGTGGATCAGGTTTGGTCGAGGAAGAGGAAATGACTATTTTCTATAACTATGGAGATGTTGGTAAATATGTGCATGACTATCCTACTCCCGACGTGACAATCATGCGGGAATTGTAGAAAATTTGATCATGTGATAGAATATTATCATACCTTTGATTTCTAAAATGCGGGGAAGAATATGCGGACTCCGACAAAATCTTCGGATGGTTAGAGCATAAACTAGTGAAGAGATCCGAGTGTGAATGTTGTTACTAGGAGCGGGTGTAGACAATACGGATAAATGAAAAGCCCGAATATTTATGTATGGATCTATAAGGCACCTAAAAAATAAAGAGGATTTGATCTTCAATGCGCAAGGAGAGTTTTGTTGAAGCATGGAAAGAATTTTGATGAGTACATCAACATCAGGTAGACCGATATGAAGGAAGCATGAGGAGATGAAAAGATGTAATATTTGCAAATGGGAAAAGTAGGAATATAGTGCATATAACTAGAAATATGTAGAAATATAATAGATACGAGACATGAGACATTAGCGAGATCCATTCCATTATGAATATAATAGAAAAATAGGTATAATATCTTGAGGAAAATATCACTCAAGTTGGCCAAATAAGCCTCTCATGAAAGCATACACCTAGATCTAAAATGTTGGTAACACATGAAATACATAAATCGAGGAAAATTGCCTTTGTCTAAGAAATGACCATGAGTTGAGATATATTAAAATATATTCTGCCCAGTGATATAGTGCTCCAAAAATGACAAGACTAGAGATCCATGCTCCAAAAACTAGATTTCGGGACAACCTCGAAAAGGTTTTCGGAAATACACAATATACAAAATATAGAAAATTTGGCCCTAGGGCTTATTAATCTCTGCAAATAAATCATTGATGAGAGATGGCAGATCTGATTACAATATGGTTGATCCTCCTCAACATATCTCCTAAATGAAGTGTTAATCCACACATAGGAAACCCAAACACTCCAAATAGGGAAATAAACTCAGCACAACATGTTGCTCTCTAAAATAATGTAGTTTCTATAGGAAAATGCGTTGTAGCTAATAAGATACTACAGCTGGTGCCAAAATGTGTAATGAAGCCTGCATAATTCCTCACAAGCCTATGGATGAAAGGATGATCCCTCGATGGAAAACTAGCTCGAAAATTGAGATTTCTCTCCTCCTTTGCTACACCCACGCAACACAACCCAAATTTAAATAGAAATACGTTGTACATGAGGCGGGAAGCTTGGCCAAATGCCCTAATTGTGGAATTATATTTCAAACTCCTCCAAGAGCTCCTCGATAGGAAAGTGGAATTCGATCGGGAACTCCCTATGCTAAACATCACATGCAATATTAATTAAATAAGTGGAAAAGCTATATGTCCTAAGCAGACCATATATAAAAATATAAAATATACCAAGATGAATAATATGGCTGCCATCCTCTTCCTCTTATAAAGTGTAGTGCCAAACCCTAAACTCCATCCATTAATGATGCTACTTCCTTGCATTATGTCTCCATCTACGCCCCCTTGCTTCAGTCCTTCATTAATGTCCACTCCTCCATTGAAAATGTTATTGATTTAGTCCAAAGTTGACCCATTCCACATGTTTTAGCCCTTGTTCACACCTTGGGGTGTTTTATTAAGCTAAAAAGATGATCCACTTTCGCATGAGAAGTGGTTGCATTCACAATAAAGAAGAGTTGTATGGGTCTCCCTATCCACTTATTCACACATCTAAGTGACAAACCAAAAATTTGATATTCCAAATATTTGTAGCCTAATTTAGGAATATTATAGTCCTCCCCCTCCAAAATGTTACTTGTCCTCAAGCAACTACAAGGATATTGCAAAATCTCCAATGGATATGTCTCCTCCAGAATACAAGGTTTTCTTTTGGTGGATAAACCCAAATATCTTTCATCATGAAAAATTGGAAGATATATGGAAAGAGTTATATGCTATCCATTGGCCTCCTCAAGGCATGAGAGATGGTAAAAATTGGGTGCCTTAGTCCCCATGAGCAACTCCATTCTCAACGCTATCATCCAAACAAAGTGAGCCATCCTTGGTAGCTCATAGAAAAAATCACCAATCCCTAGCATACGTGTGTAGGGGATGCATGGCTGAAAGTGAGAGATAAGGTTGTTCAACTTATTGTTGTCTCTCTCTCCATTTATGATAAATACGGGTGATGATCTTGGGCTACAATAATATATCCCTCATGGAGCCAAAATATATTTTGAATCTCATGATCCCATTCATTGGTTCTAGAAAGACTTCTTGCCCAATCCTTCATGCATATAGTGAATAGAGTGTCATCACCATATGAGCTCCAAAATAGATATGGAATAAGTGTCATATGACACCTTCTTGTCAGTGACAATAGTCCTTCAATTGAGACCAACATGCTTTGTTTTTCTTCTTGCTTTGTCTCAAAATACGATATGATAAGTGGCCATCCAACCACCTTCTTGTTGTCATAAAAGCTTCTCAAATGCTTGAAAATAGTAGAGGACAGTAGGTGATGGCTAAATATGACCAATAAAAACATATCTTGCCCAAGTTCCTCCATAAAGTGGTCATCCCCATTACGCAAATGTAGTCCCAAAAGGACCATGAAATCCACAAAGAGTTTGCTCTCTTGTGGAGTAATGTCTTTACTGCTTGCATAGTAAAGGTGAATATACATTGTTAGTTGATGAATAAATCAAAACGCAATATTTACCATATATTTTATACAAGTTGGTGAAGAGGTCCATAGATGAGCTTCCCCATCTCTCCATCGAAAGTGAAAGTGATTGAAACAACCTTGCAAGGTGGTTGCTTTCCTCCTCATAAATCAAACAAGCGCATATCTCTTGATATGTTGATGCACATCTTCTTTGAGATCCTCCCAATAGAATCCCACCTCCATGATGATGGTGTGATAGACTTAATGAAGTCTACATGTCCTCAAGAAGGTACCTCATATCTTGCATGTAGAATATCCTTCTTGAGCTTGGAGTCTTTGGTCAAGTAGATCTGATCATGGAAATAAATGACTCCATCAACCACTCTATACCTCCCATCTAGCACTTGCCCATCGAAAAATTTTTACATGTGAAGGGTTCTTGGAATACTACACCAATAGTTGGGATTCCCATTATAGATCTAGGCTTCCCAACATTGGCAACGTTGTAGAAATGCAGAAATGAAGCACTTGTCACATCACGGCTCTCCTCTTTGAAATGGTTAATGCCAAAGCCACATGTTGGAGTATTGTTACCCCGGTTTTGTTGCCTCCTTGCGGTGATATTGCCGAAGACAAGATTGAAGTACATGGAGCTCAAGCTCTTCTTGGAAGACGTTTCCCATCCAAAGCTTCCATAGTTTTTCTAATGCATGCGAAGAATGTTAATAAACTCTTGTCATATTCGAAAATCTTCCTCGTGTGTGAAAGTATCATTTGTTGCTCCAATGCTATGTAGTGGCCATTTGACATTATGCTCATGTCATCATAGATTTCTGAATCAACTTTTAGCGCAAATGGGTGAGTGGGGAATAACAATGTCCATATCAGAAAATTTCTCCTCCTCCTGTTTCGAGTTTAACACAGGGTTGGTTGGGATTCAACCTCCACGAGCCGAGGCGTACTATATGAGAGACTCACGATCATGCACGATCATAAAAACGAAATCGAGTAGAACGAGAGGTTTACCCGTTGGTCCTACGTTTGAAGTAGATCCACGTGGAGTTCAAACTCTACCCAATAGTCCTTCCTCTTTCACGAAATACAAGGAGAAACCGGCACAAAGGACAAGTTGTACGGTATATTTCTACTCTATATGTTAGTGAGATTCATATAAAACATTAAATAAATCATCATGAATGCTTGTATAACAAATATTCTTCATACATTAAAGCATACACTAACACGTTTATTTCGGGAAGTGACATGATACTTGTATTATAAAAATAGTACGTACAAAAGTAAGTGGAGAGATCACGGTCGCTGAGGCCTTCGCGGACCGTCGTCCGGATCCGTCCGGCCCTTGCCTCGCTAAGACTCCTTCCAAATGAGTGCATACGAGATAACATATAAAGGGATGTGTATCTCAAAGTAAAAGGGTTTCCTAAATGAGCAGGAAAGTGCGAGGAGGCACGGGGAATCGGACTTGGATAGGGAACCAACGAGTATAATAATAATAATTCTCTCTCTCACTTAGGCCATACATATGAGGTCTTTTTATGGTCCCTCCAAGTAGTTTTATTGATTTGGAAGCTTGATTGTACGAGGGCAGGGGTGGTTGAACTACACGAGAGTAACCATCAACGCAAGGCAGTGGGGATTTTTATATATTTTTTAATCATTAAAATGGCATACGCGGAAAAGTCTCGTGTACTCGCGTATACACGCGAGAGAAAAAACAGGCATAGTCACGTATGAAGGATTTTCAGGATTTGTTTTTAAGTGAATTTGTCCAAGTACGTAGGAATGGGTGCCCATAAAGCCATGTAGCAATCATGAATCATGTCAAGGTGAGAAATGATCTTTATGTGATGCTAATATGAGGTCGGAAGGGGGTACATGATGGCGAAATGTATTATGCACATAGAAAAGAACTTCGCAAGGACAAGAGGACTTCACGGTTATTTTGCCAAAAACCAATGAAAAAAGCAGAGAGTCAACCCATGCGGCGGGCATACCCATGCTCGGTCGAAAATACATCATATATATAGAAAGTGCGAATAGATCCAACATGTATACAAGTATAGCTGAATTGAAAATACATGGTGAATCATACGAGCGAGCCGAGGAAAGACAAGTACGTATCAATGTCCAAGTATCACATATAGAAAGGCGATCAAAGATAATTACACGCTGGATGTACGATCAAGTAACTGAATCTCCAAGTACCGGATCATAAAAAGTGGATCAAACGGTACAATCACGCAACTCGGGGATCAACATATAAAAAGATGCGCGTCTTTGTTGCAACATATAAGGGTGGACGGCAACCTTTGAGCGAAGGAAAGCTGTCAACGATGAAGCCGTGCTGATGCAACCGAGGTCTTCACCGATCACAACGGCACAATTCTACCTGCTGAGAATAAATGAGCTTGAAGTCGACCATGTGAGAAATCGTTGGATTACCGGGCAATGATGTTCCGTTAACCAACGCGAGATAACTGCGATAATGATAATGAGTGTCAAGGTGCCCCGATTAATCGACAAGTGTGAATGAATGAGTTGAAGTCGAACACTTGAAAGAATCTACCAATCGGGAGGCAATGATGAATCCCAACTGTCGATAGCGAAGGTACGCAACGTGGTACGCAAACCACAAGAATGCTGACAAAAAGACTCTAGATCTTGTTCCCGAGCAATGAGTCGGAGTCGATGGGAAAAGATCTGTTGGAAGGAAGGCATTAAGGCATCCCACATCAGTCAGTAGCAGGTAACCCGCGGAGCCAAGATTTGGAGGAATCGGACGAAGGAGAGTGATGGAGACAAAACCGTACGTTTCCGACGTGCACAAGATGAAGCTAGCGCGGAAGAAACCCTCTGAACCAACCAATAATGAAAGGTGACGCGAGAGGCGCGAGAAATCACCGATAGGGTCAAATGGAAATCCGGTGCGCACGAATCCCAAGTGTGATAATGTGTGCGACGTCGAACACGGGGGAAACCACTCGGTCGAAGACCCATGATGATCAAATCAGGGCACGGTGCCTACCAATGATGAAATAGGCCCAAGGTGCGGCTCTAGGCTTTGCTCTGGAAGCGTGTGTGGTAGTCGATAAGAGACAAACCGACGGCAAGAAGTCAATGGAGACCTTCTCGACTGCAAGGCAGCAGCGGAAGATCAAAACATACGTGTGATCGAACATGATGCGACAAGACCGGGAAGGCAGTGAATAATGAGTCAAGAGACACCGTAGAATGGCCGGCTGAGCTGGACTTCCCTTGAACAAAAGCACGACTGCAGCAGTGACCATGGCGGTAAAAAGTGACCTTTGTATAGAGTACATCTTGCGGGAGGCAAAACAAACTCTCCATATGATCGGAAGAGATAACCGACCGGGGGGAGAGCGACAAGTGAAACATGGTAAAGAGGCTGAACCTAGGTCAGAGCTGGGGCCATTACAGTAAGAGAAATATATATGGTATGTGTGGCACCGACCGAGAACAAAGGCGGCTGTGCCATCGAAATAACGAAGATACATCCCGTTCCCGCTCTTTTTGTTATATTTGATTTTTTTGTCTTTTTCATAATAAGCACAACGAAAGAAAGAATAAAAAGATATTATGGTACAAATGGATAGAACGAGTATCGAAAGATGCTAGTTCCAGGGTTTGGAACAATCCTATGCTCAATGCAAGGTGGCGAAAACTAGTCGGTGATACTCGGAAGGAATGTTCCATCCATGGGTACAAGGGTGTCAGAGTACGTGATGATTTTAAGTGCATGCAATGGTTAACTTATCTGGAAAGTCAGGATCAGGATTGGCTTAAACATGAAGTTGACTGACAGAAGCTAAGGCAGGATAAACAAAAGCGACCAATATGCAATGCGGTAATACAGCTTGCCGGCTTGCAGGGGCCTCTGGGGTATAATCCGAGAAAAAGATAAGTGATGAAGGAGAAGAATGAAGCACAACTACACGAAAGACATCGCCCGGGACTAAGAGGACTCCCGAGCCTACACAAAAAGCGGCATGAGCAGCAAGTGATAAAAGAACTAACTAGGAAGCCCATGTAAGGAAAATACCATCGAGTCATGATTTAAAAATCGGCGAGTGAGATAGGTATAATACTCATGACTTTGATGGGATCGACCTAGGCAAGTGATCGATGCCAGAGCTAGAATGCAAGATGCAACGGAAAATGATTCCCTAACCTATATGCCGATGAAGATCATATACCTGCCATGAGAAATTACGAACACATGGACGAGAAACCGGGAAAAATCTCGAATATGTCAAAATGTGCATAAATATGCCAAATGGACACTTCGAGCAATCAAGTTATACGACATAAGACGGATACGAAAAAATGACACAAGAAATTTTTGAAGTTTTCAATTTTTATGCAAATACTGATGCCTCTCGATTGGTTCATTATTGCATAAGTGATTTGGAAAAGAGCTGCGGAGCTAAAAGCATTTCGTCAAATCAGCAACAACCAATCGTCGAATTCGGCGAAACTTCGAGGTAGGATCCTTATTCATCTGTTGATTATTTTGTCCATTTAAAATTTAAAATTAAGTGGATTTTTACCACCAAAACCCTTATTAAAAAACGCGTATCTGCGCATACGCGAGTTCGGGGGGGGTATGCGCGGCTATGCCTAACGAAACTAGCGTATGCGCAAGTCAATTTCAAAAAATGAGTTTCTAATGCAAATTTTAATGAATTTTTTTCGGGGATGACAATTTCATGGAGGAGGCAGGCATGATGCAGTAGGCCAAGAGGTCATGGAAGATCGCGCGACCTGAAAATGTCCTCGAGAAGCGTGGATTATTCAAATTTTTCAAGATGCCCAATATGAAAAGTAATGTGAGATTGCTTGAAATCTTTGGTAAGAATTATTGGGAACCGGATCGGATTGTTTCATCATTGATCAAATGCCACTACGCAAAGTGGAAGATATATACTTCATCGGACTCTCCCGAAGGGGAGACCCGGTGGATGCACGAGCCCTGGGAGGGTTAACCGTGGAGTTTTATGTCCAAATCTGTGCATAGAAAATTCCAAGAAAGTTGGCACCACGGTGCAATCGGAGATCTCCGGGGACTTGCACATGAAGATCCTCACATTTCACCATCGGCGGAAGTGGCGGGGATCTGCCTCAACGCATCGAGCGTCCGGGACGCACATGAGCATAGGCGTACGGTGCTTAATTCATGTGTGTATGATTGGTGCAACGCCACTGCTCTTGAACATGAAACAACAGCCCGACCTCCATTCGCAAAACACATAAAAACTGGCACGCTGAGACCATTTGACTTTCATTCACTGCCAGAAGTTCAGCTTTAAGGCCAAAGTGTCTCATTATCAGCGGCCTGAGTTAAGGTGCAGGTGTTGAACATGATGAAAGAGAGCGAAGCGGTACCCGAACTACGGGACGATGAGTTCTTCTTATGGTGGAAGAGCAGGATCCATCGCAGGTGGATGACTACCTATGCCGGGATGGATTTCCGAGGGAGATCCGGATCTGAGTCACTTCCACCGGTGCGGCATGCTTGCGAGTCGGTAAGTCCAAAAATTTTAACTTATATTTGATTTTTTTGGATTTTTCAAATATGTATGAAAAATGAAAAACAAACATGTTTTTGGATTGGATTCATAATGATTGACAAATAAAAAATGATCATGTTTCGGATGTTGGACCGGTAGCGATCTCGAGGGCCCTATGCACGTCACGAGCGCGCGAGTGTGAGCGAGAGAGCGGCGGATTACGACGGGACCCTCCGGGCCAGGTGCGGAGAAACTTGGAGGGACTAACCCGCCAAATCCCTCGGGTACAACGTGGAGGACTTGCCATAAGCCGTCCCGAGAGACGGGTTGGCAGGAGTGCACACGGGACGGGTTGTAGGCGCGCCGTCGGCAATGACGCTGCGGGTGATGTTCTATGGGAATCTTTGCGGGGTCCTCGAGAGGTAGATGGATTTTACATATTAGATGGTTTGTATATGAGGCGAACATGATGGGGCATAAGCCCAAATTTTTATGTCACGAGCATTGATGGATCCAAAGATTTTGTAAAAGTTTTTTGACATGCTTGATGATATATATACGGCGATATTTTGATGTGATGTGATAAATGTATCAAATGTATGATGTTTTTGATGATTAGATTTATTGTATTGAATGATTAATATGCCAATCTAAAAGCTTGATTAGCGATGAGTCGACAAACCAATTGTCGGCTCGAGGAATATGAATGAATGTTAAAAGATTGAAATGACCTTTGTAACAAACGTACCCTCAAGAACAATCGTAATAAAAGCTGGATCCTCGTGCCGGTAAGTGTTGTTCAGTTGCGACACCACCGCTGGGAGTCCAAAGAAAACTACCAACGAATCAACACCCAAAGATATTGCCTCCGAGAGTAGATGAATGACTGCCGGTGTGATGCCTGCTACGTTATTGGAAGCCAGGGACCAGTACGGACCCTCTTGATACCAACGAGCGTGACCGGAAGGATAGTGTAGAACCCAAGCCGCGGAAGCTAAGTTCGGGTGTGTCTGCTAGCACCATCGGCGAAACCGCCAATGACTCGCGACGCCAGCCACAGCACACGCAAAGCGGAATCAAAAACATCACCATCTCATCAAAGGAAATCGAAAATCAAAGCAGAGATGTGCACTAGAAACAAAAACTACTATATACAAAGCAAAATGCGCAAAGCCTAGGCATAATACTTCTTCGAGATAGAGCCCATTTCGGGGCTCCAGGCAGCTCATTTCCTTCCAAAGTCAGCAAGGTATACGCTCCTTTCTTAAGGACCTTTTTGGCGATATAGGGGCCATACCACATCGACCCAAGCTTTCCTGCGAGGCATCTTTTTCTTGGGCATAGACCAAAACAAGGTCACCTTCGAAGAAAATACCCTCGGCTTAACCGCCTTGCAGTGCGGACTTTGGCTTCCGGTTTTTATGCGCTTCGTTCAACGTGGCGGCATCTCGACGCTGTTGCTCATCGAGATGTTCCCGAGATGAAGAAGCCGCTCTGCGCGGACTAGAAGTGTCGGAAGAAGCTCAACGGCCGAGTTTGGAAGAGTCTCGCCATTCAAATGGGAAATACGGATTCTACCCGTGGACTAGCGAAACGGAGTAAAGCCGATTCGCGAGTTTTAGCGGCGTCTGTACGCCCGAGGTGCGGGGATATAGCATAATGTGCCGAGTTGGATCTATGTTTATCAATGCGTCCGTTGAAGAATTGTCTTCGAGGACTTATTCCATGGCTTCCGGCCATTGTGGCACCGAGGATAATATGGAGATGAATGCTCCGCCCGGAAACCCAATTTGAGAGCCCGCTCGGCCATCATGCGGCTCGAGAAGTGAGCGCCAGCGAGTCGGTGACAATCTCTACTAGGTATACCCAGAGACGAGCAATGACTTGGTTGAAGAAGAAAAGAGCTGCCGGAGTCTCACCATCGTTCCCAAAAGTAGGCATAGCTTCGACCCACTTCGTAAGTAGTCTCTTGCTTACGATAATGTACTTGTGACCTTTTGCGCGAAGGCGGGTTACAAGTAGTATAATCCATACCCCACTTTGTAAAGGGTCCGACGATAACTTGCGGAAAAGCGGAGCTGGATGAGCGCGCATTTTTCGAGTATACACTTGACAAGTATGACACTTCTTGACCGATTCAATGCGGTCTTTGAAAATCGAGGGCGCGAAGTAGCCGGCGCATAAAATCTTTTGGGCTGTAGCGAGCCACGATAAATGACTGACTCCACCGTGAGAATCATTGAGCCACCGGCCTTAGCTTCTTCGAAAGTTAAGCAACGTCTTAGGATTGAATCAACCCCTCGACGGTACAAAGCATCACCAATAATCGAGATAACTTTTAGCTAAGTGGCCTGCGACTTACGAGCGCTCATCTTTCGAAAAAGAAGAGGGAAACTTCGCGATGCTGGAGATATACAATGATGTCCCCATACCAAGGATCTTGTGGAGAGATCGAAAACAAAGTGTCCGTCACGGAAAGGACTCATCATAGATCATCGCCTCTCCACGAGGCAACTCGGAGATCCAATTCCGTAAAAACTAATGACTTCTTGGATTTGGCGGACATGAACTCTAGATCAAATTCTGTAAAATCACAATCCATCTATTATGTTGCCCCCAATCACTTTCGCCTGCTGAGGACAAAGGCTGAAATGGATTAGCGCTGAAAGTTTGCCCGAAGACATAAGTTTTGCGAAGAATAATATAATCACCGGAGTCGGCTATGCACGACGCAGGCTGGCTTGCTAAAGGAAACTAATTTTTCTATCGGGGTGTATCACGGTTCGGGTCCTACCGGTCCTCGACTAAGGTAGTAAATAACATGCTCGAGCGGAGCATCATCCTCACGAACCCGAACCATACCAATGGTAGGTTACGGCTGTGGCCGGATACTAAAGAAAATCTACTGCTATAATCGGGTGGACTCGGTAAAGGAGCGAGAGGTCAATGCCTTTTTCAAGGCATCGAATGAGCGTTGAGCATAGTCGTCCCAAAGAAAAGGGACTCCTTTTCTTCAACGCAGTCTCATATATCCCTTTGTAATCTCGGCATAGTTAACGATAAACCTCCGAAGAAAAGTTAGACTTCCCTTGGAGACTTTGAAGTTGACGGATTGAAGACGACGCAAGCTTGAAGTATTGCCTCAACCTTGAAGGGATCTACCCTTATCCCTTAACCCAGACACGATAAATCCCAACGGCACGACCGGATGTTGCCGCGAGCAAACGCACTTGTTCGGATTCCAAAGCGAATTTTATAAAAACGACATCTTTCAAATATTTGCCGGAGGTGTCTGCGGATGATCCATCCTCTTTCGAGAATGAAGCGGCTAGATCATCTAAGTATGCCTCGATGATTTTCTTGATGTCGTGGAAGGCGTAAGACATGGCCACGGCGAAAAGTAGCTCCGGCATTTTTAAGACCAAAAGGCATTTTATTATATGCAAACGTACCCCGAGGGACAAATAAATGCGGTCTTATGTTGATCTTACCGGGACGGATAGTAATTTGATTATAACGAGAAAAACCGTCCATGAAGGAAAAAAATTTAGGTCTCGGCACACTCATCGATAATCTGATCGATGATGAAGGGTGTGGTGATTATCTTTAGGACACGCCTTATTCGGAGGTCTGCGAAATCGATGCACACTCGGCCGGGTGTTCCCCGCACTTTTATCAACGGGAACGGGGTTTGAAACCCATTCGGTCGGAGAGGCGGGAAAATGAATCCGCAGCTTAAAGCGGCTTTTCAACTTCGGCACATGATAGGCTGCTGCCTTCCCTAGGATTAGCCGGATGAAGTTTTTGCACGACCGGCTTAGCGTTTTCATACGTCTTGATCTCATGTCGGACGATAGATGGGTCATATGCCAGGCATTTCCTCATAAGACCAAGCAAAAACATCCCTATACTCTTTGAAGAGCTCGGTATAGATTTGAACTTCTTCTCGGGAACATTCGGCTCAATGAAAACGTTCTCGATAATGTTGGGATTCCTGGAGATGTTCCGCAGGGATGGTCGGAGAGATCACGGCCATGTTCCCTTCGGCATGAGCCTTTGTCTTTGGTGCTAAGGAGCTCAAGGCTGGGTGAACGAGGTCCGGGGAGATTGAGGACTTGGAAAACAGCTTCGACTTCGCTCCAGTCGGGTAGGAAGTAAGGCCAGATGATGCAAGTCATCCCACGGTCTCTCTATGCACGTCATTTGCTTCCCGAGGATGGCCTCTTCGGATGGAAGAGTTGTATCTAAGACAATCCTGGGCGAGGAAAAGTAAGCGTCCAAGCTTCGGAGCCACATCACCATCGACTCTTGGGGCGAAAGAGGAAAGTGGATCGAGACTCGCGGTGTCAACAACCGGCGATATGCAATCTCAGGCTGAGCAAATCGGGAATGCCATTCCACCCACTTGCCCTTCCTCCAAAAGTGGCGAGTTAGGGAGAGGTAAGGTCAAAGGGTCCGAAAAATAATGAGTTCGAAAGAACTCTCTTCGAAGGAGCCTTGGAGGATGGAAATAGCGTGATAGACACCTTGGGAGGAGGAAGATCAAAGATCCCATCGTGGAAGAATACATTCCAACTCCCGGATTCTCGATAGGTGCCTTAGTATTGTCCAACTTGGGGACGAGATGAGTCGGGAGGCGCATCCGGAGTCTACGGGGAGGACGAGTCCGGTTGATCCACCGTAACTATCCTCCCTTCGTGGAAACATACTGTCGAAATGGTGAGAATCCTGCAATGGCATCCATATCATATATCCGAGTTCCTCCCCAACGAGAAGGTTGTGAGTCCAAAGGTTTGCATCTACTACCTCAACCTCTATGTTAACGGTTTTGCCCCCAACACGGATGGGCAAAGCCGGGACAATACCATGGGGCCTATGAGAATGGCCATCGAATGCGGTAAGAATAGTGCTAGATGGAACAGATTTGGGAGATCCTAGTGTCTTCCGAGCATGCGAGAGACATCACGCAAGTAGAGCGCCCTCATCGACGGCCAGATGCGAAAGATATTAGTCTTCCGGTACGATGATTTAATATGGAAGGCCATATGATGAGGAAGTCTCTTCTTAAAATTCTTCATATCAAAGGTAATCGAGAAGAGAATTTTTCGGATCTATAGCTCCAATGGCGGTGAGCAAGCTTCGCGGCGAGCCGGACAAGGCCAGGTACCTCTAAAGGCGACATAGCACGGGGACTACGCGCCCGAGATCTTCTCTGATCGAGCGAGTACACGGGCAGCCCTCGTGTTCGGATTAATCGTTGACCAGCTTAGAGAGATGCCTTCGGTATCCGAGGCATAGACTTTCGACGGTTGGCTTCGTGATGATGCGGCTCGGTGGCATCGAAACGGGAACTTCCTTAGCTTTCGAAGATTCCTCTCCGCCATAATCACGGGATCTCGTAAGCGACATCCACGTGAGCACTCATCGTAAAGATATTCGATGGAATTTCGCTTTCGCGAGGACCTCGCGGAGGAAGCCCCGGGATTTTGATTCGCGCCCGGCCAATTAATTCTTGCCCTTGAAAAAGGGTTCGTTAGCACGGCACAGGGAACCAGAAGAACCTTCTTCCGAGATAACGAGAGGCGGCGAGAGCATCACGAATTTTCGGGCAAAGATGCGTGAGATGGTCTCCGGCTCTAAAGCTTGCACGGAAACTTAACTTTCTTTTTCTCCTTTTGCCCTTCTACCAACACGTGCGATTGGTCTTATTTGCATTCGCCCTTCCCATTCTTGCGCTTCTTCTTGTTATTACGTCCCTTCTTCTTCCCATCGGAGTACTGTTGATTTCCTTTGGAGTTCGGAAGATTGGACGAGCGTAATGGACAAAGGGCGGGAAGGTGAAGAATCCGGCGGCACGAGCGACCGGAAGAAGCCGGATTGTAAAGGAGCAAAGCTAGCTCGCAATTGAAAACGCGAGTTTGGATGCACTACTCTCGGCCGATCAGGCTCGATCGCGTCACCATGCGGGCCGGGTTTGGGTTTCGAGAGATCCAATTTGGAGCGAGGAGCATTAGGAAAATACTTGTAAAGCATGCCGGAGGCGAGAATAGATCAACTCTAGCTCTACGGGCCCTAAAGATGGCTTTGCTCCTCGGAATATACCGTCGACATGGATACATCCTTTGAAATATACGGCGGGAAGCGATTTCAAAAAACCACTCGAGAAAGGAACTCACACGGAGATAATGGGCTTTCGTCAGCCTCTTCCCTTCTCTTCCATTCACGAATATGATCGAGAAATGTGAGTTGCCTCATCTCGCTCAAAATTAGCCAGGAGTTGGGTCCCGAAGCCCTCATATCGACGGGCAGGCCGAAAATGGTTAAGAAAAGTGGCGACGCAGTTCTCCAAATGTGGCGAAAGCCCTTTGATCGCTCTATATACCACTTCGCGGCGTTTCCCGGTTGGAGTGCGTTTCAGAAATAATCTCAATCTAATCGAATCGTCGATGCGAGAGAGTTGGATGAACACCATAAGTGGAATGTGGTGACGTGGTCACATGGGATCTTCACCATTCTTGCTCCAAACTTAGGAATGTACGGAAGGAAGTTTGGTTGGAACCGGAGGCCAACCCAGGAAGCTATATCGAATCGGGTCAGTGGGTGACTTCGCCGATGCTGGCAAGTTTAGCGTTGCGGGAAATGGTAATCGCGGCGGAGCACCGAGGGATGCATCCTTGATGGGATGGATTTCCCGTTACGAAAAGAATAGCACTGGATTTGATGAGGCACCGAGGCTGCCAGCGAGGAGGACCGAAGTAGAAAACGGAGAAGAACCTCCTCCCCACATGATTGCAAGACCCACACTAGTTCGGTTGGAAGTGTTGTTGAAAGATGTGAGCAGTAGTTCCATGCATTAGATAGAGGAGAAAAAGGCCAGGTAAGCACACTCGATGCGAGAAAGAAGCATTCCACGGATGACTCGCGATGAGCGGTCCCGCAGAAGCGTTGCAAAGCGCAGGATTCCACCCCATAAAAGCGATCGAACTTGGCCCCCGAGCCCAAGGATTGAAACTTTAGGTCTGCAGGACGTAGAGGAAACGACCCTAAAGAAGGACTGGGACTAGGAGTCTGCCCGGTCCCAAAGGGAAAAACCACGAAAAGAAGGGCCCGATCCACTAGCCATGTTGGACATGGGCGTAGATCGGTACACTTCGGCGGTAAAAGGAAAGAAAGAGGATTTCCCGGCCAATGGACATCCTCGAAAGCAAGGGGCTGGATTGAGAAGCATATGCTTGGGTGAACGAGCCGAAACATGGCGAGTGCTAGAAGCACTCGAAGATAGAGCAAGAGTGCTTGCACCTGCGGCAGAAGCGAGGAGTACGCATGCCGCGGCACTCACGGTAGAAGCCGCGTTCGAGTCGTGGCCATCGAAAGATAAGAGAAGATATGGAAGATCCGGCGGTCTCTCGGACTCCGGTCCGACGTGCTCTACATGAAAGCAAACGAATGATCAAGAGAGGAGAGATGGACACGTAGGCTGCCGAGCTCGGGTGTGTCTTCTGCCCGAAAATCTTCCTCTGAGGAAACGATACCCTCGAGGTGAAGCGAAGCGCTCCTCTCGGAACCGACACGGAATCGGCCAACTTGAAACCTTCATACCTTAGTGGAGGATCTCTCTCCACGAGCGTCGGACTCTACGGTGAAAACCACAGCTCAGATCGCTCCTACGCCTTCTCGAAGAAGGCTGCTGCACTCTCGGGAGATAACAGGACTCTCCTCGAACGTCGAGGCGCTTGATCGAGCCACTTTTACAAATTTATTATATTAGACTCAAGAAGAGAAAGTGAAAAGCTAGGCAAGCTAGGAGCAAAGAAAGCACTCCACCACAAAATCAAAACACGAGGAAACAGCAAGCAAAAGAAACGACCTCAGTATTTCCGCTCCGGGTGATGAGGACCGGACACCAAAATACGGAGAAGCGAAGTGTAGGGCCTTAGACAGCGATGCTGGGATGATTGCCCCGGAAAAACTGGCGAAGGTATCGAGGAAGCCGATTACGCCGACCTCCTAACTGCGACCTTTGCCGGCTCGAAGCACCCAAGCCTCGCAGAGAGGCACCCCCGGAAAGTGCTGGCTCGGAAGTGATGCGACGTCTGCCTCGGGTACCACGGGTATTCCCCCGCGGAGTCACGCAATGACGGAACCTGGGAACAACAACACGGACACCGATCCAGTGTCGAAGGCCGCGGGCGGAACGGTCTTGAGGTTAGATTCCCGGCTAATCGGAGTATCCCTCTTCTTAACCTTCACTTCCCCTCGCGCTTGACTCTCGGATGAGAGCTTTCCCCGGTCCACCTCACGGAGTTGGATTTCGCTCAATTAATATGACTTCTATGTTTGTTTGAGCGGCCTTGGAGGAGTTAACTCTCACTCTCCTTATTCAGAGGCCCTACAACCTAGCTAGTTGGTGATTGACACTTAATAAAACTTGCTAGTTGATTTTGGAATTAAATCACTTATTTTAGAGGCTACGTTGTGATTAAGTCACGAGGATATGGAGTTGAAACCGATGATGTTACGAAGCGCGAAAAAGAAATTAATAAAAAGCTTTCGACTACATGCACATGCGATTCTTTGTCTTTCGATGAAGAGAAATTTCTATGTAAGTTCTACGAGACTAAAAATGTATTTTTCTTTTCGAATTACAAACTCACACGCTACAAAAATTAAGAAGCTAACTAAATGATTCAATGCACACTAATGCAAATGACCACTAGCATGTGATTTCTAAGATGCAAGAAGTCCTTGAAACAAAGTTGAAATTTCCCAAAAGGCTCCTTCGAGTTTCAACTAATCTTTTCGATATCCGGAAAGCTAATTCTTGCAAACAAGAACTCTCAATATAAGACACCAAAATACTCAACAAGAAGAAGAAGAAATCAAAAGACAGCCTCCCTTCACAATCAAGCGGGAAACTAGAAGCAAGAAACTTCACTAAAGTCCCAAAAGATGAAGCCAAACGAAAATGAAAAAGGCAACAACAAAAACAAAAACAAGAAACAATGCTGAGTTTTTGATATGCAAAAACAAAAAGCAAAACAAATGTTTTTGGGCTTTTCGGTTTATAAAACAAGGAGTTTCAAGAAAACCAAGAACAACTATCCCAATCGAAGCCAAAAACGAGACCGAATTTCAAGCATAAACATGTGCCCCCAAACCTTATAAGGCTAATAATACGTAAGATCGATGAGAGCAACGGAAGACCAAAAACTCAATCCAACGGCCAACGAGAAGAAATAGTGCAAATTGGTTGCAACACAAAACTCCAAAGAAACTAGGAAAGATCTTCGAAAATTGCAACCAAAACCTAGCCTATGAAACTCAAGAAAACCAATCGAAAACAAAAGCAAAGAATGCAATGCGAAGCACAACACAAAAGGCGAGAGTGAGTCGGTAGAGAAAAATCTCTGCGAGTGCGGTGAGCGGAACAGCCAAGAACGCTCGAGGAAAGCGATCTTGGAACTCAATCCGAGTGCTAGCACCAACGAGAACACTTCGCCAAAAAGATGGGTTTTCGGACAAACGAAGAAGAACCAGAGACTTACGTCTTACTGTCACACTCCGGTAAGTACAAAGACTACGAAAACACGAGGCCTCCACGGCGAGAGAAAAGACCAAAAACACCGAGAATCTTGAAATTTCAGAATTCGGCCTAGGTATACGCACGCGACCTTGCGGTTATGCAACGGGCGTGTATACGCGTACGTGTTGAACGAAACCCGCGCGTATGCGCGGTTCCTTCTACACAAACTCGCGGAGTATACGCGGCGTATCTCAAGAGCTGGCGTATACAAAGAAAGATAATGAAAAATAAAAGTACAAGCACGAGGAAAGGTATAAAAGCTTCGGACGGCGCACCAGAAAGCAAACTGAGATTTGTAAAAGACAGAGCATGTGTATCCTACCAAACGGTGGAAACAGCAATAGGAGAATCACAAAAATGTGATCCCAGGCGGAAGTCGCCGATTGTTTCGAGGATGACACTAGGAGGTTGGTTGGGATTCAGCCTCCGACGCGACGGCGTACTACTTAACGAGAGACTCACACGATCATGCACGGTCCCTTAAAAACGAAATCGAGTAGAACGAGAGGTTTACCCAGATTGGTCCTACGTTTGAAGTAGATCCACGTGGAGTTCAAACTCACACGCAACCGTCCTTCCTCTTTCACTGAAATAAAAGGAGAAACCGGCACAAAGGACAAGTTGTACGGTATATTTCTACTCTATATGTTAGTGAGATTCATATAAAACATTAAATAAATCATCATGAATGCTTGTGTAACAAATATTCTTCTTACATCAGCATACACTAACACGTTTGTTTGAGACGACATGATGCTCACGTATGTATAAAAATAGTACGTACAAAAGTAAGTGGAGAGATCACACGAGTCCTTCCAAGGCCTTCGCGGACCGTCGTCCGGATCCGTCCGGCCCTTGCCTCGCTTTAGACTCCTTCCAAATGAGTGCATGCGAGATAACATATAAAAGGGATGTGTGTCTCGAGGAAACAAGGGTTTCACGAAATGAAGCTGAGGAGGAGTGCGGGAGGCACGGGGAATCGGACTTGGATAGGGAACGATAAGTATAATATGTCTTAATTCTCTCTCTCCCTTAGGCCATACATATGAGGTCTTTTTATAGTCCCTCCAAGTAGTTTCGGCGGTAAGAGAAACGATTGGCCACGGGGCAGGGTGGTTGAACTACCTCGAGGTAACCATCAACTCGAGCGCGAAATTAGTGAGACTCTTTATATATTTTTTAATCATTAAAAGTGGCATACGTGGAAAAGTCTAGGTTTGTACTCGCGTATACACGCGGAAAAACACGGGCATAGTCGCGTATGAAAAGTTGCACCAGCTTTGTTTTTAAGTGAATTTGTCCAAGTACGTAGGAATGGGTGCCCATAAAGCCATGCAGCAATCATGAATCATGTCAAGGTGAGAAATGATGCTATAACACCTCCTTTGAACCGATCAAAGGTTCCCTACGTTGTGCTAGCTCCTCCCGAGGATCCTTTCCTAACCAAATATATGAATGCGCATCATGTTGAGAGAACTCTTTATTCATCTTCCAATCGTCTCACACGGTGGAATGCCTCCATGTAGTAATGAAACATCGAGGCCTAGAAGCGGAGTTGTATATGTGAGTGGAATGATTTGTCCTTGTCCTTCTTGCTACAAATACTCCTACCTCTTACATGTGCACATCAATCTTTTGAAATAAGAGAGGTGTGTGATCCTCATCATATGATTTTTTTCCTCCCCTTTATCTCCTTCTATCTTTAAAGATCTCACAACGTTTGTCGATGATGTCATATGCTTTGCACATGGAGTGTGCCATGACCTCCATATGTGAGATTGTTGGAGACTCCTTACAAGAGTGCAAGAGTTTCTCTCTTTGGAGAAGAAAATGCTCCATCTTCCTCTTCATGAGGTGCTAAAGATGTGCTACTACGCTGATAGCATTTTTACCTATTTCCTTCCCTTCCCTTTTCATCATGAATGGAGGTTGCCTCATCATCATTAAAGAGGTTATTTGTTCAGTTCCTCCATGTCTCCTCTTTGAGAAGAAGATCTCTTTACCGAAATGGGGATCTTGCCTGCTATGCAAGGTATTATATGTAAAGTTTTTAATCCCCTCAATAGTTTTCTAAAATGGAGTTGCATTTATAGATCCTCCAACTTGTCGCAAATGTTTTGTTTGTGTATTATTTTCTAGCTCCAACCAAGGAAGTTTCGGAATGTTTTTCATCAGGAAATCCCTCTTTTACTATATTCCTAGTGAACCTTTCATAAGTAAACATATTTTAATCTTTTATTGTAGAAGATTCATAAAATCACCAGGCATAAGCCTTTCCTTCAAGGTGCGGCACTCTTTCTGCCATTGGCTTCATCTTTTGAAACTTGGTGTTGAGGCAAATAGGTGTCTACCTCCTTCACCCAAGCCCTAAGTATTTGAACGTTTAGGCGATCCATCAAAAGTAGATAGAAATAATATACCCCGAGATAATTTTGCTTGTAAATTTAGCTTCTATCATGGTTGTTATATCTTCTATCCTCCTTCATCTCCACAAAAAGCCCTTGTTAGTTTAGATGATCACTAAATCTGCGAGAGTTTGAGATTCATATTCTTGAAGATAGTCACGAGAGAGTCTCCTCCTTTGGTACATCTCCTACCTCCATATCTCTTGCCATGGTGCCACGTTGTAGATGCGATGGTGTAGGCTGAATCCTCACACCCATAATGTGAAAATATGGATCTTTATTCATATATAAAGCCCTCTTGGTGAATCTCTACATCTCTCCACTCTCATCTCTTTGATGTCTCTTGTTAATGCAACACCTTTGCATAGTTTGAGAAGAAGAACTTTTGAGAACTCCTTCCCTCTGAAAATGAGGTTTTTCCTTGATATACTTGCATATCTTCTCCTTCCTATGAGAAGCCTCCTTGAGATGACATAATGGCTTGCAAGTACACGTAGTGAGAGCTAAGACTATGCTCACGATACCATTGTAATATTCCCAAATGGGAAAAATAGGAATAGAGTGCATAGAACTAGAAATATGCTTGAAATATAATAGATAAGAGACATGAGAAAAAAATAGGTCCATTCCATTATTATTATAACAACAAAAATAGGTACAATATCTTGAGCGAAAAGATCAGTCAAGTTGGCCAAATAAGCCTCTAATGAAAGCGGTCACCTAGATGCTTTAAGATGTTGTTAACACATGAAATACATAAACAAAGAAAAGCTGCACGATTTCTAAAGAGAGAGAATGGCAGTACAGAAAAGATACAAAAATATATTACTACTAATATGGTAGCTCCAAAAACGAAAAGACAAAGAGATCCATGCTCCAGGAGTTTCAAGGAACAACCCAAAAAAGGTTTTTCGAAGCTACACAATATACAAAATATGACAGTTTGGCCCTGAGGGCTGAATAATCTCTGCAAATAAATCATTAATGAGAGATGGTAGATATGATATACAAGATGGTTGATCCTCCTCCAATAGATCTCCTAAATGAAGCGATGATCACACACATGAAAGCAAACACTCCAAATGAGGAGATAAACCCCACTACGCAAGGTTTGCTCTCCAAAATAACATAGTTTCTACGCAAGAAAGCTGTGCTGCATCAAGCTGATGAGATTCTACTTGGCTCTTTGGTGCTCAAAATGTGTAATGAAGCCACCGAAGACTTACTCGCAAGCCTCCAAATGAAGAAAGGATGAGTCCCTCCAATGCCAAAACTATCTCGAGAAAATGGAGATTTCTCTCCTCCTTTGCTACACCCCTGCAACACAACCCAACTCTAAACATAAAGCTGCGGTGTACATGGAGGCTGAAGCTTGAAAAAATGTACGATTGTGGAAGTACGGTGAAAAATCCTCCAAGAGATCTTCAATGGAAGAGGTGGGATTCTTGATCGGGAACACGCTGCCTTTCAAGCAACACACATGCAATCTTATCTAAAGCAGTGCTGAAAGAAAAGTTATATGTCTAAACAAACCATGTATCAAAATGTAAAATATACCAAGATGAATAATATGGCTGCAATCCTCTTCCTCTTATGAGGTATGATCTTCCAAAACCTAAACCCCATCCCATTAATGATACTACTTCCTTGCATTGTGTCTCCATCTAAAAGCTGCCTTTGATCCTTCATTAATGTCCACTCCTCCATTCACAACGTTGTTGATTTGGTCCAAAGTTTCGGCCTATTCCACATGTTTTAGCCCACTGTTCACACCTTGGGGTGCTTTATTAAGCTGAAAAGATGATCCACCTTCACATGAGAAGTGGTTTTTATTCACAATAAAGAGTTTTGTGGGTCTCCCTACCCACTTATTCACCCATCTAAGTGACAAAACAAAACTTTATTATTCGATTAGTTGTAGGCTAATTTAGGAATATTACAAGAGAGATCAAAACAGCTGTTATTGTGACGTTTGGCTGATGGTGAGACCAAATGCACAAGGTAACGTCGAGGACTAGTCTTTGGAGTCCTAGAACCTATCCTTCACTGGACTTAGAGAGGAGCTCTCTCTAATGTTGTTTGCACTGGATATGAACTTGTTCACTTTAGATAGGTCAATTTTAAGGCTGGTTGTTAAGTGTAGGGTTTGTTGTTTTTGGATGGGTAGAGATGATCAAGTAGGATAGGTGGAATGAGAATTCATCAAATCAATTGGGCTATGGAGTATATGAAATTCATGGATATCTCAATAATGAATCGGGGGTACATCACGGAAAATCTAGTGTAGTCAATGTATCATTAAAGCTTATGTGTGAGGTGAGATGAACATTAAGTTGGGGAAAGCAAGGTAGGGAAAAGGGCAATGAGGTATCCTTTGTCAAATACCTACTGAAAAATAATATCTTAAATACTTGATAAGAAAAAGATGCTAATCATGAGATAGGGCACACCACATTTACTCAAACGAAAATACTTTAAACGGATAAACATTCAAAGATGAACAATCCGGTGGAACAAAGAAAGCAAAAGAAAAATTATCTAATTTCGAGTGAGTCTACTTTCAAAGTGAAAACATGTAAGAAGACATAGTAGCTTTAATAAATGAAGAGGGAACTCTAAACATCATCTATCCAAACTATAAAGAACTTTGAGGCAAATTGATAGGCATGGACAAAGGATCAGATCGAAAACAAGACCTCTTTGACTTAACCTAACGAGTCGATACATCAAAGAGAGGTTCAAGAGAGAGTTTAAAATAGCATAAAATAAGCAGGGCTTACCATAAAAACATATTTGGAAACTATCATATTAATCCATTAATGAAACAAACAAGCTTGGGTGGGCCTATGAAGAAACTAAAGAATTCCTTAAACTAACCCGGCGAGAGGAAAACATAAAGACAATAGCATACGGGAGGACCAAAGAGTCACTCCAAGAGAAAATTTATCATCCTATAATTTTCTGATCTATTGAAATATAGAAGGATGGACACATGATA
This sequence comes from Pinus albicaulis, assembly GCA_034641835.2. Lineage (NCBI taxonomy): Eukaryota > Viridiplantae > Streptophyta > Pinopsida > Pinales > Pinaceae > Pinus > Pinus albicaulis. The sequence goes on from JAXQQM020071785.1 coordinate 324,157, forward strand.
AAAAAGAAAAGATAAACAAATTAGAGACACATCGCCCATTAACCAAACTCGGGATCCTACAAGCAAGCCTTCATCATCATCGATCGAGGAAAATCATCCACAAACTCCACAACACAAAATTGCTCTTACAACCTCGGAGAACCATGTATTGCTCTCAAAACTCATCAAATGCCAACATTTACAATGGATCCTCATGATTTATATATAAGAAGCAAAAGGGAGGAGAAAAACATAATAGAGTTTCTAGAAGCCTATTGGCTAATTAGAAATGTCACTATTGTCCCTTGAGACCTTGCGAGGCCCAAGGCCCAAAAATATCTAAAACAAAATATATTTTCTGGAATTTTTAGCAAAACAATTGATGTCTAAGGTTTCGACCAAGCATCAAAAAACTTTCCAAGCATACATACGTTGACTTTCCCTCTGCTAAGGGCGCAACACTATGTTTAGGAGGAGTTTCCATGCCAAGGGTGTAGCACATTAGCGAGGAAAGCATGGGTCATCTTGCGGCGAGTGTTTTGAAGGCCTTCCCGATGTTGGAAAAGGCTACATGATGGATTGTTGGAAAGCCCTTGAAATAGACTCTCCAAAATGCCCTCGGTTATTTGATATGACCTCTTTAAGCTATTCAAAGACCAAAAAATTCCAAGGTTGGTAAAGGCACAACCTTACATGTCATGAAAAGCGAGGCAAAATGAGAAAAATTGGGTGTTTTTGACCATTTTGGAGGCATCCAAAACAACTCCAATTGATCTAAAAATTTGTTGAGAAATTATATATTAGTGATGAGGATCCCAAAAATTTAAGCCTTTCCTCTTGAATATGCTGCTGAAAAATAGCATAGCACCATGTGTGCTACCCCCTTGGCCTCAAAATTAACAAAAAATAAAAAGAAACTTGTCAAAATTCTACCAAATTTGGTGGATGAGTGCCTCATGGATTTTGGGAGACACCTGTAGAGAAGCTTGTTCCAAGGATCCTAAGGTTAGCTTGGCTCTTTTCCTCTTTTATTTCTTGGATCTTGGTTTGGGCCTTTTTTGAGCATCCCTTACTGCGAAATTGATTTCTTTGGGCATAATGCTTAGTCATTCTTCTTTGTAGATCCAAGTCTTTATTTGCCTTCTCTAGCTTTGCCCTCAAGGTGTATGTTAGCCCTTTCAAAGCCATGATTCCCTATCGCGTTCAAATTCCACAGCAAGGATTCAATTGAGAGAAATTTGTTATGTTAGGGGCTGATTCCTCTTCTTTTTCTTTGCCAATGCTTTCTTCAGCATGGTTCTATGGCCTTCTCACAGGTGTCACTTCCTTCTCTTCAATCTCTTCATAGGTGCCCAAGAACTCACCTAGTTTCACTTGTGTCCTTTGGGCTTCTTTCTGGGCTTTTGAAGTGCTCTAGCTTCATAGATGTCTTGTTGGGCACTCATTTTCTTGTTTTCCATTTGATAGAAATGAATCACATCCCTTTGCTCTTTCCAATTCAGCTTATAGGTTTTTGATTTGTGCATTCTTGTCTTGAAGGAGGAGTTTGAAATTATTGCGTCATTATCCTCATCATTGTATATTTGAATAAGTCCAAACTCCCTTTCTTCTTCATGATTTTCCTCTTCTTCTTTTACCTTTTTCTTACCTTTGTCAATCTTCTGATTTGAGGAGGATGGCATGGCCCCTTGCCCTTTGGAGGCGGCAAACACATGCCTTTGTCCTCCTTGATATGTGAGAGGAAAGGGTTTTGCATGTTTTTCATTTTCATATCTTCATCATTGGTGACCTTAAGACTTCTTTTATTCTCATCAATGATGTCTGCCATTCGTCGTCTGTTCATTTTGTTCTTGACTATCTTCTGAGAGACATTTTCATTTTCACCCATGCTAGCATCATTTGTCACGAGCCTTCACCACTAATCATCTCAGCCTCTTGACTCACCTTGTATTGTTCCCTGGTTTCTAGCCTCCAAGCCAAAATGGAACATTATAGTTTTACATTTTATTTTTGTTTAATAAAATGGGCAAGGATACACCTTAGCCCCTTTTAGATGAAGAAAATAAAACTCCTAATGTGAAAAGGGAGGTGAATAAAGTAGCTGAAATAAAGGAAAGGGCGTGAATGGAATCCAACTCACGCCGGCTAGTCATCTTCGACTAAAGTCAACTTGCGACGCAAGGAGGAAGAGGCTTTCCTAGAGAAGGCTGCGCGATTTTGGAGGAAGAGATTCACATGAGGGGTGGAAACCCTAATTGGTGGGACCTTGGTGGAGAAGAGTTCCTTTTGTTTATAAGGAGGAGATAGCGGCCATTTTCATTATGTTATGATTTAGAGTTTCGAGACTTGGGTCTACAAGCTTGCATCCTCGGGTTGTTTAGCCGAGGGTGATGGTTTCCCTCGGGCATTAGGGTGTTCCCGGTCGGGAATCCCTACCTCTTACTCAAGGAAGGATGAGGAATGAGTTGATTTTCCTCAATGCAGGCATTGGCCATAGCTACTACCATCGGCTACAACGTTATTTACCGCAGCGAAGGGACGTTGTGTTGGCGGGAAGCGGCAAAGGAGGAACTCATGGAGTCTCTCTTGCCTTGTTTTCCTCGGTAGAGGGAGTGACCTATTCATTGGAGGAGCTACTGAGGAGGATTCACTGAGGCTGTATTATAGATCATTGGCACGAGGCCACACTTCCATCATCTCCCCTCACGAGTCCATGGAGAAAGCACGTGCTATTTTGGAGGAGGCGGTGAGAGAGGGGGTTCTTGGAGCTCACCGGGAGGTTGTTTATGAGACCAGCAGAGGATCCAACCCTTTGTGATTGGAGACATTATCGGAAGGAGGGAAATCATATTTTAGATCAGCCAAAACCTCATTCTTGTTTTGGTTCGGTTGCTTGATGTTTCTTTCCACGGTTGTCACATTTTTGTATTCTCTGACATTTCTAGAAATCTTTCATAGATTGGCTAGAAATCTTGTATTCCGGCCCATTTCTCTATTATTGGGATATTTCTTTGTATCCTTGAGCATCATGTACATTTTATACATATTCAATAGATTCTATTCATATAGGCTTTGCGTAGGCATGGTCCTCAGAGCATTTTGTGTAGTTGCGGCAACATTGGTATTTCGTCTACGCATGGGAGGTTGATTCCTATTGCAAAAGGGGTTCATTCCCACTCATGATATTTCTTGTATTTGTGCGATATCATAATACATTTATGCTTTGTAGCATTTTTACCTCTTGACGGTGCATTTTCGAATTATGCGAGTTAAAGAGTATGTTCACATATTGTTGTAAGCTATCTCATTGAGCATTAGTGTTAGAGACCTAGAATGGAGATCTAAATAACCCATCTAGAGTTTCATTTCTTTAGAGCTCATATTCTGCATAGGAGTTTTAGAATGAATTTTATAAGGCATCCCGGTAGTGGTTTGTCTTATTTTTGCGGCAAATTCCTTATACAACGTCCTCGAGGACCACACAGTGTGCGAAATTCCCAGGAGTTGGAGCATTGCATATCCATAGACGGAAGTCTGTGGAGGGCGGTTAGCCTACGGGATCTCTCCCTTATTTGGAAGGAGTCATATCCTGTAAATGCCCCAATAGTAAATCTGCTGAAATGGACTTGTGATGTCTCATTGAAGAAGGAATTGGAATATCATAAGATATTCCCGGGTGGAGACGAGAAAATTCCGGATACGAGATAATGGACGGTGGTATCGGAGGCATGATCTTGGCGGCTTGTGCCCAGATCTATTGCCATTCTAGTAAGAGGAGTTTATCTCCAAGGAGAGGAGATTGACATAGGAAACAAGGAAAGAGGAATGAAGGAAGAGAGTGGTTTCCCTTCTTCTTTTTCCAAACCTTTGGGAACATCATTGAAGATGCGATGAAAAGAAAATTTTAAAGGAATTTTCTACGAAAGTTTTGTGAATGATCAAGCCCCTAGCTATTTTCATGAAGGGTGTGAGCATTCTTGCGTGCCATCGCAGATCTAAAGTGTAGTACATTTCTCATATCTACTTGCCAAGAAGGATGGATGGAAAAGAGTTAAGGCCTTCGGAGGAGGGGCTTGCGCAAACTCAAAGGTATGATTCATGATGATTGGTTTCATAACTCTATTTCATGATTTTATTCAAATGAGAGAGATCATATGTTGGTCTCACGAGGAGTTTTGCAAAGATTGATGAGAACCAATGTGAAACATGGTGTGACAGAGATTCAAACACTTTGCATGGATGGAGGAGTTCATGAAACAGATCATTCCATCTTTCTAGAGGGAGAAAATCAAAAAGGATGGCTTGCTAGAGGCAAGACCCCCATTGTATAGAAAAGCACTCTTCCATTTGTGAAAGGTGTGTAGATATTTCTCTCCAAAGGCCAAGAATCCAAGGCCTCTCTCATTGAGGAGGAAATACACTCACATATTGGTAAAGAAGGAGGTCCATAGAAGAACCTACGAGCGTTGCACCATTGGAAGAAGAAGAAGAAGAAAGAGAAGGATCAACATGAAGGGATGATGGGCATTCACCCTTATCTATTTCAGAGGTTTCTTCACATGGGAGGAGGCTGTGCCCAGCAGGTAGAGAGAGAGAGGACCTTTCATTCCTCTCATATATACTGGTCCACTTCCTACCTTGATGTCTCACTTTTGGAGGCTCTCCACTTGGGAGGCCACATGATCTAGAGATGATGAGAGGCATCATGTCATTTGGTTCACCACTCTTGGATTCCATAGAGGTGGAGGCATTAAGAGGAATCCATCATAACGCGAGTAGATTTTGCAGGGTTAAGCACAAGGAGGAGAGGTACACTCTCTAATTTTTCGGTGCATCCATTCTCATTAGTTTCTTTACGCGCGAGATGATGCTTTGCCAAATATGGAGGATAGAATCTTCATGATGCATGATGAATGATCCATAGATTTGGTGAGATAGTTACTTCCTTAGGGAAGGACTCTTTCCATGCATTGGAGGTAGATGGAGGCCACTCATGCTTACATTTCCCAAGATCGGGAGATTCTTTGGAGGTGATAGTCTCTCATGCTCATTTTTCAAAGAGCGTCATTTCCATTTGAGCATGAGTAGCTGCATGATGGGAATGGGAGAAACTTGGAGGATGACTTTGGCATGAGGGGATGTCAAGGTAGCAAGCGAGCGGCATGATGGAGCACCATATTGCGAGAACACCAGCTGCTGCTGTCTATGTGGAGGATTGATCCGGGATGGAGGACTCGGCTTTGGTTGAGTATTCCCTAGGATCTTGATTCATGCATAATTCTTGGATGGCCTTGATGGAGATGGAAGATACTAGTGGAGTGATATGATCATTTATCATCATGGAAGACTCTTCTTGACTAGGGCTTCCGAGTCTCGAGAGAGAGTATTTGCATGCGGCATATGAGGACTTCCTAGCTATGCACTTGGATGCATACTTTTCTTGCTAGAGGAGTTCAATTGGAGGGCATTCATTATGATCTACGTCAACATGGGGATAGATGCATAGCTCGATTGGTTTTGGAGAGGTTGGCACAACCATCACTTACTCATCGGAGGAGAGGGAGAGAATTTAGATGAGCCATTTCAGCTCGGAAGAGCTCTAGTGCATGATGGAGGAGGTATAATTTCATATTTTGTATTGTACTTATTTTCATTGATTGAGGAGAATGAGGTATCGAGGAGGCTTTTTCCTTCTTTCATTTTCATGAAGAGATGCACTTGCGAGCCAGTGAGAGCGATGAGGATTGGCTATTCTTATGTGGTGGTTGTGGAGGATCCCACATATTTCTTGATGTGCACCATTGGCACCAAATTGTGATTTCTTGTTTCATCTTGTGAGGAGATGTTGTGGCGGCAATCGAGTGTACGAGTACCAACACTTGTTATTTTGATTTTGAGGTAGGCCAAGGAGAGCCTTTCTGCACGGAGTTCCATGAGTGGAACTTTGAACCACTCTCCGGTCGTCATTTGACGGCTTGCTTTTATTTTTGTATTTCTCCTTGTATTTCTGATGTTGTGCCCTCTTGAGGAGCATTCTTTGGAGAGTATTGTATGTACAGCCCATTGGGAGCATGATTCTCCCCATTGTATACGTTTTATCTTGTAGGAGATACCATGGGCAAACCATGATTTGCCACATTGCTACTTGTACCTTCTTGTGGGAGGGACCACTTGGAGAATTTGCTTGAGAGGCATTTCATGGCTGATTTTTCTTGATGGGGGTAGCTTGGGCCATTTATTGGAGGCCATAATTTCCCGAGCCCAAAGACAAAGGCTGACATGGGTGTAGCAATTTAGCCCCAACACATTTCAGAAACTAGGGGGTGAGATTTTCATTTGGATGATAGCATGGATGAGAGGATCATCATTGGGAGCGGGAGATTTTCCCATGTATATCATCGCTCCTACCTTAAGGAGGCCACATTCTAGCAAGAGAAAGGATTCTACTACACCTTCTATGTTTCCATGAGGAGCATCGTTTTCAGCTTAGAGAGCATTGAAGGACAAGTTTGTACAGCATATTTGAGCGAGTGGTGGGACCATTGATGAGGAGGCTGCAAGAGAAAGAAGGAGGAGAAAATTTTGTTCTCTTTATGCGGTAGCTTGACAAGCAACATGTGGGAGAAGAGACTTTGTAATGTTCCCAATTTTAGCCTCAAGCTAAAATGGAACATTATGGTTGCAAATTTTATTTTTGTTTAATAAAATGGGCAAGGAGACACACTTAAGCCCCTTTTAGATGAAGAAATAACACTCCATGTGAAAGGGAGGGTGAGATAAAAGCAAGAGATTTGAAATAAAAACCAAGGGTGTGAATGGAACCTAGCTCACTTGATTAGTCATATTTGACTAAAGTCAACAGCGTCTGCCCAAGGAGGAAGGAGGCTTCCTGAGAGAAGCTACGCAATTTTGGAGGGAAGAGATTCACATGAGGGGTGGAGACCCTAATTGGTGGGACCTTGGTGGAGAAAGAGTTCCTTTTGTTTATAAGGGAGGAAGGAGATATCAGCCCCTTTTCATTATGTTATTATTTAGAGTTTCGGACTTGGGTCACCATGGCGCACATCCCCGGGGTACGTTTAGCGTGATGGTGCCCTCGGGCACTAGGGTGTTCCCGGTCGGGAGTCCCTACCTCTTCCTCAAGGAAGGATGAGGAATGAGCTGATTTTTTCTCAATATGGAATTGTATGACTACTACCATTAGCTACGAGTGTTATTTCTATGAAGCGAAGAGGACATTGTGTTGTTGGGGCGGCAAAAGGAGGAACTCATGGTGTGTCTCACGACGTTGTTTTCTTTCGGTGGGAGGAGTGATATATTCATTGGAGGAGCTGCAGGGGAGGATTCCTAAGAGAAGCTATATTTCAGATCAGTGGCATGAGGCCACACTTCCATCATCTCCCAGCTGCTGCGGTCCATGGAGGAAGCTTGCGTTATTTTGGAGCGCGCGAGTGAGAGGGGTTCTTGGAGCTCACCGGGAGGTTGTTTCTAAGACAAAGGGGATCATCCCTTTGTATTGGAGACATTATCGAGAGAGGAGAGCAAATAAGATTTCAGATCTGCCACAACCTCATTCTTGTTTTTGGTTCGGTTGCGGTGACAACCACGGTTGTCACATTTTTATTATTCTCCGAAACATTTCTAGCAATCTTTCATAGATTGGCTAGAAATCTTGTATTCCGGCCCATTTCTCTTGTTATTGGGCTATTTATTTGTATCCTTCGGCATCGTGTACATTTTATACATATTCACCAGCTTCTATTTCATATAGACTACGTAGAGCATGGTCCTGCAGGCATTTTGTGTAGTTGCAACAACATTGGTATTTCGAGTGTAATCATGGGAGGTTGATTCCTATTTGCAAAATGGGTCCATTCCTCATGATATTTCTTGTATTTTATTGCTGATATCATAATACATTGATGGCTGTATCATTTTCCCTCTTAAGGTGCATTTTAGAATTGCAAAATTAACATTATGTTCACATATTGTTGTAAGCTCTCTCATTGAGCATTGTGTTAGAGAGCTAGATTGAGGAGATACTGAATAACCCATCTGAGAGTTATTTCTTTGAAGCGTGATGCATAGGAGTTGTAGGATGAATTTTATAAGGAATCCCGGTGAGTGGTTTGTCTTATTTTTTCGTCAGATTCCTTATACGAGCGTCACGAAGGACCACGTAGCATAAATTCGAGTGGAATATTGCATATCCATAGGTAAGAAGTGTTTGTGAAGGAGACCGGCTGGCCTCGGGATCTCTCCCTTCTTTGGAAGGAGTCATATCCTACGTAAATGCAAAAATAAATCTACTGAAATGGACTTGTGATGTCTCAACGAAAGAAAGGAATTGGAATATCATAAGATATTCTTTGATGGAAAACGAGAGAATTCGGATTTGGAATATTACACACCTTTGGGTTCATGGGGTCACTCTTGTCATGCTATTATTAGGGATCTCGGTCATCATGTTTTCTTCATTACCTTCTTGGCTGTCATTAACCCCTTCTTTGACTTTACTGCACCATTATTATCTTCATTTTTGTTTATCTTTGTTATCTTCATTATCCATTTGCTTTTGATCTCCATCACTATCCCTATCTTCATAGCTTGTCTCTATCTTTAATCTCTGTCTTTTCACTATCTATTTCTTCTTCATTAGTCTCTGTCTCATCTTGTTCTTTTGTCTCTTCATCTTCATAAATGCGCTCTGTCTCTTGATTTTCAACATTATCCTCCTCATCATTTGTTTCTTCTTCCACAATGTTTTGCCCATTTGTCTTCACTTTGTTTTTCCCACTACCATTTCCTTCAAAGCTGCTGTCTCTTGTTCTTGAGCTTTGTTATTTCCATCTTTGTCACTTTCGCTCATTTTATCACTACTATTCTCATTGTTTTCTTCATGATTCTTTCCGTCTCTTTGTATCTTCATTGTTTTCAGCCTTTGTAATATCCTCTCTATCACTAACCTTGTCCTCCTATAGTCTGCCTCTTCATATGTTTCTTCTTCATTGCTATTTCTACGTGGGGTCACTATTAGAGGGACCTTCAACGGTGTCTTCATTTTCATCAAAATATTTGTTTTCCCTGTGTGCTCCTCATTGCTTTCATTTTGATCATTGTCATGATCTTCTACATCTTCTGCCATGTCATCTTCTTCTTCATCCTCATTTGGATCCTTTGCATTCTTCTTCTTCTTCTTCTTTGTTCTATTCATCTCCTTTGTCCTCATCATCCTCTTCATTACTTGCCTTATCATTTGTGTCTTCATCATGAATATCATGGTTTGTTTCCTCACTAGTATTGTCACTTTCTACCTCACCATTTGTTTCTTCACCACTTTGTCTTTTGTTTCTTCTTCATCATTATCCACTTTATTCACTTTCATTTTCCTCTTCCTCATCGTCTTCCTCGGCACATGTACACGCGGTGTTAGAGGGAGAGGCTTGGAGCTGTCGGGTGAGTGAGGAGCTCGAGTACATGTTGGGTTTTACACTACACGCCAGCACACTCCCATAGGCGCGTAGTGCCCCATTGCAAATTCTACGGGTGCACACATAGGCACGTAGCAGATCTTCTCGGACATGTAGCGCGCGAGTTTTCTTCACGAACTGCGAGTTTTTCGGAAGTTCTTCTCCTTTGTGAAAATGAAAAATGAGGTTGAATGGTGAATGATGATGCTTTTATATCTTTGGAAAAATGAAATTAAAGCTAGAAAACCAGCTTTTCCTAATGTTTTGATCTTTTCATCTCTTCTGCTGACCTTTCCCTTTTCTTTTTCTTTGGTGGTGACTTTAAACATGACCTTTTGAGTCGTTGATTTGAAAACGCACCCTTTTTCCCTCTCGGTGTTTTTGACAATGATATATTTGTTTTGCCAAAGAAATTTGTGTACATCATGACTACTATGTTTTCATTGACGCACTTATATTTGTTGTAGTCTACCATAGCTACAATGTTTTTTTCTTTGTCATTCTTTTGAATCTTGACAACTTCGAGTCACTGTCAATCGGCAAACTCATGGTTGCTTGGTGTTCCCATTTTGACACTTTGACCTTATGATCTCTCTCCTTTGACCATTTTAATGAAAATTGGCTAGTATTTGAAATTTTGTCTCCCTCATACTAATACTCTTTGTTGATTTCTCCCTTTTGGTGTAGTGAAAACGTTTTCACGTAGCACCATGTAAGTCTACCTTGAACATCCTTTTTGAAAACCTCTTGCTATCACGGTGAAGGTCGATCATTTTCATTTTGTAACAAACCTTCCAATTCATGTTTGGTGATGCTGATGTACCTCTATCCTTTTTGGCCTTTTTTCATCGTACTCTTCTCATGGGCAACACCTTTTAGCCAATCGAGCTCATACAACCATGATTTTATTTGTTCATAGGCCTGTGTCTCTCTCTTTGCTATGAATGTTATTTAGGATGATTTACCCTACGAGATCAAAACAAAGTGGTAAGGCGCGAGGTGGAAAACCTTTATAGTGAAAATGAGTGGCGAAGCCTCATGATTGGTCTTGGGAGTGATAGAGGTGGCCATGCCTTGATAGAGTAGTAAAACAATGAAAAATTTATCCTAAATATAATGAAGGCAGTGAAATTTCCTAGAACTCACAAGATTCTTAAATTTTGTTTCTAGAAAACTAGGATAAGCATTTAGTCATCTACAAAGGAAAAAAATCATTGATGACTAACGAAGTGGTTCCACACTTGGGGAGGAGCAACTCCTTTTCGGAGGTGTCCAGAACTTTCGGATCTCTTGGTTTATGAGAGACTAGTGCCTCATCCATTGGGGAAGATTTTTCTTCTTTCATTTACTCTGCAGCTTCTCTAAAGTAGTGATCTCGATAATGCTGAAAAACAAGATCTCTTCAACTCACATCTCCTAACTCACCCAATCTACTTTGTCTAGCATTTTTCTTCCTTGGGTGCACCTTAATGCGGCAAACCCACAGTCATTTCTCTCTTCTTTTGAAAGAAAAAACAAACTATCTACTTGTGCCCTTATTGCTTCCAAGAGTTTCGAGATTATGCTAGTGAACTCTTTTTATTATCTACCTAGTCCTACTCTGACTTTCAAGATTAAGCAATACGACGAGGCTTCATTCTCCAAGCTATTGACAAGAAATTAAAAACATGAGTGAACGACCGGGATTAGACAATTTTGATTCATCATGAATTGTGGCATTGAGACAAGATGCACACAAACATTATTTTCATAAAAAAGAGAACTAGAAGGTATGAGGGTTTTGTTTCATCATTTGCTAATCATCCCTATTATTCTCTTTTCGGTTCAAATTTAATCATGTGGAACCAATATCTTTCATTCCTAATCTATTTTCTTTTGACTTGTGAGTTCAAGCTTAAATGATTTGACTAGCATTCTTTCACTAACCTATCAACAATAAATTGAAAACATGCTTAGCCATGGTTAGCCTAGATGAGTGAACAAGACCTTTTTTTGAACAAGTAGTGGCATTTAAGCTTGTACACTTTCGGTATCACTATGGAGTGTTAGTGCTGTACCTTCTCTTCAAATTTTCCCTCTTTTTCTATTTTCTCTATGTTTTTGTATTTTTCTCTTTATGACCTTTGATCAAACAATGGTATTTACAATGAGTGAAAGGCCTAAAAACTAGAAATATTAACAAAAGTAGTGCTTTGAGTGTCTGCACATTGACATGACCTCCAATTGCTTCAACTCCATCTAGCTCATATAAAAAGAAAGCATTGTTACCTCTAGCTAAACTAATAAGGAATGGCTGCTTTCCACAAGTTTTCAAACTTACCATGTTTACCTTTTTCTTCTCTCCACGAGGTTCCATTTGAGCACTTCATCTCCAATCTAGAAATCATTGTCCTTGGTCCTTCTATCAAATATTTTTCTTCATATTTTCTTGTACTGCTTGTGTCCTTTTGTAAACCTCCTCTCTTGTCTGATGTAAATGGGTAGTTTGGTTTAACCTCCTTTGCATGTCATTTTCTTTTGATTTCACTTCTTGTAGAAGTTTCGTCACGGAGACTCCCAAAGATGTTGGGAAAATGGCATCCATGCCATACACTAGTTGATAGGGAGACATGCGAGTTGATTTCTTGGTGGTTATTCTATCGGCTCATAGTGCATGTACTATTTTTCCATGCCATGATTTTTTATTATGTTCGAGAAGCTTCTTAATGATATTGACCAAGCTTTTATTAGAGGACTCGGCTAGCCCATTGCTTGAGGGTAATAAGCTATGGAATTTCCTAATGTGATGTGATATTTATAACAAAAGTCAGCCATTCTTTTGGATGTAGATGCAACAACATTTTCTATATTGATCTTTACGGGAAACCAAATCTGGAGACGAGGATGTTGGTCTCGAGAAATTTGATAATAGTGAATCGGTGGCATTCACTAGGGGATGGATTCTATCCACTTAGTGAAGTAATCGGTGGCGATGAGGATCAACTTATGTTGGGAAGATGAAGTGGGGTGGATCTCTCCAATGGAGGAAGTGTAAACCCCATTCTTTGCAGAAAGGAAGCTTCAACAATGATGGGATGCGAAAGGTAAGAGTAAGAGTTTTCTCTTGCCATAAAAATTTTTGCACTTATGGCAAGTCATGACCGGTTTGTGGGTGTTAGGGGAAAAGGGTGGGCCAATAGTAGCTAGCTGCGAGAATATTTTTAGCTATAGTTTTCCCGATGAAAGATGGCCCCCACATTTCTCCCTCATGCAGTTCATGCATGATATTTCTTGCATCATCCTCAAGCAAACACTTAAGAAATATACCAAATGGATTCTTCCAATACATAAAATTCCATCTAAAATGAAAAAATTCAAAGCTTTTTCGTTTCGAGGAATCTTGCTTTTTTTCTTTGATAAGGTAGGAGGAGCATTAAGATAAAATAGTACATATAGGATATCGAGCATACCAAGATTAATTTCAAGAATACTTCTTCAACATGTACAGCGAATTCTTCTTGTTCTTCTAAAGTATCAACAAAATTCATGTCTAATGCTTAGAGGTGTGAGTTTAGCCATAAGTTTTACCGAGGCCCTTGTCCATTAACCAATTTAGTGGGTCTGATTTCTAAGTCATATTCTAAAATAATAGCAATCCACTTTCCTCTTTTGCCATGCTCGGGTCACTGATTTAAAATGTCTTTAACAAGTTTGTGTGAGGAACAAAATCAATGATATGAGAATGTAAGATGATATAAACTCTAAAGTCTTTCAATGCTTTAATCAATGCAAAGGCTTGATTTTCCATGATGTTGTACTTTAGGGGAGCATCTCTAAAGGGCTTTGGTGAAGAAGGCTATGGCATGTTCTTTCCCCGTCATGTTATTTTGTGAAAAACACTACGGCCACGGCATGTTCTTAGGAAAATGAAAAAAATATAGAAGTCTTTGGTGAAATTAGGAGTTATTAGAACCGAGTGTTTGGGTGCGCGATTGCTTAACAAGTTCAAAATATTGCTTGGCTTCCAAATTCCACTTAACTCCTATTTTATTTTATGAGCATGTTTGTAATATTTCTAAAAATCTCGGCAAGGTGGGGATGAGATCTCCTCAAGAAGTTGATTTTCCTAATGAGAAATATTGCAATTCCTAATAATGTTTCTAGGATGGTTGATACTGCAATACGCCTTCAATCCTTTTTGGGAGTAACGTTTTGATTCCTTATTTAGAGATGATGTGGCCTAGGAGTTTTTCCCTTACTGGAGACCAGTCAGTGTTTTCTTGGGATTCAAGTATAGGCCATATTTCCTACATTTTTTCAGCAACGTTTCTCAAATGGACTAAGTGCTCTTCAGTGGTCTTGGGAGTAGCGGTGATGTCATCAAGATAAATGGCTATGAAGTAGCCTATGTATTCTAGAGAAAAATATATGTCCATGGCCCTTTGGAAAGTGGCCTGCATTCATCAACCCAAATGGAATTTTTAACATACATGTATGTACGAGTGATGGTGGCGGTTGTCAATGTTTCGAAATCACTTAGGGCTACTAGCGGTTGGTTGTAACTTGGAGAAAAAACCATCGAGTAGTGAGACCTCTCAGAGCCAACTACCTTTTGAAGTATGTGGTCCATTTGGAGAAAGCAAGGGATAGTTATCTTCCAAAGAGGCCACAGTCAGATTTCTAAAGTAAATGAAGAAGTCTAATCTCTGCACAGTCTTCTTCCTAACTAACACTGAGGTTGGAAAACAGTGCGAGTATCTAAGGGGAACTATGGTCGACATCATACATCTTTTTAATCTCTTGTTCAAATAAAGGTAGTAAAACATGGTTTATTCTCCTTAACTTTTGCTTTAAAGGTTTCTGATTTTCCTTGAGAGGGATTTTTTGTTGAATAATGCTTGTGTCATGTGATTTTTAGTCTTGATACCCCCATGCGAAACACATCTTTAAACTTCGTAAAAATCTCAATATACTTCTATTTTATGTGTGGGAATAAGGGTCTTGGAAATTTTAATCATTTTGGGTTCCTGTATGCTTCCTATGTTGTACTCCTCTACACTGCATCATCTTGTGGAATTCTATCTTTGGTTTTTTGGCTACATCATTAAAGGCGAACAACTCTTCCAAAGGTGCAAGGCCTCTTGGTAATGTGTCCATTTTTGAATTATAAGACCTCCAAGTCCTTTTGGTATAGATATTGGAAACATTTCAGCCTCATAAGGATGTGTAAGCAGATTTATATCAGCAAAGAAAGCTCTATTTCATGATCTTGTTCTTGAGAAAAAAATATCTTTCTCCATGCTCTAAAGTGGGTTTTGTCCATGTAAATTCATTTCTGGAGGTTGCAGAAAATCATCAATTTGTTTATCAGTTGCAAACACTTGCCAATGGTCGATATTTGGCATGAACAGCTGTAAGATGGTGTTTGACTTTGAAAGTGTATTTCTCGGTAGCATGTGGTATTTGGCAATTGCTGGTAGCAAAGGCAAGCTCATTAGGCGAGACTATTTTGAGCTCTAGGAATGTCGATAGAGCTCATATTTCTCAAAGAAAGTTTTGAGTATGTCTTAGGATGCATTTTTGTACTCTCTTAATCTTGGATTCTTTTGCTAAGTACTTACCTTTGATTTTTTTAATGCTAGGTTGCGAGATAATCCTTGGACATATATTTTATTAGCTCCCTAAGTCTTCAAAGCGAAGTGCAAACCAAGGAGAAGAGACGTGCTACTCTGCTTGATGTTATTAAGGCATCGAAAATCTAGTTTGTACTCGAGATGGCCCCTAATTTGTGTTATGTATCTAGACACGGCTCTTGAGAGTGAACCCAACAGCACTTGCCACAATAAGTCATCAAAGCTCATGCTCCAAAGTGTTTATATTTCGATGTTTGCCACTATGTTGTTGTTCGGGGTAGGCTAGAGTTCTGGTTTATCATTTTCTTCATTTGAGGGGCGAGTGTGAGTGTTTTGGAGGGCATAGTTCTTTCTTATTATCTCTCACCTGTTCACTAATGTCACTTTCATTATACAAGATAGAAAGAGTCCAAATATGAATGAATGTAATAAAAAAATGGTGTTGTTTGGCCTATCTAGGGCACACTCACCATATACTTCATGTGGGATTCTCGGTATAATATCCTAGTTTGATTGAAGACGGGGAATTGTGGAAGATGACATGTCCATTTGGAGAGTTTCCTTAGAAGTTTCCATCCCCATGATCTGAGCACCATGCCATAATTTGGGAATATCAGCTTAACCACTATGTCCATGAATAGACTCTTAGCGGGTATTTATGCCAAAGTGATTTAAATATCCTTGATTAGATTCCCAAAGCATTTGACTCTGCTTGGTCAGATGAAGGAATGCATAAGTCTTTGTAAGGTTTGATTATTTCTAGGCCTAAGCCTTTCCATAACCACCTTAGGCACTGAGGTTGTGTAGAGGCACCCAAATCTATCATAGCATTGTGTAATATTTTGTCCTGTACATTGTCTGACATAGAAAAGAGAGGGACAACTCCTTCTTGGTATTTTCCCTCAACTTCGGGACAAAAAACAACTCTAGTTTGTCATTGGTCAAGTTTAGAGTGTCCATATCATTCTCTATGTTCAAAACTTTCAAAACTTGGGACACGTACATATCTTGAGTTACCAATTCGGTGAGAGGTATGGTTATCGTGATTTTAGTGATCTCTCCTTCAAAACTGAAATGTACTTGTGTTTTAGACATATTTACATCGGTTTTATCGAGCCATAAAATTTTCCACATTTTTAATTTGTTGAGTTTTGATTTGGGGCTTTAGACAATAAATTTTTTTCGGGGCCACTAGTAGAGGTACTAGGGCAACTTGTGTTACCACCACTTTGTCGGCTATTTTTATCTATGTTTGGATCAGTTTTCTTAGCCATAGTTTTAACACTTTCTATTGTCTTCTTAGGGAGTGTTTTCTGGAGGTTTTACTATCTGCGTGCCTAAATTGTTGCTTCTTGGATGCTGCTTGGTTTCTTTTGCTCCTAAGGTCATATTTCCCTGTGGACTTCCATGATGGCATTTTCAAATTTGGAGATCCCAAGTGATAGTCTTGAGACTCATCATAGCTTGTTTTATATTGATTAAAAGGCAAGAGAGGCCTTGTTCTTCTTCTTTCAGGAAAAAACTTCATCTTCATTGTAGAAGCTATCGGATTTACATGGCTTTCATTCCATTTGTTCAATACTCATCTTTCCCCTTCATCTACAAAGTTATCTTGAAAAGGGGGCCAGATTTGTTGATCATTTTTCCCTTTGTTTGATTTGGGGTGCGTCTCTTACTGAAGTTTTGATTCTGTTTTACTGTTTTGGGGATTTGGTTGATTTTCCCTAGGAGGTGTTCTTTCATTTATGCTTATTCTCTCCATCATTCTCTCCCATGGTTCTAACTAGGTTTTCAATCTTGGAATCGGATGAAGAGGTTGAGGGCATGGTTTCATCTTTGTAGGTTACCCTCTTTTCTAATCTAGCAGCTAGCTCTCTTTTCAGTAAGTTGGCCTCTACACTTATAGATCCCTTTTGGATGTCTTCTAAAGTTAGGGGGCTCTCTTTCTCTTAGGTTTCGATGAGGCCATGTCCGGGTCAAAACCATCGGAGAAAATTGGCTAAGGCTAGGCCTAGTGAGGGTTTCATGTTTGGTGGTAGTGCATTGTAAACACTATTGAACCTGGTGCAATAGTCTTGGACAATCTCCCTTGTGTTTCTTTTAAGATTGTTATATTACGAGAGGATGCGGGAGAGGATTTTTTCTTAATGTCCCACTTGTTTACTTGCAGAAAAGTTTGGTAAATGGAAGGGAGATCGTGTATGTTGTTGGGAGTTTAATTTTTTGAACCATCGCTTCTCCTCCTAGGCTTTGGGAAAACATCCTCATCTTGATATTTTCCTCTTCTAATTCCATGTAGTCGAAAAGCATAGTTATTCTTTCTATATGCTATTGAGGCGGTGGTAGATTCGGCCACGATGAAGTGAGGGATTACGGAATGGTAGTCCATTTGTGCAAGGGTACCCAAAGGTTGTGGTAAAGACTAGGGTGGCATACCAACCTACCATGATAGGAGCTAATGGTGGATTTACAAGTGGAGTGTTTGTGAGGAGGAGGTATAGGATGAAGTGGGGTGGTTTGCACAACGCGGTGGTATGCATGGGATGTGGTGGAAGTACTTGGGACGGTAGGCGATTTTGAGAAGGCGAGTTTGGTATGAAAAAAGAGCTAAAGTGGTGGAGAAGTTGAAGGGTTGAAAGGAGAGGCTTCTCTACTAGAACTTCGATTGCACCGTCCATGGGCTCAAGGTCGGTATGGTCAATCTTGTTGTGTGACTTGGTTACGAAAAGGTTTATTGTGTGGTGGAAGTCAAGCGGGGAATCTATCAAGGCTGCGAGATGTTCGGGTGTAGAGAGCTTGCTTTATGAATGGTCCTATTAGTAGTTAAGTTTCTAGTTTTAGAAGTTTGCCACAAAATATCTCTGGATCATCGGCTTCATAGTAGGAGGGTTTGGAGTCCCGGATCGGAGATGCGGTGCTAATTCTTTGTGAAGCCGGATTTCAAACTCAAAATTCGGAAGAGGCTAAAGATGCAGCTGAGCCGCTTTTAGAAAGGCTTACCTTTATAGGTGTTGTTAAACTTGCACTGAGTGTGTGACCGAGGGCTTCTAGACTTCTCGGTGCTTATTTGGCACTAATCCTAAGGGAATCTATGAACACTAGTTAGTTAAAAGGCCTATTGGATGCTTAGTTGAGTCACTAGGTGGATGTTTTTAGTTTTCCTTTGAAGATGTTTGTTTATGGTCCATCACCAATAAAGCGACAAAAAACCAATCTAGGGATGCTTTTGGGTTCTAAGTTCCTATATGCTGTAGCCCTAATGTTTCTAAGAGTATCCCTCTGACTTAGTCATCATTTTTCTAGAGACGGTGAAACAGCCGAGGTTCTACTCTTGGCTATCAATCGATTTTCTAAGCTAAAGGCGAGGGTGCAGAGGTGAGTCTATAAGATTTTTAGGCTACTATGCACTCGGTCCTAAGTGTCATCCCATTATGTTAGTGATGGTGATGAGGTGAAATGAATCAATGGATACATAATGTCTTAGCTTGTGACTTACTCGAAGAGTCCCACAGTGATCGCCATTATGTGAGTGTGGCGATGAGGTGGTAGATTCACTAGATTTTCTAAGTCTAACTTAGGGTCTAATGAGTCTTTAAGAGGTATTGGGGCAACTATATACTCGGAAGGTCCCACCATGATCACCATTATGTTAGTGATGGTGATGAGGGTAATGATAATTAAATGGATACGGAATGTCTTAGCTTGTGACTTACTCAGAAATTCCTGCCATGATCACCATTATGTTAGTGTCCCATGATTTAGCGATTGGTAGAAACCAAATGTGCGGGGTAACATTAGACCATTCTTTGGAGTCCTAGGACCTAGCCTTCCGTGAGTGAGGGGCTCTTTCTGGTGTTTGCAAAGGACTATGAGGCTTGTCGCTTTAGATGGTTGATTTTAGGCTAGTTGTTAAGTGTCGGGTTTGTTGTTTGTTTGGTCGGGTAAGATGATCAAGTAGGATAGGTGGAATGAGAGGTCATCAAATCAATGCTGGCTATGGAGTATATGAAAGTCATGTATATATAAATAATGAATCGGGGAACATCACGGGGAAAATCTACTATAGTCGATGGATCTTTAAAGTTTTATGTGTGAGGTGAGATGGACATTAAGTTGGGGAAACAAGGTAGGGCAAAAGGGCGAGTGAAGTATCCTTTGTCAAATACCTATGAACAAGAAGGTCTTAAATGCTGATAAGAAAAATATACTAATCATGATATAGGGCACACCATTTACTCAATGACAATACTTTAAACAAATAAACATTCAAGATGAACAATCCGGTGGAACAAAGAAAAGAAAAGAAAACTTATCTAACTTCAATTATTCTACTTTTAAGATTTGAAAACATACAAGAAGACAAATAGCTTTAATAAATGAAAGAGGAAACTCTAAACATCATCTATCAAACTATAAATAACTTTGAGGAAAATTGATAGGCATGGAAAAAAGGGCAAAGATTGAAACAAGACCTCTTTGATGTAACCTAAAAATCAATACATAAAAGAGAGGTTCGAAGACATAGTTTGGAATAGCATCAAATAATCAAGGCTTACCATAAAAAATATTTGGAAACTAGCATATTAATCCATTAATTAAACAAACAAGCTTAGGTGGGCCTAAGGAGCAACTGCAGAGTCCTTAAAGCTAACTTGTGAGAGGAAAACATAAAGACAATAGCTCATACAAGAGAGATGAGGTGCCTCAAATTCATCATTCTCAACCTATACTTTTATGATCTATTGCAATATAGAAGGATGGACATGTGATAAACAAGAAAACAAGAAAAATTTGCCACATCACCATTAACCAAAACTCGATCCTCCTAATGCAAAGCCTTCACATCATCATCAATCCAAGGCAAATCATCCACGAAGCTCCACAGCACCAAATTGCTCTTCTATCCTCAAAGAACCATGTATTTCTCTCAAAACTCATCCAAATGCCAAAATTTACAATGAATCCTCATGCTATATATAACAAGCAAGGAGGGAGAAAAAACTAATAAGTCTCTAGAATCCTATTGGCTTATTAGAAATTTCACTATTGTCCTTGAGGCTATGCAAGGCCCAAGGCACAAAATATCTAAAACAAAATATATCTTCGGGGAATTTTTAGCAAAGAAATTGATGTTTGAGGTGCGAAAAGCCTCCTAAAACTTGCGAAAGCACACATTTTTGACTTTCCCTCTACTAACGGTGCAACACTATGTTTAGGAGGAAATTTCCATGCTGAACGCATAGCACGAGTAGGAAAAATGGTTTATCTTGCGGCGATGCTTTGGAAGCCTTCCCGATGTCGGAAGAAGGCTCCATGATGGCTCGTTGGAAATCCCTTGAAGTCTAATTTCCAGATCTGCCTTTTTTCCATGATCTTACTTCTCTAGCATATTCACCAAAGGCTTTGGTAAAGGCGCTGACACATGTCCTAAAAGCGAGTGCGGAATGGTGAAAAATTGGGTGTTTTTTACACTTTTGGAGACCAAAACAGCTCCAATTGATGCTGAAACTTTGTAAGCATGCTATATTGAGTGATGCGGATCCAAAAAATCTAAACCTTTCCTCTTGAATATGCTACTGAAAAATAAGAATAGCACTATGTGTGCTACCCCCTTGTGCCTTAAAATTAGCAAAAAGCAAAAAGCTCGTCAAAATTCTCCCAAATTTAGTGGATGAGGTGCCTCATGGGTTTTGAGGGACACTTTTGTAGAAGTTTGTGTGAGAGATCCCGAGGTTAGCTTGGCTCTTTTTCCTCTTTTGGTCGCGATCTTGGTTTAGGCCTTTTTGAGTTTTTCCCTTGCAGTATATGATTTCTTTGGGCATAATGATTAGTCATTCTTCTTTGTAGATCCAAGTCTTTATTCCCACCACCTTCTCTAAGCTTGGCCCTCAAGGTGTATCGTCTCCCTTTCAAGCCATGATTCCCTATCATGTTCAATTTCCACGTAACCAAGGAGGTTGGGCATTGAGAGAATTTGTTCTGCTAGGGCTGATTCTTCTTCTTTTTGCTTTGCCAGTGCTGTCTTCAACCCCATGGTTCTAGGCCTTCTCATAGATTGTGCTTCCTTCTGCTCAATCTCTTCATAAGTGCCCAAGAACTCTCCTGGTTTCACTTGTGTCCTTTGGGCTTCTTTCCAGGAGCTTTGAGTGCTCCTGGCTTCATATGGCTTGGCTTGTTGGGCACTCATTTGCTTGCATTTTCCATTTGATAAGAAATGAATCACATCCTTTGCTCTTTTCCAATTTCGCTTCCAGGTTTTTTATTTGTGCATTCTTGTCTTGTAGGAGGGAATTTGGAAATTCTTGCTTCCATTATCCTCATCCTTTGTATATTTGAATAAGTTCAAACTCCCTTTCTTCTTCATGATTTTCACTCTTCTTATTTTTACATTTTTCTTACCTTTTTTCAATCTTCTGATTTGAGGAGGATGGCATGGCCCCTTGCCCGCTGGAGGAAGCAAACACATGCCTCTCTCCTCTTTGATATGTGAGAGGAAAAGGTTTAACATGTTTCATTTGCATATCTTCATCATTGGTGACCTTAAGGCTTTCGTTTTCTTCTCATTAATGATATCTACATTTGTGTCCTTTTCATTTTGTTCATGATTTTCTTCTTGAGAGGCATTTTAATTTTCACCCATGTTGAGCATCTGTCTACGGCCTTCACCACTAACATCGGCCTCTTGGGCGAACTTTGGGTTCATGGGAGTCACTTACTTGTCACTGGCTGGTGGGAGCTATCAATCATCATGTTTTCTTCATTACCTTCTTATGTGTCACTATGCCTCATTCTTTACTTTCACTGCTACATTATTATCTTTATTTTGTTTATCTTTGCTTATCTTCTTTATCACTTCCTCTGATCTCCATCACTGTCCCTATATTCTTGTTGCTTGCCTTTGTCTTCCAAAGCCACTTGCCTTTTCACTATCTGTTTCTTCTTCATTAGTATCTTGTCTCCTCTTGTTCTTTTGTCTCTTTATCTTCATGATCATGCTCTCTGTCTCTTGATTTTCGTCATTATCCTCTTCGTCATTTGTTTCTTCTTCCACATTGCTTTTCCCACTTGTCTTCATCTGTTTTTGCTTCTGCCATTTTCTTTCAAACCTACTTGTCTCTTCTCCTTGATGCTCATTTCCATCTTTGTCACTACTCCTTTTGTCTCTGATATGCTCATTGTCTTCTTCATGATTCTTTCATGTCTACTGTAATCGTCATTGTTTTGAAAGCCTATGTATTGTCGCTCTATCATTGACCTTGTCTTCACCAATCTACCTCTTCATCTGTTTCTTCTTTATTGCTATTTTACGTAAGGGTCAACTTTGACCCAGACGGACCTTCAATTTGTTTCTTCATTTTCCTCAAACTCTTTGTTGTCCCCTGTGCACTATCCTCATTTTACTTTCATTTTTGATCACTCATCATGGTCTTCTACATCTTCTGCCCATGTCATCTTCTTCTTCATCCTCAATTGGCTCACTTTGCCTTCTTCTTCTTCTTCTTCAATGTTTTGTTCATCTCTTTTTGTCCTCATCATCCTCTTCATTATCTTCCTTATCATTTGTGTCTTCATCATGGCTTGTCATGGTCTACTTCCTCATGTATGCGTCACTTTATGCCTCGCCATTTGTTTCTTCTTCCCCACTATCTTTTGTTTCTTCTTCATGTCATTATCACTTTCTTCACTTTCATTTTCCTTTTCCTCATAATTTTTCTTCCTCGGCCTTGTCCGCACCGGCCGCTGGAGTGCGAGGCTCGGGCTGCTCCCGGGGTGGCCGGGGGCTCGGCTATCGGGTCACACTACGCGTGGCGCCACTCCCATGAGGCGCGTATTGCCCCATTACAAATTCTACAAAGTGCACCCACGAGCAGCGTAACACATCTTCTTAGGTATGTAGCGCAAGGGTCTCACTTTCGAACTGCGCAGTGGGAGTTCTTCTCCTTTGAATGCTTTCTCTCCTTTGTGCAAGCTGAAAAAATGGGATTGGTGGTGAATGATGATGCTTTTATATATTTGGAAAAATAAGAATTAAAGCTAGAAAAACACCTTTTCTAATGTTTTGTTTTTTGGTCTTTTCATCTCCTGGCTGATGTTCCTTTTTCTTTTGTAGGTGGTGACTTTAAACAAAAAAATTTACCTTTTGTGGAAAGTCTGATTTGAAAACGCAACCTTTTCCCACTCTCGAAGTGTTTTTGACAATGATATATTTGTTTTCCAAAGGCTTTGTGTTCATCCACTATCTGTGCTATGTGACCACTTCTATTTGTTGTAGGTGCCATAACACGGTGTTTTGTTTTCTTTGTCCATTCCTTTGGAAGCTTGAGAAACTTGAGTCCCTTAATCGGCAAACTTATGATTTTCTTGGTGTTCCATTTTGACACTTTGACCTTATGATCTCCTTCCCTTTGACCATTTTTGATGAAAATTGGTTGTATTTGAGGATTTTGTCTCTCTCATACTTTGATACTCTTTGCATGATTTATCCCTTTGGTGTAGATAGAAAAAGTTTTGCCTTGACAAACCATGTAAGTCACCTTGAAAATCCATTTTGAAAACCTCTTGCTTGTCATGGTGGAGGTCCATACGATTTCATTTTTAATAAAGCCTTAAAATTAATGTTTGGTGATCTTTGATGTACCGCTATCCTTGTGATCTTTTTTCATGTACTCCTTGCTAGGCAGCACCTTTTAGCCAATCAGCCATACAACCTTGATTTTATTTGTTCATAGGCCTATTGTATCTCTCTCTTTGTTTGGGAATGTTCTTTGGGATGATTTACCCTCTTAATTTACATCTCCTTGGCGATGGCCTTCTCATTCATTCCTCGCGGAAATGTGCTAAGGTGGACAGCTGTCTTTTCCCTGCGAGAGGTTGTGCTTTGACCAAGGAGGTTCTTTCTTGAAGACTTTTTGATACCTTTTGGACAATCATGAGCTCACACTCCTTTTCATTTGATTTCATCTTTTGGGCACATGTAAAACAATGAGTTTAGAAAACCAAAACAATGAATAACTTAGGAGACCCTGCAGTGACCTATTGGGAGGCGTTATGGACTTGGCCTTTGGCCAGAAAACTTGACTTTGGGGTTTTAGGTGTAAAACGAGAGTTTTGGCAAACCTTTGTCTGCATTGTAATCCCTGAAAAAGCTAGAGTGAATTTGATTTATCTCTAAGAGCTACATAAAAGGTAGCTTAAAACCACCAGTTCTTGAGGCACTTGGTGAATAGAAAAGGTTGAGGCTGCTTGGAAATCCAAGGTGTAAAATAAAAGGGTTAAGCAAGTTTGAAAATAGAGTGGTAAGGCCAGAGGTGGAAAACATAGTGAAAATGAGTGGTGAGAAGCCTTATGATTGGTCTTCAGGAGTGATAGGATGGCCATTCCTTGATAGAGTAGTAATTATACTTGGTGAAAAATTTATCCTAAAGATAGTGAGAGGCAATGAGATTTCTAGAACTCACAAGATTCTTAAATTTTGTTTCTATAAATCTAGGATAAGCATTTAGTCATCTACAGGCAAAAATTACTAATGACTAACGGTGGCTCCACTTGGGGAGGAGCGGCTCTTTTTTCGAAGGAGGTGTCCAAAAGCTTTCGAGATCTCTTAGTTTATGAAGACTATTGCCTCATCCATTGGGCATATTTTTTCTTCTTTCATTTGCTGATGCTTCTTTGAAGTAGTGAATCTCAATAATCTGACATGCATGGTCTTCAACTCATATCTACTTACCCAAGCCTACTTTGTCTAGCATATTTTCTTCCTTTGGTGCACTTAAATTAGGAAAACCCCTAGCATTTCTCTATTTTGTAAGACTATCTACTTGTACCCATATTGCTTCCAATAGTTTTCGGAGTTATGCTAGTGAACTTGTTTTACTTCTCTACCTAGACTATCTAGCTGTCAAGATTAAAGCAGCATGGTAGACTTCTCATTCTCTAAGCTATTGACAAGAAATTAAAAACATGATTTGAACCAGATTAGACAATCTGATTCATCATTGAGTTGTGGCATTTGAGACAAAGAGTTGCAAAAAAACATTATTTTCATAAAAAACGAAGTAGAAAAGTATGAGGATTGTGTTTCATCATTTGCTAATCATCCCTATCCTTCTCTTTGTTTCAAATTTAAGCATGTGGTTCGATTATCTTTCATTCCTAATCTATCTTCTTTTGATAGGTCAAAAGCTTAGGGTATTGTGACCGGCCATTATTTCGCTAACCTATCAGCAGTAAATTGAAAACATGCTCTATCATGATTAGGCTAGATGACCGAACAAGACCTTCTTTTCAAACAATTAGTGGCATTTAGGCTTGCACACTTTTGGTATCACTGCTATTTTTTGGGTATGGGGTTGTACCTTCTCTTCAAATTTGCCCTCTTTTTATATTTTCTCTATGTTTTTTTGTATTTTTCTCTTTAGGACCTTTCATCGAAACAATGGTATCTACTGATATAGGTGAAAGTCCTAAAAATTAGAAATCTTGACAAAAGTAGTGCTTTAGTGTCCTTCCATTGACGGGGCCTCCAAATTCTTCAACTCCATCTAGTTTCTTGTAAAAAGAAAAGCATTGTTACCTCTCATTGAACTTATAACGAAATGGCCCTTTCCCACGATTTCAAACTTACCATGTTTACCTTTGTCTTCTCTCCTTCGAGTCCCATTTCAACACTTTATCTCCAGCTGCGGAAAATCATTGTCCTCGGTCCTTCTTTCAAAGATTTTCTTCATATTTTCTTATACTACTTGTGTCCTTTTGTAAACCTCCTCTCTTTTCTCGTTTGTAAATGGATAGTTTGGTTCAACCTCCTTTGCATGTCATTTTCTTCTTATTGCACTTCTTGTGGCAGGTTTTGTCATAGAGACTCCCAAATATGTCGGAAAAATGACTTGCATGCCATACACTAGTTAATGAGGGAGACATACCAATTGATTTCTTGGTGGTTATTCTATCACGCTCATAGTACATGTACTAGTTTTCCATGCCATGCTTTTTTATTCTATTCCGGAAGCTTCTTAATGATATTGACCAAGATTTTGTTAGAGGACTCGGCTAGCCCGAGTACCTTGAGGGTAATAAAGTTGTGTAATGTCCTAATGTGATGTGATATTTATAACAAAAGTCAGCCATTATTTTGGATGTAAAGGCAACAACATTGTCTATGATGATCTTTCCAGGGAAGAGCAAATCTAGATAGGATGTTGGTCTCAAAGAAATTTGATAATGACTAAATCGGTGGCATTCCTAGAGGGGATGCCTTCTATCCACTTGTGTGAAGTAATCGGTGGCGGTGAGGATCCACTTGTGTTGGGTAGATGAAGTAGAGTGGATCTCTCCATTGAAGTCTGAAAGCATTGCGAAAAGGAGCTTCAGCAATGATGGGATGCAAAAGGTAAAGGTAAGAGTTTTCTCTTTCCATCATTTGGCACTTATGGAAAGTTATGACTAGTTTGTGGGTTTTCGAGAGAGAAAAGGGGTGGGCCAATATGTAGCCGGCTCTAAGAATCTTGTTTCGCTATGGTTTTCCGGTAAATATGGCGCGCGCATTCTCCCTCATGTAGTTCATGCATGAATCTTTCTGAATCGTCCTCAAGAAGAAAACACTTAATAAATATACCAATAGGATTCTTCCCATGCAAAATTCCATCTAAAATGTAGAAAATTTCAAAGCTTTTTGTTTCGGGAATCTTGCTTTTGTCTTTGATAAGGTAGGAAGGCATTAATATAAAAGCAATACATATAGGATATCGACATGCAAGATGAATTCAAGTAATATTTCTTCCAATGTGGGGAAGCTGTGCATTATTCTTGTTCTTATAAAGTATCGACCAGAATTCATATCAAATTCTTGGAGTTTGATTCAGCCATAAGTTTTGCAAGCCCTGTATCCTTCTAACCCGAGTATAGTGGGGTACTGATTTCTAAGTCATATTCTAAAATAATAAAAATCCACTTTCTGTTTTACCATACGGGTCCTCGATTTAAAAATGTCTTTGATAACTATGTGAGGAGAAATGATATGATAATGTAAGATATAAACTCTAAAGTATTTCAATGCTTTAATCAATGCAAAGACCTTCTCTACGATGTTGTACTTTAGGGGAGCATCTCTAAGGGATTTGGTGAAAGGCTATGGAATTCTTCTTGCCCCATCATGTTCTTTTGTAACAAAAGCTGCAGCCAAAGGCATGTTCGGAGGCAAATAGAGAAAATATAGAAGTCTTTGGTGAAATGGGGACTTCCCTTTCCCTTTGTACGATTTGTTGGGTCTCTTACGAGAAGTTTTCGATTTTAGTTTCTATTTTGAGATTTGGTTGATTTCCCCTAGGAGGTTTTTCTTTCAATTATGCTTATTCTCTCCATCATTCTCTCGATGGTTATAACTAGGTTTTTAATATTGGAATCAGATGAGGAGGTTGAGGTCGTGGTTTCATCTTTGTAGGTTACCCTCTTTTACGATCTTAGCCTAGCTCTTTTTTCAAGTAGAGTTGGCCTCTACACTTATAGCTCCCTTTTTCATGTCTTCTAAAGTGCGATTTCTCTTTCTCTTAGTCTGATAGGCCATGTCGAGACTCAAAACCTTGCGGGAAATTTAGCTAAGGCTAGGCCTAGTGGGGGTTCCATGTTTGGTGGTAGTGCATTGTAAGCACTATTGAACCTAGTGCAATAGTCTTGGACACTCTCTCTGTGTTTATTTTAACATTTCCATCGTCGAGAGGATACGGGAGAGGGTTTTTTCTTAATCTCCCACTTTTTTATGAAAGTTTAGTAAAGGGAAGGGGAAGTCGTGTATCTTTGACTGAGTTAAAAGTTTTGAACCGATTTCTTAGCTTCTCCTCCTAGGCTTTAGGCAAACATCACTCATCTTGATAGTTTCCTCTTATAATTCCATGTAGTCAAAAGCATCATTTATTCTACTCTACATGCTATTGAGCGAGTGGTAGATTCAACAGGTAAAGTGAGTGATTACCGTGGTAGTCATTTGGAAATGGTACCAAAGGTTGTTGTAAAACCCGCATACCAAGCTACCATGATAGGAGCTAATGGTGGATTTACAAGCCGAAGGTTTGTGAGAGGAGGTGTAGGATGAAGTGGGAGTGGTTTGCACAACGATGGTATGGATGGGTGTGGTGGAAGTACTTGAACCAGGCTGACTAATTACGAGCGAGATTTGGTATGAAAAGAGCTAAAGTGGTGGAAGATGATGAGAAATCGGAGTGGGGTGGACGGAGAGGCTTCCTCTACTGGAACTTCTGCTTTTTCAAATCTATGGGCTCGAGGTCGGTATGGTTATTCTGTTTGTGTGACTTGGTTCTAGGTTTCTTGGGTTGTGCAAGTCAGCCATTTGGGAATCTTGCAAGAGGCTGACGAGATGTTGAAAATATAGAGCTTGCTTGTACATGAATGATTCTATTAGTAGTTAAGGTTTCCGAGTTTTAGAAATTTGCCCACAAAATCTTTTACGGGTCATCCTTTACTAGTAGGAGCGTTTGGAGTCCGGATGAGATGCTGGTACTAATTATTTTTGAATCCATGTTCAAACTCACGAAATCCGAAGGTTGAAAGCCTATGAAGTTTGCTTTCCGAGCTGACCACTCTAGTCGTTGTTAAACTCGCGTGAGTGTGTGACCAGAGCTTCTAAACTGCTTGGGGCTGATTTTGGACAAAGCAATCCTAAGAGAGATCTATGAACACTAAGCTCAAGGATTAGAAGGCCTGCGGAGGCTAGTGGAGTCACCGGGTGGATGTCTTTAGTGAAGAAGATGTGTGTGTGGTCTACCACCAATAAGCCGGCACCAATCTAGGGATGTTTTGTTTTACGGGTTCTATATGTAGCCCTAAAGGATTGTAAGAGTATCAGTACAATTGAGTCATCGTTTTGCTAGGATGGTGAAACAACCGGGTTCTACTCTTGGCTATCAATCGATTTTATAAGCTACAAATCGAGGGTCTAAGTGAGTCCATAAGAGTTTTTGAGCTCTCTTATGTACTCGGTCCCACCTTGATACCCATCATGTTAGTGATGGTAATGAGGTGATCGTGATCAATGGTTACATAATGTCTTAGCTTGTGACTTGCTAAAAGTCCGTGTGCGAGTCGCCATTATGTGGTGTGGCGATGAGGTGGTAGATTCACTAGATTTTCTAAGTCTAAATGAGGTTCTAATGAGTCTTTGCAAGAGGCAGTCAAGCAACTATATGCTGGAGGTACACCATCGTGATTGAAATTATGTTAGTGATGGTGATGAGGTGGCAATGAATCAATGGATATAGAATGTCTCGGCTTGTGACTTGCCTACACACACACACACACGCAGGAAAGTCCCACCATGATGCCGATTACGTTAGTATCTCAGCGAGTTTAGCAGTTAGGTAGACAAAATGCACAAGGAAATGACTTATTAGACCGGTCTTTGGAGTCCTGCGACATAGCCTTCCCTAGACTCGAGATGCTCTCTCTGTTGTTTGCAAAGGATATGAACTTGTTCGCTTTAGATGGTTGATTTTAGGCTAGTTGTTAAGTGTAGGGTTTGTTGTTTGTTTGGTTGGAGTAGGAATGATCTGCAAGTAGGATAGGTGGAATGAGATATCATCAAATCAATTAGAGCTATGGAGTCTGTGAAACTCATGGATATCTCAATAATAAAGTAAACGTACATCTGAGGTAAATCTAGTGTAGTCAATGGATCTTTAAAGCTTATGTGTGAGGTGAGATGGACATTAAGTTGGAAACGAGGTAGGGAAAAGGAAGTGAAAGTATCCTTTGTCAAATACCTATGGAAAAGAAGGTCTTAAAATAATGATAAGCAAAATATACTAATCATGAGATAGGGCAAACCGTTTACTCATTGATACTTTCAGCAAATAAAAATTCAAGATGAACAATCTAGTGGAACAAAGAAATAAAGAAAACTTATCTAACTTCAATGATTCTACTTTCAAGATTTTAAAACATATAAGAAAGACAAATAGCTATAATAAATGAAGAGAACTCCTAAACATCATCTATCAAACTATAAAGAACTTTAGAAAGCCCGCATTAGGCATGGACAAAGGGCAAGATCAAAACAAGACCTCTTTTGACTTAACCCTAACAATAAATACATCAAATAGAGGTTCCAAGACGGAGTTTTAGATAACATCAAATAGCGAGAGCTTACCATAGAACATATTTTGGAAACTAGCATATTAATCCGTGATGAAACAAAAAAGATTAGGTGGGCCTAAGGAGCAACTAAGAATTCCTTGAACTTCAACCCAACGAGAGGAAAACATAAATATAATAGCATACGGGAGTGAGGGTGCCTCGAAAGCAACATTTCTCAACCTATACTTTTACGATCTATTGCGATATAGAGAAGAATGGGCATATGATAAACAAGAAAACATGAATAAATTAGAGACACATCACCATTAACCAAACTCGGGGATCCTACAAAGCGAGCCTTCGGTATCGTCAATCAAAGGCTGATCGTCCACAAAGCTCCATGACACCAAATTTCTCTTTAACCTCAAAAGAACCACATGCTGTTGTGTCAGCCACCCACAAAATTTGTCATACCAGATGGTGGCTAAATCTTTTTAGCCTTCAAGAAACAATTTCATATCCAAAATTGTGAATTCTTGAAGTCTTATGATGATCTTTACCCTCTAAGTTAATCTTCTCTGTTGTTTCCCTCTTTATCCTAAAATATGTTGTTTGCCTAGAGAAAAAACTGCTTAAAGGCCCCATTTTTCCCTCATTTTTACTTCCCTTTTCACTCCAAAAATTCCACCATTTTCATCCCACTTTTTCCTCCATAAAAGCTAAAAAAACCTCTCATTTACATCTCATTCTCTCTCATTCCCCTTCCAAAACCTCGCAAAATCCCTTTATAAAGTTGAAAACCCCATTTTTTTCCCTTATCGGAACCTTGAAGGAATCCTTTGAAAGCCTTCCGAAATCTTCGAAAAACCATCATTTTCCATAGTTGTTCAGCCCCTTTCGACCTTAACCCCCAACTTTTTCCGCATATAACCCGGAGAAAGTTGTGACCGAGCTCTGTCACCGCGATCGGCTCTTTCGCACTTTCTTTTGTTCTTCCCCTTTTTCCCACCTCCGATTTCCGATCCTACTGCCGATTAAATCGCAGCGTGACCAAGCAAAAGAACCAACGGCCCCAGATTTAATGCGTGCTGCGCGCTCGCGCCCACGGACATCACGCCTTGCGATTAAATATCCATCATTGATCTCCCATACCAATCCAACAGTCCGCTCTAAATCGACTTCATGCGCATCGCATTTCCCGCCTTCACCTTCACCTCCATTGATTGCGATTACGCAATTAAATCTCCGTCGTTCGTTTCCCTGATTTGATGGCCAATGCTCCAGCCATCGTGATTGTTGCATCACATCACTGTAACTCCATCGGATCGCAAAATTTCATTCCTTCGCAATCACATCGCAAAAATTTAACTCGCAATTATAAATTTTTTTCATTCACGCCAATTAGCGATCCCGCAATCTAATCTCCGCCATTGATTCTCTTTAATCCAACGGCCACATTCCCCACACAGCTTTCCGAACTCTACGTCTCCTTTTTCTCCTTCGTCGATGAGATATCCGTTGATGATCTTCTCAAATCCATCGGCTCTATTGATTCTTCATACTGCCATTATATAAAAGGTGGGCCCTCTCTTCCCCTTGTTTCTCCGCGAAAATCCTTGAGAACACTTACCCTTTTTTATGTTATTTCATCTCAGAGCTAAAATAGTTTAAAACCCATCACTAGCTGTCGATCTATCGAGATCCAAAGGCCATCGAGGCCCATTCTTCCCACTGTTTCCTTCCCTTTCATTTCTTCATTTCTGCTCCTTTTTTAATTATAACCATTTATCAAAGGAGATGTAACAATCGGATAGCATATTTCACGAGTCTAGTGCGCGCCAATTTTTGCTGACATCACTTGGACACATATACTTTACCCCGCGACTCTCCATCCATCACACTCAGCCTAGCATTGTTGGATGTTTCGGATACTCCCAATCCAATGGCCTAGAACCCATATCACATGCAGTTGCTAGAGTCCTTCCCATAGTGCGCAACTTTTACGCGATATAAGCGGTTTTGTAAATCCACATTTCAAGCGCGAGACCTATATCGCGTTTTGTCTCAAAATCACCTCGGAGATGTGAAAAAGCTGTAACGCCGATTTTCCGCCAAACCAACTGTCCTCCACAAATTCTGTTTTTACTTTTAATCACGCCCGTTTATTTTTAATATAGGATGAATTATATTATAACGACCCCTTCGCTTGCCCCCTACCTTTGCTCCTAAAGAATTTCACCAGCAATCTCCACCATTGATCTCGCAGAGATACGACGATCCCGATTTAATCTCACCCGAAATTTCATTTGCTCCCATATTTTCTCCCAAAGTATTCCACCAAATGAGTCTCGATCGTTGATTAAAATCTAAATCAATGGCTATACCGCTTAACCTCGTGCCCAAACCTCCAAAGCCGAGTCTTTTAACCTTTACATCACGTGGGATTTTTCTTAACTTTTTCCATGTTTTTGCGGGTTATAAATTTTTTTCCACGGTGTTGAAAAAAGAAAACAAATCCGGGGATGACGATCCACCGGCCATTATTCACAAAGAAGGAGAGCCTATAAGGTTCAAAATTATGTTTCACCGGGTGCCTCATGAGCATCGGTGACATTATAAAACCTTATGTGTGCCTGCAAAAACAACATATAAAAGCAGCAGTGAGCTTTATTGAGTATACGGAAGTATCGGTGTCAAAGCGGTGAGATCAAATCAAAAATCAATGTTTAAAGGAGTTTTTAACATAGTTTGAGGGATTAAGGCATAGACTCAAATAAATCAAAGGCCTAATCCGGAGCTAAAGGCGGTATGAAGACCAGAATGTAGAAATTAGGCCTAAATTGAGCCTAAAAACCACGAGGATCAAAGAAAATTAGCCAGGTGTTTTAGAAAAAACAATGAAATCTATTAGTCGAGAAGCCTCCACTGCACATCGGAGGAGGCTGAGAAAGAATCGGCTACCAAAGCACCACCTACAAGCTTTCCAAAAATCCAAAGAAGGCATAGTTATTGCCTTAGTCACATGATATTTTTGTTTAAAAGAGAGCCGGAGAGTGTGCGAAACCACTGCTCGAAGAGTTCCTAAAAGTCAAAAAACTTCTGCTAAGTTGATAAATGCTTAACGAAACCAATTAATACGGAAAAAATGTCGAGAAAACTTCTTTGTTGAGCCCACTCAAAGGCCGAGAAGCACTAACTCTGTGTGTGGACCGGTCAGACCCTTCTTACACTCCACCTCCTCATTCATCTATAAATACTACTGACGAAGAAAATGTATAGGTTGGTCTCGCGGGCATCTGATGCATGTAAATAGGTTTTATGAAGCTACTATAAGCTTTGTTTGTAATTGAAGATACCTAAGTTGAGATGAGAAGTTTGAAGCTAAGTAGATTTTGAAGTTTTGAGTCCTTTGTGAGAGAACCGCTTTGGACTTGATGATTGTAAGTTTGGTTTCGACCTTCAAATACAAGCTGGTTTTATGGGATCCTCGAGTACTATGTCGACGGTGATGTGTTTCTTATTGTAAATTGTTATGTGTTTCCATTTTGTCCACTTTCTATGATAAAGAATATGCAAATGTAAGAGCTAGGATTTATTATTACAAGTACCCCTACATCTCTGCGATAAGCTTTATCACCTATGTTTTTCCTCAAATTGTGTGTTGAGAATGATTTAATACGAGTCAAGTAGTTAAGGAATGTTGGTGAGCCCATGTCTTATTGTCTGAAACTTCAAAGCATTGTTCTTGAATGTTATTTTCAGTTTATTCTAAGTAGAGGTTGAGCTAGGGAAGTCTGCTGGCTAGCCCTATCCTTTGGTTTTCTTCTCCAAAGGTTGTTTGAGGATTTCCCTAACGGTATGCTGAAGAGAGGCTAGGTTCAAAGTCCTTACACGATCTTAGAATATTCTTTGTTTATCTTAAATATTGTCTTGAAAAGTTTGCTAATTAAAAGATGAACTAGAAGTCTATGGTTAAGCCTTGTCCTCTAGTTTCTTCTCCAATAGTTTCTTTGAAAATTTTCCCTTTGAATATGTTGAAATCAAGATATGTTCAAAGTCCTTACTTGATCTTAAGCTATTCTTAATGTTTTAAATGTTTTTCTATTGAAAGTGCTTCAAAAGCAAGCTAGTTTCAAAGTACTTACACGATCTTAGATTACTTTTATGTCCTTTCTTAAGTGCATGCCAAAAAGCAGGGATAGTTTCAAAAGTACTTACTTGATCCCAGGCTTCTCTTTGTTCTTCATTTGTTTGTTCTCCATTCCTTATTTTTTCATTTCACTTAAAATCAACTTAAAGATATCCTTTGACATAGATGACTTGCATGGACCACTCTTGAACCTTGTTGTTTCAATTAAATCCTGTTATGACTCCATAGCCCAATGGATTGGAAAGCTTCTTCTTGCCTATATTGTTACCTAAATCACTCTTTCACTTTCACACACCTTCACCCTTCATTTAGACTTCCTTCACCTTAATATATTTTTTGTTCAACCAAAACAAACAAAAAACCTTGTTCTTCATAACTAGCCTAATATCATGCCAAAAACCTTAAAAGATAAATCAATATTTGCGCTTATAGAGAGATCCCTCTCTAGATTTAGGAGGGCTAGATCCTAGAATCCCAAAGTGGTTCATAATGTTGTGTACTGCGAGTTTTAGTCTTTGCAATGCGCTAAAAGTACGAACCAACATTTACTGGTGTTGGGGTTCCCATGTTTTCGGCAAGGTTGGAAATGCCAAAAGATGAGACAACATCAAAACCACTTTTAGACCTCGGGATCTAGCCTTCACCGGGTCCCGAAGAGGGATATCTCGATGATATGTCAAAGGTATGTGACTTTGAAGCCTCGATGTTAAGATGTTAGGCTAGTTATAAGGCTCGGGGTTTGTTTGTTTGGTTGATGGCTATCGGGAAAAGAAAGATTCAATGTAAGACCGGGATGAGCAAGAGGGAAAAGGGCAGAAGTGGAAGTATTCCGGGGAACATTCAAAAACATTGGGCAATGGAGTCGGGGAAAGGATTTTTCCTGCTACTCGATATGCGAGGGCTTTCAATTGGGCTAGTCATCTAAAACATTGGATCTTAAAGATGATTGTGTGATATGGAATGGTAGGAGAAAGAGGAGACAACGCGGATTCGGGGCACAAAGAGTTAAAAACACCGGTGGTTGCACTGGCATCCTAGTGGACGCTAACTCTAATCCCCATTGTTCCCCAAATCTTCCCGGCTAAATCCTTAACGAAAACATCTAAGAATAGATATGTTTAATTCATACATCGGAGAGCGAGGCGATAACATCACATACCTTTGGTTAAATTATACGGAAATCAATTCTTATATAACACATCCCGAAAGAGAAAACATTGATGGCAAGGAGAGCAAAAACATAGGGTGCCCTAACAAGGGTAAATCCTATGCCAATATTACTGATGCAAGCTCGGTGAGAAACGAAATGAAATGAATTAAAAAAGCGAGAAAGATAGGAAAACATCACTGCTTTAACTGATTGGGATCCAGAGAAATGTGCTTGTCATATTAAATAGCAATGCAGTCGAGTACAACATTGCCAATAGGCTGAATACTCGATCTAAAATCATATTCCTCAGACCTATCTTACAACTTTACACTGAGGCTTGTGTCTCAAGAGAAACTACTTGCAATTCTGCGATAAAGCGATCAACAACCTTTACAATAATTTCTTCACTGGGTTTTATAGCGAGAAGAAGAGCCGAGGAGGTAGGTGAAGCGCTAAATGAAACATTAAACCAGAAGGAGAGGGCCAAAGCCTATGCAATCGTTTTCAATCTACTGCATTTATCCATGGTACCCTTTGGAACTAAAGAGTTTGACCCTTTTCGGCTCCATTGCACTTCTGGTATGGCCCTTACGTGCTGCGGGCTGCCCGGCGGTACTGCGATGAGTGCTTGTGGGTGAATAAACAAGGCGAAGGTAATAAAAAATGGAATGGTCTACCATATTGGTGAAACAAATGCTACGAGTATGTGAGTCCCTGGTGCTTTAAGGCGAGAAAAATCTCCTCTAGAGAACACGGCATGGTTAAACGCGGTATGGGCAACCCGTCCTTCCATGGAGAAAAACATTCTGGCGATGCGAGAAAAGCACAGCATCATATATTAATTTACTGCACCTCCGTCCGGTGAAAAGCCTTGCCGTGTATCCATGCGTATTAATGGCGGCATTTTACCTCTGTGCCCTACGGAACACACAAATGGACTCGAAACACAAGGCAATGAGAGGGTGGAGGAAATGGTAATGCGGCGGTGGTTAAACGGTGCTTTTAGATGGAATAAACATGAAAAATGCATTGACATAGCGAATAATAGGGTTGGGCGGAGAATGCATCGTGGGCCGTTCGATCATGGTATGGAGGCGTAGATCGATGACGGAGAGTCAATCGGTGGAGTGACATATGAGAAATGGGTGGAATGAATATAAAACGTTAAATTTTAATGCAAAATGCAAAACTTTAGACTATGGAGGAAAAACAAAGGATTTGAATGAAATGCGATAGAAATGCGTACAGAGGTGGGACCCATATGGAATCGAGATCACAAATAGGAGCGGGACGGGGGGTGACACATTTTTAAATTGTGATTGCGATCGGCGGTGGGAGCGCGATTGAACGCGACCATTGGATCCGGAGATCGGATCCAGCGGTTCTCGTTCAATCGGCGGGGGAGCGTGATCGGGGATCGGGAGTCTGTCGCTGTCGCAAATCGGAGGACGGACGGGGGTGACACATATTAAATCTTCGATCTCGATTAGGTGGGAGGATTGATGACCGTCGGATTGTACGGGAGGATGGACGGTCGGGATTCCGGTCGGGGAGAGCGGGATCGGGGGACCGGAGAGACGGGGGCTCGCGATTCACATCGCATCGCAAGTGTTTGCGATGGGCTAATCGAGAGGAAAACATAAGGCTTGTGATTAAAATGGTTTGTGATACGGCGTGGGTCGTTCGATACTGGAGGGAAGATCCACGGTTTAAAACAAGTCGCGGGACTTGTTTAAGCTAAACAATCGCATCGGAACTTTTATAATGTTTACGAAAGGATTTTAACGCTCCGGCCGATCTTTCGATGTGATTAGCACTCAAGACTTACGAAGCGCTCGGTCTTAGCACATGGGCATGTGTGGGAAGTGGTTGCTGGCGGCGGAGAAAGGGACTAAGGCCTTATAATAAGGTCGAAAAGTGGGTTTTAGCCCATTTTCCCGATGAATTTTGAAGGTTAGAGAGGGTAAACGATAGGGAGGTAGAGAGGGGGAAAATGGGGAGAAAAAAAGAGCAGGGTGGGATTTCATGAGGGATTTTGAATTGGGAGGCAAGTGACTTGGTGAAAAAGAAAAAAGGATAAAATGGGGAGAGAAAACTGCCCGAGAGATACAGAGCGTGAAATAAAAGGCCTTTTTGAGAAACTGTTTAGTCATTCGGCAGAGGTTCATTGAGAACAGATTAGCAAAGGGAAACGAGTCGAGAGGAAGGATAACAAGACTTAGAGGATGATTTGTTTTCGAGGGAAATGCATTCCCTTGAAAGGCTTATGAAACAATCTAGCCCCTTTGCTTGCTTGTCAAGGAATTCATAAGGGGCTAACGGTGGCCTCCACACGGGATGGCTTCTTCTTCTTGAAGGAGTCGGGAATTTAGAAATTGATGTTTGGTGTAGGCCGGATGCACTGTTAGCTTTAAGCCATATTTATTTCCTCGATTTTCGGATTTGCCTCAAATATGTTAGATCAGCAAAACACCCCAACAATCTACCTACCCATCCTACGAGTCCTAGCATTTTTCTTCTAGAATGCATTTTGAGCTAGCGAGACCCTTTACATCATTTATTTTTATATAGCTGATAAACCTATTCTAAATCTACCCTTATTGCTCCATGAGACCAGGTGTAGTGGTGGTCTCATATGGTTTCTCTACCTAATCTAATATACGGCCGAGTTAATAGCATCGGTACATTTCTTCTCTACATTCTACAACGGAAATTTAAAAACCGTCAAACTAGGATTAAACGGTCTAGTTTGTCGTAGATCAAGAGCATAAAGGCGGGTGCACATGGACAAAAAAATTAGAATAATACTAAACAAAAATTTTAGGGCTTGAAATCTAAAACTTGAAGTATCCTTCTTTCGTTTTGTGACTCAAGATTTGAGCATATTAGAGTCACATCTTTTGCTCATTTCAGCTACGGTTTTTAGGCATGTTAGAGCTTATTTTTATTTTTCTTTGTTGGTCCGGATAGCATGCTAGGCTAGCTTTTCTTTCTTTGGCTCGGGGTTTTGATCATGTCAGAGCCAATCCTTTGCACCTCATAGGTTCATGTTTTGAGCATGTACTGAACACTCTCTCTTTTCCCTGTATTTTTTGGGACATTTTCTCTCTTTCTTGAAAATAAAAAGCTGCGATGGTATGTACAATGGGAATGGAAAGCGTGTCGATCGAGGCGAAGTAGTGTTTGAGCATCACACTTCGTGATAGGACAAAACGGCTCGTGCTGCCATCTAATTCTTGTAGAAAGAATGCATTTTGGACTACAGAGTAGATTGAATGATGCATGGACCTGCCACAAAGGCACACGTCCAAACTTGCTCGAGTGCTTTCCTTTATCCTCTCTTCTTGAGGTCCCACTGCAGAAATTTATCCCCAATTTTGAAATCGGTAGCTTTGGTTCTCTTGTTAAAAAACCTCTTTATGTTTTCTTGAACTTTTACTGACTCTTTTATAAACCTCTTCTCTTGTTTCTTTTAGCCGGAGATGAATTGTTTGGTTTATTCTTCTCACCATACGAGTCTTCTTCTGTTTTGAATCTCACTGGACCGACCGATTGCTTTGGTGCCCACGAGGCTAGTAGGAAATACGCGGCTTATTTCAATGAGACGAGTTGAAATGGTGACATGCCAATGGATTTCTTTGTTGCAGCCTATCGGCCCACAGAGGCATGCACCAGCTCGTTATGGCCATGACTTTTTGTTCTCTTATAACAAATTTCGATGATGGCCATGAGGCTCTTGTTTGATGATTCGGCTAGGCCATTACCTTGTGGGTATTAGGCCTGAGTTGAATGACCGAGCGCTATTTGATACACTGGTAACAAAAATCAACCATTTTCTTGGACCCAAAAGAAGCATCATTATCGGTGATTATTTTCGCCTTGGACAACCAAACCCGAGAGAGGATATATTCTTCTTGGAACCTAATGATGAGTGAAATCGGTGGCATTCCTAGTGGGTATGGCCTCTGTCCACGCAGTGAAGTAGTATGTGGCTGTTAAGATCCATTTGTGTTGTACGGAGAAGAAGCGGTGGATTTCTCCAATAAAATCTAGTCCCCATTGCATGAAAGGACCTTCAACGGTGATGGGTTGTAAAGGGAGGGAAGGAGTTTTCTCTTGCCTTCAAAAACACACGGCATTTGTGGCCAGGCCGGTACCCATCTTATGGAGGTCATTGAAGAGTGTGGGCTAGTAATAACTCGACCCCTAAGAATGCGGTGGTCTTCCGAGTTCACGTGGCCTCCACACTTTCTGCTTTGCATGGAATTCTTGTTTAATATTTCCCTACTCTGCATTTCAGAGGCAAACATTTAAGAAATAGGCCATTTGGATTTTTCCGGTATAAGTTTTCATTCAAAATGCGGTAGTTTACGGCTTTGAGTTTTATGAATGCGGCCTTGGTTTTTGACGGTTCGGAGTGGAGCATTAAGGTTGGTGAGCACATAAAGGATTTCGAGTACCCAAGGGGAGTTATGAAATTTCTCTTCAAGCTGACGTAGGATTAGGAAATCCTTTCGCATGCATCTAAGGAAGCTACCATGTTAATGTCGAGGGCACGGAGATTTCGTTTAGCCATTAATTTGGCTAAGCCTTAACCTACTGATCAGCTTGGTGGGTTTTATCTCAAGATCATACTCTAAAATCACGGCAGTCCAGTTTCACCCTCTTCCCATACGGGTCACTGGGATAGAATATCTTTGACTATTATGTTAGGCACATAAGCTACGGTGTGGGAATGCAAAATGTATGCCACGAAAATCCTTTAAAGACTTGATAAGAGCGTGGCTTTAGTTTTCCAATTATATTGTATTTCAAAGGGAGCATCCATCGGTGCTTTGCTAAAAAAGGCTATTGGCTATTCCATACCCTCTTTGTATTTTTCTACTGGTGAGGCACGATCGCTTGTATGCTCGAAGGCAAATGATGTAAAATATTTAGAAAATTTGAGGTGATTAGGACGAGAGCTTAGGTGAGTGTGAGTTTTTCTTCGATTCAAAATATTGTTTAGCTCCAAAAGTCCATTTCTCTCCTTCACCTTTCTTCAACATGTTAATCATATTCCTAAGGTGTTCGGCTCGGTTGGGAATAAATCTCCTAAGGAAGTTTATTTTCCCAATGAAGGATGACTGTTGTAATTCTTTGATGTTCCTCGAGGTATGTGATTTGTGAGTATCCTCAACTCTCTGACGGGTCCTATCCTAATCCCCTTTTCGGATATAATGTGGGCCGAGAAGCTTTCCTTCTTGTAGCCCAAATACGAGTCTTTTAGGATTCGGTGACGAACAAACCTTCTACATTTTCCAAACACTTTTCTCGAGATGTTACAGGTGTTCTTCCTCGGTCCTTGGAAGTGAAGCACATTATGTCATCCAAATAAATAACAGTGAAAGTGTCCTATCTCATGCGAAAAAAGCTATATCCATTACTGTTTGGAAGGTTTCTCCGGTGTTCATTAGTCCAAAGGGAATTTTTACATACATAAAGGTGCCCCGGGGAGTGGTAAAAGCCGTATTGGGTTGATCTTCTAAGGAGTACTAAAACTTGGTTGTATCACGAAAAACCATCCAAAAGAGAAATCCTTTTTGAGCCTACTACTGCTTTGTAGAATGTGTTCCTTTTTTGGCAAAGGAGTAGTTGTCTTTTGAGTGAGGCTCTATTAAGATTTACAAAGTCTATACCACGCTGATCTCCGAAATTTTCTTTCTCCCACCCACTAAATTTGATACCGAGTCAAAGAACCTTACGGGAGACTCGCTATGCACCACTGTCGTACATCTTTTTAATCTCTTTTTCCATTGCGAAATTGTTTTGGGTTTATCCTACAAAGTTTACACTGCTGAAAGGTTTCGATTTTCTTATAAAGGTATTTTGTGATGTATAATGTTGGTGTCATAAGCCTTTAGGTGTATCGTAACTCCAAGCAAAGACATCAAAAAATTCCCTTAAAAAGATCTATGTATTTATTTTTCATTTCCGCGAGTAAGGATCTAAGCGATTTAATCATTTTTGGCTTACTACTGCATATGCCTATATTCATTCTTCTACGTCGAGATACGCGTGCTCTATGGTGGGCTTTTTAGCTACATCATCGAATTCAAAACGAGGTCTTCTGGTGGAGCCGGACTGACGGTATGTTCTTATCCCTAAACCGCAACACCTTGACTTCTTTGTTTTTTTGAGTTTTCATAATTTCCGTTTGTATTTCCGGTTTCTTCGTTGAAAGCGTTTATTTCTATGTTTAAAGGCGGTTCTTCCTCGATGCCGTTCCTCACTCGGGCTGAGTTGTCACTAGACATAGAGTCGAGGCTCACGAAACTCAAATTCGTTCACGTCGGTCGAAATCTCCAATTTGTTTTATCCCCCTCGAAAACCTTGCAATATTTTTCGTTGTATGCGGCAACTGCGGTGCGGGTGGTACTGAATGATGGTCTGTGGTCATTTGGATTTTTAGGGTAGGAGCTATCCAAGCGAGGCCAGTCCATTTTGCGATAATGTTTTGACTCCTAGGAATGAACACTAGTTTTTATTCGATAAATGTTTTCAATATATCTGTGGCATCGTTTCCTATATGCCCTCAACGAGGGTGTTTGATTTTGTGTATTCACCGTTTACTTTTATGACCAACTGCGAGTCTCCCTGCCACTGGCTATCTTTCGAGGGCTCCTATTTTCTTCAACGGATTTAGACCCCGAGTTAGAGCCTCGTATTCGGCAACATTATTTGTGCATTTGAAATGTAGACTACGGGCGTGGCTCTCTACTGTGATCATTTTACTGTATTATGTAACCATACTCCTACCTATCGGTTTTTAGTACGGAGGACTCCTCAAAAGCTCATCTCCCATAGGGGTTATTTCTCGGTGCCATTATCATCTCCTTCCCCATGGTCGGGTTTTCCATTGTGCTACTTTATAGAGTACGTACTAGGCGCTTTGCGAGCTACTCTTTTCTCTATGAAATGTATGGGGTTCGGAGAGTCGGCCGGATGTAGTTGTTTACACTCTTGTGTCTTGTTCGATCGAGCTGGAGTCTCCACCGCACCTATCTACGAGGTTTTCGTTGTTTTTTTCTTCTTTGATTTCCTCCAAAGTGGCCATTATGTTAAGGTCGATAGCCTTTTCCTCTCCGTACGTATCTCGTGTTTTTGGACTCTAACCCTTCTAAAGGATTCATCATTACAAAATATGAAGGAGTCGAGGTACGTGTGTACATAATAAACAAGTGAATTTTCTGGTTTTTCGGGGCTGCGGCTAGGAATTTCATCTGTGCCTCCCTATACCACATTTTTCTAGGCTGGCCAAAAGATAGGAATTGTGGCATGCGAGCCATCCATACTGTATTGTACCATGCAGCTTGGCTCCCCAAGATCTCGATAATAACACGCCATACTTGGGTGGTACATACACTTGCTCGAAACATCCATGACCATACATTTGGGTAGGAGTTTGGGTTAAGCTCACACATAAGTCTTTGATCGAGGCCTAAGCATTTTACTCTGCTAGAGTCGAAAGAGTATAAATCTTTGTAGGGACGAGTTATCTCTCTAGGCCTAAGATCTCCATGACTACCTTAGGAATTAGGTTGTGAGATGCTCTAGAAGATAGAATCATGCATTGCGTTATGCGAAGATCTTGTCATGAATGTTGAGGCTTGATATAGAAAAGGTGGAACTACCCCTTCACTGAAAGCTTCCCCTCTTTCTTTGAGGACCAAAAGAAGGGCGGAGTTGATCGTCACTCATATTCTACGGTCGTCGCTATTTTCTCCTAAATTTAATGCTTTCAAAATTTTGCCTTTATATACATCACGAGTGGCCGGCTCGGAGAGTGGAACAACGATTTTGATTTTTGCAATTTTCACTTTCCCGGATTGAAAGTGGATCGACTCTTTGGAATGTTCAACTCTATTTTGTGAGCCACTACTTTGAAGGTAGGCTGAATTAGTGTGTTGATTCTCACTATGTATGAGGTTTTGGGGCTTGTTTTGTGAGGAGCACTAACTACATTGCTAGTGCTACTAATTGGTTGACTTTGTTTATCACTCTTTTGGTTGTATTTTTCTTTGCTTTTCGGAGCTTTCGTGATGGTTTTGCTACTTTCGAGGCGGTGAATTTAGAAAGTTTTTCTCGAGGTCTCTCTTCTTGATGAGTGACCTTAGAAGCCTTTTGGTTTTGGAATTTTCTTGGCTCTTTTTGCTTATAAGTTGGTATTTCTCTACGTCTGCATCATGGCAATTTCAAATCCTAATGCTGCAATCTTGATTCTAACCATTCCTCATCCTAACAAGAGGGTGAGGGTTGATCTTTGTTGAGTAACGGAGTTATGGATTGAACCTTCTATTTCAAACATGTTTATTGTGTTCCCTCGAGACTCTTCTATGATTCCCCTCATTTTTCATCAAGAAATTCTCTTGGAATGGGGGAATAACTTTCTGATACGACTCTCTTTTTCTGATTGGGAG
This sequence comes from Pinus albicaulis, assembly GCA_034641835.2. NCBI lineage: Eukaryota > Viridiplantae > Streptophyta > Pinopsida > Pinales > Pinaceae > Pinus > Pinus albicaulis. The sequence goes on from JAXQQM020071785.1 coordinate 368,061, forward strand.
TGTTATTGTTTCTTCTAAAGTTGGTTTTGGTTCGGTTTTTTGTTTTGGTAACTGCTTGTGAAAACCATCTTCTACATCATTTGTTGTAGTCTCTCCACATTTTTAGATAGACGGTCATAATTGGGATCATATGTAGAAGCTACGGTATCATCTCTGTGGATCACCCTCTTCTTAGCTCTCGATCTTGCTCTTTTCTCAATCGAGTTTGCCTTTATACTCCTCTACTCCTTTCTACACGTACTCCAATGTGTTGTACTCTTTGTCCCCTAAGCTCATAGGCCATGTCGACATCAAATCCTTTGGGGTATTTCGCTAGGGCCATACCTTTGGGAGGTTTCATGTGTGGGGGAAGAGCATTGTAAATGTTGTTAAATCTCATTGTGTAATCATGGACACTCTCCCCTACGTTTCTTTTTAATGTTCATATATTATGCTAGGAGTTGGCGAGGGTTGGCCTTAAATTCCCATTTGTTGATGAAAGTTTGATATAGATCTGGAGATCATTGATGCTACCGAAGTGTAAAGCTTTTTGAACCATTTCTTCACATCACCTCTAAGCTGCGAGGAAAATATTCTCATTTTGTGTATCATCATCTATTTCCATGTAGTCGAAAATAATCCTCCATTTTATCTACATGTCTAACGAGGTGTGTTGGACTCTTTTTGCGGTGAAGTGTGAGATCTTTGATTGATAATCATTGGGTAAGGGTACTAGAGGTGAGGTAAAACGAAAGGTGCATGCTGAGCTGCCATGATGATGTTTTGATGGGGTAAAGGATTGACGGCGTGTGGTATATGGATGACAAGGATATTATGACCGGCGGAAGGGAGTGATGAGCAGATCTAGGATGAGTGAGCCCCCAATTTTGAAGGAGGGATTAATATCGAGGTGTAGATGGAGGATTTCTCTTGTCCCTGTGTATGTGTTTACCACTTAGGGGTGATAGTGAGAAGCTCGAGGTCTAGCTAATCTAGAGGCAACTTTGAATGACCCTAGTTACGGGTAAAGAGGTTTGTTTGGTAGGTCTAGGTCATAAAATAGGTACGATAGAGCTGTAAGGTCATACGGAGCAGAGTTAGCTCTATGGATATGGGCGGAAATAGTTGGTATTTTAGGTGTAGGAGATCTCTTGAGGGTGCTCTCGGGGTTACCAACTATTTCAGGTGGGTTTCGGGATTGGGATAAGGTCTTCTATAAATGGTTACGAAAGCGAGAATGTTGTTCTCCAACAAAGTGTTTGCTTAACCCCTACTTTTTTCTTCTATTGGGGTTGATGTTGTTATGGAGGAGTTTGGTCTCCCGGTGCGTCTTATGTGAAACCAAGATAATCGAGTGAGGCCTGCGATCACCATTGGAGTCTTTGATCTTTAAGGAATTATGGAGTCACTAGGTGGAGGGTTTAGGATGTTTCTAGGGGTACACTGTCCACCACGGTGCTAACGTGAAATATCCCTTTTCCGAGGCTATGTTAAAAACACAACAAAATTTAACCGAGAGATTGTTGCGAGGGCATTAACCGGATATGTCACCTCTACGAGAGGGTGAGGATGCGGAGGCTACCTAGCCCTTTCTAGACTCTGCAATTTCAGAGTATGGGGTAAAACACACAAGAGGTAAGTGGAATGTAAGCGTAAGTGTTTCACTACCAACCTAACCCGAGTTCCTAGGTTTCTAAGGCTTTGTGATGTAGTAGGATGTAAATTATGTCGAAACTCCCCGGTGGAGTCACCATTATATTGGGGTTCCCATGTTTTCACTAGGGTTGTAAATACCAAAAGATGAGACAACATCAAAACCACTTTCAGATCTCGGGATCTGGCCTTCACGAGGTCGGAGGGATCTCTCAATGATATGTCAAAGGTATGTGACTTTGAAGCTCAATGTTAAGATGTTAGGCTAGTTATAAGGCTCGGGGGTTTGTTTGTTTTCTTGATGGCTATCGGAAAGAAAGATTCAATGTAAGACTAGGATGAGCAAAGGAGGAAAGAGGGCGAGAGGTGAAGTATTCCGGGGAGACATTCAAAACCATTGTGGAGAATGCTGGAGTCGGGGAAAGGATTTTCACGCTACTCGATATCGCGAGGCTTTCAATTGGGCTGAGTCATACTAAAAAACATTTGGATCTTAAAGATGATTGTGTGATATGGAATGGTAGGAGAAGAGGAGACAACACGAATTCGAGGCTACAAAGTTAAAATCCGGCTGGTTGCACAAGGATCCTGAGTGGACGGGGCTAACTCTAATCGGAGTGTTCCCAAATCTTCCCGGCTAAATTCCTAACAAGAAACATCTAAGAACGAGATACGTTTAATTCATACATCGGAGAGCGCGGAAATAACATCCACTACCTGTCAGTTAAATCATACGAAAATCAATTCTTAGATAACACACATTCGGAAGAGAAACTTGTTGATGGCAAGGAGAGCGAGAAAAATAGGGTACCTAACAGAGGTAAATCCTATGCCAATATTCGATGCAAGCCGAGTAGAAACGAAATGAAATGAATTAAACATAGAAGATAGGAAAACATCACCGTACGCTGTAGATCGGGATCCAAAGAAATGTGCTTGTCATATTAAATAGCAATACCCGATCCAGTACAACATTGCCAATAGTGAATACTGGAGTCTAAAATCATATTCACTCGGCCTATATTACAACTTTACACGGAGATTGTGTCGCATGAGAAACTAATTGCAATTCTGCGATGGCGAGTCTCAGCAAACCTTTACAACAATTTCTTCACCGAGTTTTATATCATAAGAAGAGGCGAGGGAGGTAGGTGAAGCACTAAATGAAAGCATTAAAGCACTGAGAAAAGAAGGAGGGGCTGAAGCCCATTCTGTTTTCAATCTCTACATCTATCCACTGGTACCCTTTGGAACTACGAGTTTGACCCTTTTCGGCTCCCATTTTACTTAAGGTATGGCCTTGACGTACTGCGGCGTGATGGTATTGCGCTGATGTCTTTGTGGGTGAATAAACAAGCTGGTAACAAAAATGGAATGGTATGCCATATTGGTGAAAGAAACGCTTTGATAGGTAGAGGTACGTACATCAGGGCGGAAAATCTCCTGGAGACACGGCGTGGAATAGACGCGGTGGGCAACCGAGTCCTTCCGCGGAGAAAAAACATTTTGCTGATGCGGAGAGCCTTTGTCCATGTAATGAATTTCCTGCACCTCACGTCGGTGAAAACCTTGCCATTGTATTCATATTGTGTATTAATGGCGGCATTTTACCTCTATACCTGCACGGAACACGCAAGGCTGGACTCGAAACACAAAGGCGATGAGAGGGTGGAGGAAATGGTAATGCGAGCGGTGAGTGAGCTCGATGCTTTTAGATGGAATAAACGTGAAAAATGCATTGACATAGTGAATAATATGGTTGGGCGGGAGAATGCATCGTGGGCACGTTCGATTCATGGTGTGGAAGCATAGTTCAACGACAAAGATCAATCGGTGGAGTGACATATGAGAAATGGGAAGAATGAATATAAAATGTTAGATTTTAATGCAAAACGAAAAACTTTAGACTATGGAGGAGGATTTGAATGAAATGCAACGAAAATGCATATGAGGTGGGACCCATATGGAATCGCAATCGCAAATCGAAAGCGAGGATGGGGGTGACACATTTTGAAATTGCGATTGTAATCGGTGGTGGGAGCGCAAATTCGAGTGCTTTAGTAGTTGGATTCGGAGAGATTAGATCAACGGTTCTCGTTCAATCGAGCGAGCGCGATGGGGGATCGGGAGTGCAATCGCAATCGCAAATCGGAGGAGGGACGGGGGTGACACATATTAAATCTCTGGTGCTATTAGGTGGGAGGAAGAGCGATTACCATTGGATCGGCGGGGAGGGATGGATGTCGGGATGTGATCGGGGAGATGGCGGGATCGGGGATCGGAAGATGGGGATCGCGATTCATCGCATCGCAAGTGTTTGCGATGGGCTGATGCGAGGGAAAAACATAAGACTTGTGATTAAAATGGTTTGTGATATAAGCGCGGGCCGTCGATGCGGGAGGGGAAAGGTCCACGGTTTAAAACAAGTCGCGGACTTGTTTTAGCAAACAATCGCATCATAACTTTTATAATGTTTACTGAAAGGATTTTAACGCTTTCCAGGCAAATCTTCTGATGCGATTAGCTCTCAAGACTTGAGCGCTCGATCTTAGCACACGGGCATGTGTGGGATGTGGATTGGGAAAGTCGTAGAAAAGGGGGTTAAGGCCTTATAATAAGGTCGGAAAGTGGGTTTTTATCCCATTTTTAATGAATTTTGAAGGTTAGAGAGGGTAACGATAGGGGGGTAGAAGGGGAAAATGGGAGGCAAGGGTGGGATTTCATGAGTATTTTTGGGGGAATTAGGAGGTAAAGAAAGTGGGGGACTTGTTTGGAAAAAGAAAAAGGATAAAATGGGGAGGAAAAGCTGCCCGGAGAGATACAAGGGGTGAAATAAGGCCTTTTTGAGAGCAACATTTAGTCATTTCGATGCGAGTTCATTGAGAGCGAGATTAGCAAGGAAACCGGTCAAAGGCAGGGAAAATAACAAGACCTGAGGGATGATGCGTTTTCAAGAAATGCCTTCCTTGAAGGCTTATGTGAAACAATCTAGCCCCTTGCTTGCTTGCCAAGGAATTCATAAGGAGCTAACATGCTGGCAGCTCCACTTTGATATTGAGTTCATAGTTTGCCTATGCAAGCTCTTATAGACCAATTTTTCTTTCTAAAAACCATATAAACTCGGAAAAACCCAAAAATATTTTAGATTGGTATATGGCGGTGGACCATAAAACATTTTACCTCCAAAAGAGCTAAAATTTCCACTTAAAGGTGACGGCTCTCCCGCGGCCTCCCGGAGTAGACCTAATATCCACTCTAGTCTTTGTAGATCCATTTGGGGAATGCGAGAAAACAAAATCATCTTCGTTGGTGGACGAGAAAAAATTTAAATCATCCACCTGGCGACTCCACAACTCTCAAAAGACCAAATGACTCCCACTTTGTTAGAAGACTGCGCGGAGAGGCTGGTTGAATAGACACGGTGACCTCTTTCTTGATTTACAAACATGATTCCAAGAATACAACAAAGATATGCCCCAATGAGTAGAGATCATATCCGTGTGTTTATGTGCATAAGATGCGGAGTGAATTGGGATGACAACTTTGCCTGGCTTTTTCAAGGTGAAAATTTTGATGATCCTTTGTACATATCATCCAAATTTCATATACATATATGGAGGTTGAAAGTTGAATGGCATGAAAGATTGCTTAGTAGAAAATGTTCATGTTAACATTAGAAGGAAAAGCTGAGGGATTGGTATGAATGGTTGAGATACTGGTAGTTTGTGTTTCTTTCAAGGAGACTTGAATATGTGTTTTATGAGAACTATAAAGGAAACACTACATCATTATCTGTGGGGTGAAATAAATTATGATCCATCTCAAAAACATCACCCAACACCTTATAGACAATGATGAGAATTTAGAAGAAATTCATCACGAAGATCTTTTAGTGCCATTCATGAATTTAATATCTTATTGAAAAATTATAAAAAATATAGATGAATCGGTTAGAGCGGAAGAAATCAATCGATAAATAAAGGACATCACTCAAGGTATCCCTCGAAAACCCAAATATTGATTCATCACCCCTTATAGATGAGGCTCAAGAAGACATCCCGGCCCTCGAAATCGGTCTTCCCAAGAGACATCGAAGCTTGTTGTACTCACGTTCAAAGGAACATAGAAACATTTTCCCCTTTGACGAGAAAAAGAGATAGATCGGACTATTAATAAACGCTAGTCTCCAAAACTTTACTGAAAAACAAATACTCTTGCCTATTCACATAGAGAACTTGGTTGTACATGTGGAAATATCTTTTATAGATCGGAATAAAGAAGGACTTCTTTCGATAACCCGGTATGTTTGATTGGTAGTATTAATTATATTTATGATTTTCCTAACTTTTATCTATCTAGTGATGAGACTCCCCAAACGAAAATTTAATCTTGCGGGACCAACGTTAGAAAAGATTTATGGGAGGAAGATCGAGTTCCTTCAAAGAAGTGATAGGCCGGTCGAGACTGTTGTAATGCTGCGAGTGAGAGAAATTTGTGAAAGCATGGAAGTAAGAAAAGATGCATTGGATCTTTTTCTCTACTTCATCTCATATCATCGGTAATAGTTTCCATTTGATTGGGAATCAACAGAGGTCTTTCGGCTCAAAGGTTGAGGAGGAAAACAATGAAGAAAATTTTGAGAAGCGGAGGTTGAAAACCGAGGAGCCTTCTCTTGAAAAAAGAGGAAGCAATTGAACATACCCACTGCTCGGGGAATATAATAACCTCTTCACGGAGAATTCAGCCCATTAAATTAGAATATCTTAGAGCTACAAGAGAGACCATGCTTGCCAAAATATGATGAGTCCTCTAGTTCGGGTAATAATGAAAGATGAGGAAGTTTTCTTTCCCAAGAAGATCTTTATCTTGATCTAGTGGAAAAAGAAGAGGTAATCCTTGTTGAAACCTATATTCCAAAAATTTTCAACCGGGTTAAGAGATGATGATGCTTCCGAGGGACGGGGTGAATATATAGTTCTCAAAGGCGATGCCTTAGAAGCGGGTTATCTACCCGGACATGGAAGGAGCCAAAAAGAAGATAGTTCTCATATTTTCTTTGTTGATCCTATGGAAGAGTGTGTAGAAGGCCCCAACTAGCTCAAATTATCAAGCATGTATCCTTTGCAAAGAGCCAAATGCATGAAAATCTATCACCTTTTATGATAGCCTTGGTTTTCAATATTAATCTTCAAAATGAACTATGGTTACCTATGACTAGTTGCCAGTTCTCTATTCCTTTTTGTCATTACTCAGCTGGCTACATTTGGCACTATTCTATCATATAAAACATGTAAATATTCCAAGTTAAGAATGAGGTTATATAGGAATGTCAATAAAAGCTCATCCTTTGAGCATTTAGTTAGTTCTTGATTTTTTCTTGAAAGACTATGAAAAATTCAAAAAGCAATAGAAAGAGAAAAGAGGCAGGATTATGTAAGCCTACGAAGAGCATGGCCCACACGCCAAAAAAGAGAAATAAAATATGGAAGTGTGCAAGCTCGGATGCCACTCCTAAAAAACACACTTCTGGTTAGTCATACGAGCCTAATCATGACTAATTAGTTTTCAATTTTACGGCTGATAAGGTTAGTGAAATAGATTTTCCAAACATCTTAATCTTGGCTTATCAATTAGGTAGATTAGGATAAGAAGAAAAGGGTTCAAAAGCAAGCTCAAAAATATGAACCTATGAGTTTTCAGAAAAGAAGAATGGCTCTAATACGTCCAAATCACGAGCCAAGGATAGAGAGCAAAGCTTGGTTCTAATATGCCCAAAAGCTTGAACAGTGAGAACAAAGAGAAAGCGACTCAAATAAGCCTCAAAATGAGAGCTGAAGAAAAGTGAAAGGATGTTCTTAGTTTTCCAAAATCTTAAGCCTTCACCATTTTGCTTTGCTCTACAAATTTAGTCTATGTGCAACATGTTTTTATACCATAGGCTCGGTAGCAAGTTATCTTGTTCAGTCCTAGCTTGTCGATTTTTAAATTTTTTGTCTTAGAATTTAGAGAGATAAAGCTGCGGCTCAAGCAGTCCACAATCACGACGAGGTGTAGTTGGGTAGAGAAGCTTATGAACTCAGCCTGGCAATACGAGGTTCATGGAGAAATAAAGAGTGAGATTTAGATTAGGTTTATGTTTTCTCAAAAAGAATAAAATGTTTTTTTAAAAAAAGGTTTTCCAATCCAAATGCACTGCTGAAAGAAGAAAAAAATGTTAGATCATTAGGGTTGTGTAAGTAGAAAAGCTTGTTTTGATAGAATTCCATTATTTTTTAGCTGCTAACATTGTCGAGAGAAAAAGAAGATTAGCAAAGTAGAGCAAGTTGTAGCCCAATGGATGAGGCATTGATCAATGTTCCGAGAGATGAATTTTTGAGGTTCTTGCAGCACCTCGAGGAGGCACCGCCATCCCAAGTTGGATCATTTGTGTAGCACACTATAAAATTTGTCATACCAAATGGTGGCTAAATCTTTTTTTAGCCTTCAGAAAACAATTTCATATTCAAATTGTAAAATCTTGAAGTCTTATGATGATATTTACCCTGCTGAGTTAATCTTCTCCTCTTTGTTTCCCTCTTTATCCTAAAAATATGTTGTTTGCCTAGAGAAACAACTTCTTAAAGAGCATTTTCCCTCATTTTACTTCCCATTTTCACTCAAAAATTCCACCATTTTCGCCCTTTTGTCATCATGAAAACCCCTCACGACCTCTCATTTACCTCATTCTCGAATTCTTCCCTCCAAAACCTTGCAAAATCCCTTCATAAGGTTGAAAACCCCATTTTTTTCCCTTATCGGAACCTTCAAAATCCTTTGAAAACCTTCCAAAAATCACGAAAAACCATCATTTTCCATAAGGCCTTAAGCCCCTTTTGGCCTTAACCCCCATCCCCCTCTTTCCACATATAACGGAGCTATGACCAAGTGCTAATCGCAGTCGCCACATCACACTTTCTTTTGTTGTTCCCCTTTTTCCACCTCTCCGATTCCAATCCTGCCGGTCAGCTCGCTTGACTTTGGCTACTGGAACCAACGGCCTAGATTTGTGCGCTCGCCTTTCAGCCGACATCATGCCTTGTGATTAAATCTCCACCATTGATCTCCCATACCGATCCGATGGTCCGCCCTCAAAAGTGCTTCATTGCATCACACATTTCCGCTTCACCTTCACCTCCGCCGATTGCGATTACGCGATTAAATCTCCGCCGTTTTGTTTCCCACGATGCGACGGCCGGCGCTGCGACTCAAGTCGTGATCGGCTGCATTGCATCGCATAGCTCCATCACATTGTAAAGTTCATTCCATCACAATTGCATCACAAAAATTTATCGCAATTATAAATTTGTTCGTTCCGTCGATTGCGATCCCGCGATCTAATCTGCGTCAAATTGATTCTCTTTGGTCCAACGACCCATGTTTCCCGCCAATTTCATAACTTCTCATCTCCTTTTTCTCCTCTGTCCAGTGGATCTCCACCATTGATCTTCTCGAATCCAAATGGCTCCTATTGATTCTTCCCTTTCGCCCTTGCTATATAAAAGGTGGGCCCCTCTCTTCCCCTCGTTTCTCCACAAAAATCCTTGAGAACCTTAACTTTTTTATGTTATTTCATCTCCCAACTAATATAGTTTAAAACCCATCCACGACCATCAATCTATCAAGATCAAGAGGCCATCACACCCCATTCTTCTTTGTTTCCTTCCCTTTCATTTCTTCATTTCCGCTCCTTTTTTAATTATAACCATTTATCAAAAGGAAATTAATGATCGGATAGCATATTTCACACGTCCATTGCGCGCCAAATTTCGGCGATGTCACTTGGATCCCGCATATACTTTACCCCACGGCTCTCCATCCATCGCACTCAAACCCACACCATTCGTCTTGGATCCTCCAATCCAACGGCCTAGAACCCATATGGCGTGATTTTTGATTCCTTCCCATAGCAGGTGCACAACTTTTACGCGATATGTAAGCGGTTTTGTAAATCCACGTGTTACAGATTATAGACCCATATCGCGTTCTTTTTGCAGAAAACCGCCTTGAGAGTACAGCAGCTAGCTTTGTCGATTTTTAACGCCAGACTTTGTCCTCCACAAATTTTATTTTTACTTTTAATCCATTGGTCATTGATTGTTAAGATCGGACGGCTTATATTATAACACAACCCCTTCACTTGCCCCTACCTTTGCTCCCAAAGCATTTCAACGAGCAATCTCGCGATCGATCTCTAAGATTTGATAGTCCGTTTTAATCTCACCCACCATTTCCATTCATCCCCATATTTTCTCCCAATTATTCCACGAATGATCTCGATCGTTGATTAAATCTAAATCGGTGGCTCCTGTAGCTTAACCTCCACGCCCAAACTTCCAAAAGCGGGTCTTTGCTTAACCTGTACGTGACGGAATTTTCTTAACTTTTTCTGTGTTTTTGCGGAGTTATAAAGGTTTTTCCACGGTGTTGAAAAAAGAAACAAAAGCCAAGGATGATGATCCATTGACCAATATTCACAGAGAAAGGAGAGCCTACAAAGGGTTCAAAATTATGTTTTGCCCATGCCTCATGAGCATCGGTGACATTATAAAACCTTACGTGCGCTTGCGAAAAACAACAAAAACACGGTGAGACCTTAATTATACGAGAGAGTATCGATGTCAAAGGGTGAGATCAAAGCATAAATCAGTGTTTAATGTTTTTTAACACAATTTTTGAGGATTAAGGCACGAAATTAGTAACTCAAAGGCCTAATCAAGAGCTAAAGATAGTATGAAGACCAAAAGACGGAAATTAGGCCTAATTAAGCCTAAAACATAGGATCAAAGAAACAAATTAACGGTGTTTTAGGGAAAAAAATAAGAAATCTATCGATGCTGAGAGGCTTCCATTGCCACATGGAAGGCTAAAAAGAATCTGACTGCCGAGTGCCACCTACAAACTTTCATAAATCAAAGAAGACATAGTTATTGCCTTAGTCGGTGATATTTTGTTTAAAGTGACCAGAGTTATTGCAAACCGCTTTGCTGAAGAGTTCTAAAGTCAACAAAATCTGCTAAGCGACTAAATAGCAAAGGAAACCAATTAATACGAGAGAAAAATATCGTAAAACTTCTCTCTGTTGAGCCCCTCAAAGGCCTAGAAGCACTAAATCTATATTAATGGAACAATTAGAACCTTCTTACACTCCACCTCCTCATTCTTCTATAAAATACGCTTATAGAAGACAATGTATAGGTTGGTCTCTAAATATACGATGCATGTAAATAGTTTTTAGAAAAATTTTGCTACAACTTTGTTTGTAATTGAAGATACCCTAAGTTGAGATGAGAAGTTTGGTAGGCTGAGAACCATGCGCGACTTTGATGATTGTAGCTAGTTTAAACATCAAATACAAGCTGATTTATGGGATCCTGGTCTATGTTGACGGTGATGTGTTTCTTATTGTCAGAATTGTTATTTTCTTTTTGTTTCCACTGAAATCTGTCCACTTTCTACGATAAAGGAAACTGACAAATATAGAGCTAGGATTTACTCTTACAAGTACTTTACTCTCACTAATAAGCTTTATCTTTATGTTTTCCTCAAATTGTGTATTTGAGAATGATTTAATACTGAGTCCAAAGCGGTTAAGGAATGTTGGTGAGCCCATGTCTTCTTGTCTAAACTTAAAACATTGTTCTTGAATGCTTTTCGGTTTATGCTAAGTAGAGTTGAACTAGGGAAGTCTATAGTTGGCGAGCGTCCTACGGATTTCTTCTCCAAAAGGTTGTACGAAAGTTTCCCTAAGAGTATGTTGAGAGAGAGTTTGGCTAGGTTCTTAGACTATTCTTTGTTTATCTTAAATGTTGTCTTGAAAATTTTGATAATTAAAGTGAGTGAACTAGGGAAGTCTATGGTTAGCCCTATCCTCTAGTTTCTTCTCCGATAGTTGCTTTGAAAATTTTCCCTTTGAAAATGCTGAAAAGCGGGATAGGTTCAAAGTCCTTACTTGATCTTGAGCTATTCTTAATGTTTTAAATGTTTTCCAGTAAAGTGCATCAAAAAGCGAGGCTAGTTTCAAAGTACTTAAGCACCGGTCTTAGATTACTTTTATGTATTTTCTTAAGTGCACTGCTAAAAGTAGGATTAATTTCAAAGTACTTACTTGATCTTAGGCTTCTCTTTGTTCTTCATTTGTTTGTTCTCCATTCCCTTATTGTTTCATTTCGTAAAATCAACTTAAAGATATCCTTTGACATAGATGACTTGCCCCATGGACCACTCTTGAACCTTGCTTCGTTTCAATTAAATCCTATTGTGACTCCATAGCCCAATGGATTGAAGATGCTTCTTGCCTATCTTTTTTAGTTGAATCACTCTTTCACTTTCACACACGTTCACCCTTCATTTGAGACTTCCTTCACCTTCATATATCTTTGCCCAACCAAAACAAACAAAAAAACTTGTTCTTCATAACTGGCCTAATATCATACCAAAAACCTTAAAAGATAAATCGGTCTTTGCACTTATAGAGAGCTCTCTGTCGTCGAGGACTAGATCCTAGAATCCCAAAGTGGTTCATAATGTTGTCTGCTGTGACTTTTAGTCTTGCCAATACTGCTAAAATTACATGGAACCAACATTTTACAGCTCTCAAAACTCATCAAGAAATTCGAACATTTACAATGAATCCTCATGATATATATAACAAGCAAGGAGGAGAAAAACCTAATAGAGTCTCCAGAAGCCTATTGGCTAATTATAAATGTCACGCTATTGTCCTTGAGACCTTGCGAGGCCCAGAGGCACAAAAATATCTAAAAACAAAATACCTTTTTTAGGATTTTTTAGAAAATAAATTGATGTTTGAGGTTTGACAAGCCTCTAAAAACTTTCCAAGCATTCATTGTTGACTTTCCCTCTGCTAAGGGTGCAACACTTTGTGTTTAGGAGGAATTTCCATGCCAAGGGCATAACACAGGGAAGCGGGGAAAAAATGGGTCATCTTGCGGCGGTATTTTGAAGGCCTTCCCGAAGTCGCCAAGGATCGCGTGATGGCTCGTTGAAATGCCCTTGAAGTCTAATTTCTAGATCTGCCCTCGGTTATCTTATATGACTGTGTAACCTATTCAAAAACCAAAAAATTCCAAGTACGGCAAGGCGCAACACATGTACTGAAAAGCGAGGGCAGAATGGTGAGACTGGGTGTTTGACCCTTTTGTAGGGACAAAACAACTCCAAATTATCTAAAAAGTTTGTGACAGTTTAATTTATATATTAGTGATGAGGATCTAAAAAATATAAGCCTTTCCTCCTAAATATGCTCGAAAAAGAGCATAGAACCATGTGTGCTACCCCCTTGGCCTCAAAATTAGCAAAAAAACAAAAACTTGTCAAAATTCTCCCAAATTTGGTGGACGAGTGCCTCATGGGTTTTGGGAGACACTGTAGAAGCTTGTGCCAATATCCCAAGGTTATCTTGGCTCTTTTCCTCTTTCGGTTCTTGGATCTTGGTTTGGGCCTTTTTGGAGGTTTTTCCCTTGCAAATTGATTTCTTTGGGCATAATGCTTAGTCATTCTTCTTTGTAGACCCAAGTCTTTATTTTCCTTCTCCAGCTTGGTCTCAAGGTGTATGTTAGCCCTTTCCAAGCCATGATTCCATATCATGTTCAAATTCCATAGCGAGGAGTTCATTGAGAGAAATTTGTTCTACTGAGGGCTGATTCTTCTTCTTTTTTGATTTTCCAATACTTTCTTCAACCCCATGGTTCTAGGCCTTCTCCTAGATTGTCCTTACTTCTCTTAAATCTCTTCATAAGTGCCCAAGAACTTGCTATAGGGTAGTATGCTTTGGTGGTGGTTATTTAAATATCCCTCTCGGGGCTTTTCGGTGCCGAGGCGGACGATCGGTTAGCTATAAAGTTCACAAAGATGCGCACACTTGTTCATGCTAATGTATATAACTTACAAAAGTAAGATGGAGAGTATTACCTCTTTATAGATAGCAAATCCTATGGAGAACACCATAAAGCGATGTAGGGATCCGTCTTCACCATCTCCAATTCTAGAACCTACATTCGGTCAAAACACCCAGTGTAATCTATACAACAATATAACTGCTTATCAATTAAGCTATCATATAATAAACATAAAACAATACGGATATAAGCCATTAATATCATGCTACATAGAATATTGTAAAAAAATTGTGACAACGATGCATCGAATGGACAAAACGGATACAATTCTATTGATTTATAAAAAAGGAGGATTACAACCATCGATTGTACCAAGCCCTCCTTGGTCTTCCAATCCCTCTCTCTCTTTCTCTATCTTCGAGTATGAAGATGTTCCAAGGCTGAAAGATCTCAATGAACTTCGTTGATTTTTCAAGCCTCACACTACAACAATTAAATTTTTCTCTACATATAATTAAACCTTCGACCTTAGACCAAGAGCCCACGGCTCCATTTTATAGGAGATGGAAAGGAAAACCTTGCCAACTCTTTCAACCAATTTGAAATGGGAAAGATCAAGATGTTTCCTTGTTCTTTCATGCTTTTTCCTTCCTAAGGAGTCCGAGTTATATTTTTCAAGGCCTAATAAAAGGTTTGTGCCTTTTAGTTTCTATTTTGAAGCGGCTCTTTGTGAGAAAAAATTTGGAATGTAGATCACTTTTCCACAAGATTTTTCCCTTTTCACACTCAAACACGATAACACTACCCCTTTGGCAAGACAAAGTGTTTCCCTAGTCACTAACGCTCCCTTTCCATGGCTCGGAGTGCATTATAACGTTGTCTAGCTATCTCTAGGGTGTGTTACCTTGGCAGAAATGGTTTGTCTAGGTAGTTTTCTTCCTTCCATGTTACATTCTCCTACGAGCTGATGAGGAGGTCATTTTGTCCTGTAATAGATTCCCCCTAAAGTGTGAGGTCAGAGACACGATGGTTGAAATACTTTATAACAATTGTAGTAGAATGAAAGGAATTGAAAGAGCGAGGAAAACACGAAACAAAAACATATGTCGAGAAAATATAGTATCTGTCTTGAATCGAGAATTCCCATGCTTAGTAGCTAATCAACATGATTTCTCCAAAATAGAGATGTGAATAGTATGTCCACCGATAAGTATTGTTATCCTCCTATATTTTACAAATTTCACTAGATGAGCGTGGATGTTCTACAAGCACCTAAAGATAGCATTATTTTTCCCATCGGCTATCTTTAGAGGTCTCACTTCGCCTTCATCATCCTAAAATTGACTATTTGTCACTAAAAATTTCCTATCTTTATGCCCCCTCAAAATTTCACCCTACTGCTCTAAATAAACTCCATTTTTTGGGCCTAATTTCCTCATTTTATTACCCCACCTACACCCCCATTCATCCCATTTTTCCCTTCTAAAAACCCCCTTAAAAATCCTTCCTCATTCACCATTTTCTTCTAAGAAGTCTTAAAACAATGTAAAAAACATTTTACAATTTTTTTAGCCTACCATTTTAGCCTATCGAACTCTAAAAAAGACTTATTTTGTTTTATAATAAAAACCCACTTTTGTGAAAAAATAGGCCTTAAGCCCTTGTTCGCTTAAACGCCCGACCCTTTCTACCCATGTGACCCTAAACCGTGACCCTCTGTTATTCTCCTAAACCGTTTCCTTTCTCGACCCCCGAGTCTCCGTTATCCCCACGGGACTATTCCGGCCTCCACCCATTTTCTAAGCCCCTTTCCCCTATTCAAAACAAGTTCTTCCCTGTTTTCACTTCACATTAGCTTAAACCTTCCCCCACGCCATCCTCACACATTGATCAACCCTCGATCCAATGACCATCACACTCCCACTCTTCACCCCGTCTCCCAACATGACTTTGCGCTACCCGAAGAAAGTGCTCACGTCATTACCTCAGCCCCACCTTCCCTCAAGTCTATGTCGCCCATTCGCCTAGTGCCACACGTCCCGGCGGGTCCCCCTCAGTCAAACTTGCACCTGCTCCAAGATGTTGTGCACGCTGCTGTAGATCTCATCACCCGAGATCTAACGGTCCAAATCCATATCATGCGGGATTTTGCACCAGGGTTTGATGGCCCCACTCCCACGCGAAATGGGTAGTATTGGCAGGACACGTGGCGGTTACTTTGTGGTGTCGAATTGCTCCAAGCCAAAACTGCTTACCACCTATAGCATCGCGCGATAAACCACGAGTGGTTTTTCAAAACCTCCTTCCTCCTATACGTGCCGAAATTCAAACTTCCTCGCCCTTGCTTGCATTTCTTCATAAACCCACCTCCAAGATCATTCCCCCTGCACCCTCTGATTCCTCTGCAAATCACTCCCCAACACCAAAAAACCAAAAAAATGCGGTGTTACCCCTCCCTCACTGCGAGGTTTTAGTTAATATTTGTTTGTATGTTGTAGGGTTTAATGGCATTGAAAGCCCGAGAAAAGGAATTTAAATGATGAATAACCTCCTGGATGATGACCCGAGAAAAAATGCATTATGAACGAGCCAAGGGTTTACATAATAGATTTAACCTTTCGATGTGTCATGATCATCGATGGGTTACAAACCTATATGCCATTAAGAAACCACTGCCTACACACAAGAGAAGTTACTCTGAGAGAAGAAATGTAGAAAATGAAGGACAAGAAGATTATAGGGGCTAATTGCATATTAAAGGACAAAATAGAGAATTAGCCCTATAAACATTGTTTAAAGATGAAAAGTCAAAGGTTTAAAGATAAAATAAACAATCATAAAGCGAGAAACAAACAAAAAAGAAAGTGATGCATAAATATTAAAGTTAAATCAAGGTTAAAGGCCTAATACAAAATATTGATGAATAAAACAAAGGAAGATTACCCAAAGACAACTTCGAAGAACTCAACAAAGAAGAAATTACTTCTCCAAAGACAAATTTTCCACTTACAACATTGTTTCTTTCCATAAAGGCATCGAGTGGGTTTATTACTCGGTCGGAGATATTTTAAAGCAGCTCGGTAGTTATTACAAAGTTATTACAAAGCCTTAAAGTAAAATATTTTAGCTAAATTAACTTAGAAGTTAAGACGAAGTTATTATTCGGAAGTAACTCTTTATGATAATTTTGCCTTGGGCCTTGCATGGTCTCAAAGATCAAAAATCATTAACTCTATAATAACTAACATTTAAACACCCTATCTTAGCATCACCTCCGCATTTTGCATATAAATATTGTATATGAGCCTCATTTTAAATGTAGTTCACTATGATGGTTATTGGACTAATTTCTCTTTGCTAAGCTAATTGAGGAATGCTAGAATGAACTAAAGAAAGCTCTAAGTTTCATAGAGACATTGTACATGGATGTATTGTAACTGGTTTGATCATCAATAATACAAGCACGTTCATAGCATCCTTGAGCTATATCAATGGTGAAGTTTTCATAAATTGTTATTGTTTCTTCTTATGTTTTTCCATTATGTTCATCTTTCTCTGATAAAGAAGCATAAGTTTTAGATTAGGGACTTGCTACTTCAACACCCTATTTCTGTGCTGTGTTCTTTATATTTATGTTTTTTTCTGCATAGGTTTGATTGGAAGATTCTTAATTTCCTTCTAGTTATATCTAGCTTTTTGTCTTGAGAATGATTCAATAGAGTGAAACCAAGGAAATTATGGTGAACCCATGTTCCTTTGAGTAAGACTTGAGATATTGTTTTTAGGACCTTTCTTTAGAGTATACTTATTAGAGTCTAAAACCGGTGAGGTTTATGGTATGTCCCTGCCCTCTCGAGCGCTTTGAAATGTCTTTTTGAAGAGTCTTTTTTTAAGAGTTTGTCAAAAGAAGATTAGATTATTTTTGTTTGATCTTAGACCACTCTTCTTTGTTATCTTATATGTTTTCTTTGTCTGAAAGTAGTTTTTCGAATTCTTTGGATTGTTGTCTTAAAAGTTTTCTTATTAAATTTTTTTCCAAAGAGGTTTTATGGTTTTCTCTACGCCCTTTGAATTGCTCCAAACGGTTACTTTGAAAGGCTTTTCTTGCCTAAGTAGAGCTGGAAGATTATTAACTAGCTATAGCTTTGTTGCCTTCACAACTTATTATTGTTTCATATCACAACCTAATCTAAAAGAATGCACTTGATATAGTTATCTTTCCCTATGAAAGTCCTTTTCGAGGAGTTGATGAATAATTAAATCCTTTTATGACTCCATTTCCCAATGAATTCTATGTCTTCTCACGAGTCTATTTGTTCAGCTGAAAACATTCTCTCAATCATTCACACCATTGATCCTTCAATCTCGTCAATTAATCCAACCAAACCGGAAAAAGTCCTTAACACTTCATAACTAGCCTAAAATATTAAACGAAGAGCACAAAGATATATCAATTAAACAACTCAATAGATAGATCCCTCTCTAAATACGAGGAAGGCTAGGTCCTAGGATTCAAAGAAGTTCGATGTGGCTCTGCGAGTGTTTTTTTTCCATTCTTGCAAATCACGGGGAGCCAACATAGTGGCGACCATACTGAGGGACTACTAAGTAATAAACATTTCATATTCACTCAAAACTTAGAAAGCCTCATTCTTATAAAAAATGAATCAAGTGTCAACCAAGAATGGTTCCACTGATTGTTGATGATGGACAACAACCGAGTCCTATAAGACAAGTAAAAATCCTCCACCTGGTGACTCCACTAATTCTCATTGACTCCTTTGGGAAACTTACCCCTATCATCAAAACATTCAACAATACCCGAGTCAAGAATACTTTGTGGATTAAGTGTCTCTTTTACGGTTTGATTTTTTCTCCTAAGGCTTTCATTATATCTCTAAAAGAAACCTCTACGACTTGTTGGGTCCAAAATCATGGCTTCTATAAGAATCCATACTAGATCCCATCCGACCCAAATCCTCTACCGCAATATTTGAAAATCCTGAAAGCATTCTTAGGAAGTCTCCTACATCTAAAAAATCCAACTATTGTCGGACCCATCCTAAGAGCAATTTCTTTCCCCGAAAACCTCATAAACTTGCAAAATACCCAAGTTGACTTACCTCACATAAGAATCTTATCTAGAACCAAGTCACAAATTGGTATAGACCAAATAAACCTTGAGCTTGTAGACTCACAAAAAAGTAGTAGCATGGAAGCCTCTCCTTCCACTCCTCCTGAGATCTCCATTTCCTCCATAAATTTGGCTAACTGATCCTAAATCTGCTCAACATCACTTAGGCTGGTCCAATTACTTTAGCTACACCCATACATACACCTTGTTCAAACCACTCCACTTCATCACCTTTCCCCACTTGTTAATCCTCCACTTGTTTCCACAAGTTCATGTCATGGCAACATGGTATGCTCCCTTATTCCTTCCTTTACCTCTAGTTTTTCTACCCTCGGACTATCGAGTCCAAGATTCTATTATATGATGCTAGTGGTTCTACTACAGCTCAAAAACATGTGGACAGAATGAATGACTACTTTGACAAACAATAAATAGATGATGAAAACTATTAAGCGAGAATGTTTACTCAAATTTTAGGTGGAGAAGCAAGAAAATGGTTCAAAGGCTTAACCTAATAGTATCAATGACCTCTTTGATTTTCATCAATTATTCTTAAAAAAATTGGAATCCAAGGAAACCCCCTTCAAATCTGTCGGAATACAATGATCTTAAAAGAAATGCTTGGAGAGAGTGTCCAATATTATTGCACTAGGTTCAATAGTGTTTATAATGCACTCCCTTCACAAATGAAACCCCCACAAGGCTTAGCCTTAATAAATTTCCCACGAAGTATTTGACCCGGACATGTGTTACCAATTAAGGGAAAGGGAACCCCTCACATTAGAAGACATGTGGAAAGGGGCAGAGTAAGTGTAGAAGCTAACCTAAATGCCGGAAGGGCTAGATTGAAAGAAAGAGAAAAATATTACCTTCAAAGATGAAGCTAGACCCTCCATCATGATTCCAAAATTGATATCTTGGTTAGAACCATGGAAAAGATGATGGATAGAATAAACATGAATGAGAGAGCCTATCCTAAAGAGAACCAAACAACTCCTCCAAAAAAAAATCAAAATCGGAACCAAAAAATTTAGAAGGAATCCCCCTCAAATTAGACAAAGAGGCCACCGATCGCAAGTCGGACCTCCTTTACAAAAAAACTATCTTGATGAAGATGAGGGAGTGATTGAAGAAATAGAGGAAGAATCACATAAAATTATTGGGAGTAAACAATGACGATACTATTTTCCTCACCGAAGAAGAACAAGGCATATACACACCCTATGATGAAGAAAGCCCGGAATACGAAGATTACAGACAAGGCTTTGAAAATGCTATAGTGTAAGTACACAAACAATATGACCTTAGGAGAAAAAAGAATCAAGACACTCCCAGAAAAGAAAACCTGCGAAATTTTTTTCTAGAAACAATCCTAAAACATTTCTAAAAAAGACAAGCGGAAAAACAATAGAACAATGGATGAGAGTTCGATAAAAAACAAAGAAAAAAAACACCCAAAATTATGACAAACCCGGTGGTGACCAAAGTAGAACTAGCAACTCAGCTAATGCTCCTAGTAAAACTATTTTAACTAATGTCCATAATAAAAACCAACAAGTTGATTTTGCTGAGAAAAAGTGACTAAGAAGGTTGATTTAAACATATTAAAAAGCTCAGGATATCTTTCGGCATAGAGGGTGAAATTGCCAAAATCAGGGATCCATGTTCCTCTTATTGAGTTAGTCACCCAAGATGTATATAAAACCCAACTTTTGAGAGCCTAAAACATAGGAGAACAAAATTTATTATGTCAATGTGGCTGATGACAAACACGAGCTTCTATTTTGGACCGAAGTAGAAGGAAAATTTCAAGAGGGAGGTGTCCCTCCCTTTTATGCCGCTCTAAACATCCATGATAAGATTTTTCACAATGCCATGCTTGATTTAGGAGCATCCCACAACCTTATGCCTAAAGTAGTAATGGAGAGACTAGGCCTTGAAATAACTAGACCATACAAGGATTTATACTCCTTTGATTCTAGTAGAGTTAAATGTCTAGGCCTAATCAAAGATCTATGTGTAAACTTAGCACAAATACTCAGCCGGGAGCTTAGTGATGGGAATTGTAGTGGCTAATATACCTCCCTAAATATGGCATGCTCCTTTCAAGGTCATGGGGTGCTAAACTCCAAGGTACTCTGTAGATGGATATGACTTATGCAACCATCCCTGTCTTTAGTTAACCAAGAATACTGTATATGGGAAACAAACATGAAATACATGGTTAGTAATCAAGAAAAAACCAAACAACTCCCCACTTAATTCTATTTACATAGACCCTGACTCATTTATTCTTTACAATGATGAAAATCTTAAAGAGCAAGGAGAAGTAGATGACAAAAGCCGAAAATAGGAAAAAGAGGCAAAAAAGGAGGAAAGGCCAAAACATTTTGCTAATTCAGAAAATTACACAAACAAGGAAGATCCTAGGCGACAAACTAGTCACCAACATAGCGGCCGAACATGAGAAGAAAATAGAAAATCCTCAACACAATGGAAACCATGAGGTACAAGACAAAAGCTGAACATGGTGCGGACCCTAAAAAAACAACACAATGACGACCAAAAGAAACAAAACAAAGAGGACATAAACGACTTTAATGACAAATCTGAGCATGAACCTCTTTGGAGTATGAGTTTTGATGGGTCTTGTAGCGAAAAGCTGGTTCAGGGAGTAGGCATATGGGTACATAACACGAGAAAATAACCATGTTGACGTCCACTCATACAAACTAAACTTTCAATGCACAAATAACATAGATGAATATGAGGCTCTCCTCTTAGGACTACAATTATTGAGAAAAGCGGGAGCCAAGAGGATAACTATTCATGGAGACTCGAAATTTGATTATTAAACAAGTAAATGGAGAATATATTGCTAAGCATCCAAGATTACAAGCATATAGAGATGATGTTGTTGACCTTTTGAGAACATTCACAGAATATGAGCTTAACGTTGTCCCTAGAAAACCAAAACATTCTTGCCAATGGCTTTAGCCTTTGTTGCCAGTACATGTCAAAAAACATTATGAGAAGAAAAAATACATAGTCCAAGTTAAATATAGACAATGAGTCCCGATAATATCAAATATTGGAAAGTCTTTGAAGGAGATAAACAAATAGAGGATTTCCTACGGTCAGAAATGGGTTTGAAATGATCAATTTAGACTCGAGTATGAGGAAGACTATCCTACCGAGGAAAAAATCTTATGAAGAAGAAAATCCTAACACTACTTGATATAAACCTTCTGATATAAATCACGTTAACTAAAAAACACCCATAGAAAACGAAAGGTTGACCATCGATTTAAAACAAGAAGATTTTGAAGTCCGCTGAGATCCCCACTAATATTGGTGCCTCTAGAAGAATTGTTTGACTTTAATGATCTTTCCAAAAAATCCAAAAATGGAACCCTATTTGAAACTGAAGTAGAAAGAGTGCAATATAGGCGATGAAAGAAAGGCCCAAAATGATTAAATTATCCAAAACACTACTAGCTCATATAAAACCGAAATATGTTGAGTTTTTAGAGATTTTCTGATGTTTTTTCTTGGAGTTATGAGGACTTAAAATCATATGATACGAGGAGATAATCCGAGCATAAGATACCCCTAAAATAAAACCAGAAAACTTTCGGACAAAAATTACATAGAATAAAACCCTGTGCAATTACCCACCCGGTTGAGAAAGAAATCAAGAAAATGTAGAATATCTGGAATTATAGTCCGAGTGAGATACTCGGACTAGGTGTCCAATATTGTATCCGTGAGGAAGAGAGCTGAGAAATAAGGCTTTGTATA
The DNA here is from genome assembly GCA_034641835.2 of Pinus albicaulis. Taxonomy (NCBI): domain Eukaryota; kingdom Viridiplantae; phylum Streptophyta; class Pinopsida; order Pinales; family Pinaceae; genus Pinus; species Pinus albicaulis. Next base: position 390,525 of record JAXQQM020071785.1, read on the forward strand.
GACTTTAGAAACTTAAACAAAGCCTCTTTAAAGGACAACTACCCCTTGCCCAAAATGGATCATATTTTACAAAGGGTAGTGGGTTCTAAAAGAATTTCTTTGATAGATGGCTTTTCGGGTTACAACCAAGTCTTTCGGTACATCTGATGATCAACTTAAACGTGCTTCACTACACCTTGGGGCACTTTCATGTATGTGAAAATGCCCTTTGGTCTAATGAATTACGGTGCCACATTCTAAAGAGCCATGTCTATTGATTTTTCGGAAGAGATAGGCTTCTTCATTGTGATATATTTAGATGACATTACTGCTCTATTCCAAAACAGATGAAGAACACCTTACTCACTTAAGAAATGTATTTGAGAAATGCGTAAAGTATGGTCTATCCTTAAACCCCAAGAAAACTTTATTTGGCCTCCAAGAAGGTAAACTTCTAGGCCATATTATATCACGAAGAGAGAATAATAATAGACCTAAAAAAGGATTGAAGGAATATTGAAAATAAATAATCCTAGAAACATAAAAGAACTACAATATTTCATTGGAAATATTAATTTCTTAATAAGGTTCATACCAAATCTTGCTAAACTCCTTAGAAACATAACAAGCATGCTAAAATGGGAAACGAGGAGTTAAATGGACCATTGAAGCAAAGCAATCCTTTGAAAGCTGGTTAAACAGGCACTCACTCAAACACTTGTTCTCATTAGCCCTCCGATTTCAAAAAGGATTTCTTCATTTTCTCCTTTGCATTAGAACATACAATTGCTATTGTCTTACTACGTAGAAAAACATAAAAGGATAAGACCAACCCATTTGCATTTTTCAGCAAAGCTTTAAGAGATTCTCCTTTGAAATACAATATAATGGAAAAAGCGAGGCTTTTTTCCTTGATCAAAGAACTAAAATACTTCATAGTTTACATTTTACACTCCCACATCATTGCATTTGTCCCTAGCACACGAGTTGTCAAAGATGTTTTAACACAAAATATTGATGGAAAAAGATGAAAGTGGATTGCTGTTATATTAGAATATGACTTAGAAATCAGACCCACTAAACTGATAAAGGGACAAGGACTTGCAAAACTTACGTTTGAATCAAATCTCAAAGCCTTAGATATGAATATGATTGATGTTTTAGAAGAGCAAGAAGAATGCACAACCCCTCCTATTGAAAGGGTATTGCTAAATTCATCTTGGCATGCTGATATTTTATATGTGCTCTTTTTATCCGAATGTTCCTCCTAGTTTTATCTAAAACAAAGGCAAGATTTCGAAGTTAAAAGTCATGTAAATTAGTGCATTATTGATAAATGGTAATATTGGAAAAAATGATAGTGGTGTATTTCTTAAATGTTTTTGCACGAGAATGATGCAAAGAAGATCAAACATGAGTTTCATGAAGGGGAATGTGGAGGCCACCTCTATTGGAAGAAAATTGTAAACAAAATCCTTAGAAAGTTTGGTTACTATTGGCCCACCCTCTTCTAGGATCTCCATAAAATGGTAGTTTCTTGTCACAAGTGTGAAATATTTGAAGGAAAAAGATAAATCTTACCCTTATCTCTGCATCCTATCTCATTTGAAGCTCCTTTTCAACAATGGGGCCTAGACTTCATTGGTGAAATCCATCCTTCTCCATCAGCCCAACATAAATGGATCCTCACCGACAGCTGGTTACTTTACAAAAATGGATAGATGGCCATCCCTCCTATAACTGCCACTAATCTAGTCATCATTAAATTCCTTGAAAACCATATTTTGTCTAGATTTGGGTGTCCTAGAAAAATTATCACTCGACAATGCACTTCCTTTAGATCCAAAGGATGATGGAATTTTGCCACAAATATTAGATCACATTGGGTCATTCCATGACTTATTGCCTCAAGGTAATGGGTTGGTAGAATCTTCAAAACAAAAATTCTAATAAACATCATCGAGAAGTTACTAGAGGGAAATCAAAATTCATGGCACAACAAGCTAGTACATGAATTATGGGCTAATAGGTTAACATGCAAGAAATCCATTGGAATGCCTCCCTATCAGCTAGTTTATGAATCGGATGCAATTTTTCCAACAAGCCTAGGAGTGCCAGTCATGGAAGCTAATCTAGGAGGTACGAGTTTGAAGAAAATGACATGATAAGAAGGATAAATCAGAGCCATACTGATTCAAAGAAAACAAGAGAGGAATTCTATAACAGAACACAACAAGTGCAAGAAAACATCAAGAAGCTATTTGATAGAAGGACAAAAGAATATGATTTCAACATTGGTGAAAAAGTGCTCAAATGGGACTCAGGGAGAGAAGACAAAGAAAAACATGGTAAGTTTGAAAATTTGTGGAAAGGTCCCTATATTATCCCATTTTGCCGAGAGGCAACAATGCATTTTTCTTACGAAATGGATGGAACATAACTTTTTGGAGGTCCGTCAATGGTAGGATGCTCAAACCTTATTTTCATTAGTGATGCCAAGTTTAAAGCTTTATCCATTGTATATAACATTTTTTTAAAGAAAGGATCAAAGAAAAAATAAATATAAAAATAGAAAGCAAAGAAAAAGAGGGAAGAAAAAAGTAAAAGTACAACCCCATACCCAAGAAATAGTACATACTAAAAGTGTGCAAGTCTAAATGCCATTGTGATTCAAAAGAAACTCCATTTTTGGGCCTAATTTCCTCATTTTATTACCCCACCAACACCCCCCATTCATCCCCTTTTTCCCTTCTAAAAAACCCCTTAAAAATCCTCCCTCATTCACCATTTTATTCTAAGAAGTCTTAAAACAATGTGAAAAAACCTTTTACATTGTTTTAGCCTACATTTTTTAGCCTATCGAAACTCTAAAAAAAGACTTATAAAAACTCGTTTTTATAATAAAAACCCACTTTTTTGAAAAATAGGCCTTAAGCCCTTGTTCGCTTAAACCCCAACCCTTTCTACCCATGTGACCCTAAACCCCAGAGCCCTCCGCTATTATCTTAAACCCTTTCCCTTCCCTAGACCCACAATCTCCATTATCCCCACAAGTCCATTCCCTCCAGCCCATTTTCTAAGCCCCTTTCTCCCTATTCAAAAACAAATTCCGCCCTGTTTTCACTTCACCTCACTTAAACCTTCCCCATGCAATCCTCATTGTTGATTAAGCCCCGATCCAACGACCATCACACTCCCACTCTTCACCCCCACCTCCCAACTGACTCCACGCTACCCTAACGAAAGTGCTCATGTCATTACCCTAACCCCACCTTCCACTCAAGTTTCCGTCACCCATTCACTAGCACCACCTATCCACCGAGTCCCCTCGCCAAACTTGCATCTCGCTCCAAGATGTTGTCTACACCGTAGATCCCATCGCCCGGAGATCTAACGGTCCAAAACCATATTGGGCGGGATTTTTCGACGAGTGTTTGATGGCCCCCAATCCAAGTGAAATGGGTAGTATTAGCCCTAGACACGCGATGGCCGGTTGTGGTATTGCGTTGCTCCGAGCCAAATCGACTTACCGCCTATAGCACGCGCGATAAACCATGGTGGTTTGCAAAACCACCTTCCTCCTCTCGTGCGCCGAAATTCAAAGTTCCTCGCCCCTTACTTGCATTTCTTCATAAACCCGCCTCCAAGATCATTCCCTTTCACCCCTCTGTTCCTCTACAAATCACTCCCCTACACTAGAAACCCAAAAAAATGCGGTGCTACCCCCCTTCGATAGGTTTTAAGTTAATATTTGTTTGTATGTTGCGGGTTTAATGGCGGTGAAAGACCCAAAAAGGCATTTAAATCATGAATAACCTCTGGATGACGATCCGAGAGGAAAATGCATTATAAACAGGGCAAGGGTTTACATACTTGAAATTTAACCTTTCGATGTGTGATGATCATCGATTGGTTACAAACTGTATGCCATTAAAAAACTCGCTGCACACACAAAAAACAGATTCTGTCGAGAGAAGAAAGGAAGAAAATGAAGGACAAGAAGATTAGAGGGCTAATTGGACATTAAAGTTCAAAACATAGAATTAGCCCTATAAATAGTGTTTAAAGATGAAAATTCAAAGGTTTAAAGATAAAGGACAAACAAATAAAACAGATCATAAAGAATAAATGAGAAAAAAGTTAGTGATGCATAAATATTAAAGTTAAATCAAGGTTAAAGGCCTAATATAGAAGATTGATGAATAAAACAAAGGCAGATTACCCAAAGACAACTTCGAGATAACTCAAAAAAGAAGAAATTACTTCTCCAAAAGACAAATTTTGCCACTTACAACATTGCTTCTTTCCATAAATGCATCAAGACAGTTTATTACTCGATTAGATATATTTTAAAGTAGCTCGACAGTTATTACAAAGCCTTAAAGTCAAATATTTCAGCTAAATTAACTTAGAAGTTAAGACAAAAGTTATTTATTCGTAGTAACTCTTTCGAGATATTATTGCCTTGGGCCTTGCATGGTCTCAAAGGTCAAAAAATCATTAACTCTATAATAAATAACATTTAAACACCCATTCTTAGCAGCACCTCCTCATTTTTCATATAAATATTTCATATGAGCCTCATTTTAAATGTTGGTTACTTGATGGTTATTGGACTGATTTATTGACTAAGCTAATCAAGGAATACTAGATTGAGCTCAAGAAAGCTGCGAGTTGCATAGAGACATTGTGCATGGAGTATTGTAACTGGTTTGATCATCAATAATACAAGCATGTTCACGGGATCCTTGAGCTATATCAATGGTGAAGTTTTCATAAATTTTTATTGTTTCTTCTTATGTTTTTCCATTATGTTCATCTTTCTCCGATAAAGAAGTAGAAGTTTTAGATTAGGACCTACTACTTCAGCACCTTATTTCTTTTTGTGTTCTTATATTTATGTTTTTCTTCTGCATAGGTTTGATTGGAAGATTCTTAATTGCCTTCAAGTTATATCTAGCTTGTTTTCTTGAGAATGATTCAATAGAGTTAAACCAAGGAAATTGTGGTGAACCCATGTTCCTTTGAGGAAGACTTGAGATATTGTTCTTAGGACCTTTCTTTAAAGTATACTTATTAGAGTCTAAAACCAATGAGGTTTATGGTATGCCCATGCCCTCTAGACTGCTGTGAAATGTAGCTTTGAAGAGTCTTTTTAAGAGTTTGTCAAAAGAAGATTAGATTATTTATGTTTGATCTTAGACCATTATTCATGCTATCTTGTATGTTTTCTTTTTTTCGAAAGTAGTTTTTGAATTCTTGGATTGTTGTCTTAAAATTTTTCTTATTAAAGTTTGTCCAAAGAGGTTTTATGGTTTTCCCTGCCCTTTGACTTGCTCCAAAATTACTTTAAAAGGATTTTCTTGTCTAAGTAGAGCTAGAATATTCTTAACTCGACTATAGCTTTTAGCTTGCCTTCACAACTTATTATTGTTTCATATCAAAACCTAATCTAAAAGAATCCACTTGATATAGTTAGCTTTCCCTATGAAATTCCTTTTAGAGTTGATGAACAATTGAATCTTTTCATGATTCCATTTCCCAATGAATTTATGTCTTCTCATAGTCTATTTGTTCATCTGAAAACATTCTCTCAATCGATCACACCATTGATCCTTCAATCTATCAATTAATCCAACCAAAACTAAATCAAGTCCTTTAAACTTCATAGCTAGCCTAAAATCTTAAACAAAGAGCACAAATATATATCAATTACATGCCTCAATGAGAGATCCCTCTCTGAATCCGGAAGGCTAGGTCCTAGGATTCAAAGTGTTTACGATGTGGCCCTTTGCATTGTTTCCATTCTTGCAATCACGAGGGAGACAAAAAGTATAATGTGAAAGTGTCCGTCCAATAGGATCAAGCGAAAAGTTGTCTCCAAAAAACAATATCACAACTTGGGGGAGGAAACATAGTTTGTAATGGTGTAACTCTCGACCCAAGGTCTCGGTCGCCACTTCACTAAACTGCATATTTCCAAACATGTGAATGAATGAGTAATAGTCGAACATGCAAGAAATCGTCTAATTACCGATAAATAGCAAAAAGCTATTAATAGATGCGAGGGCGGCCACCGATAATGATGATGGTCCTCAAGATGCACGTGTACAATCTAGCGAGTGTGAATAAAAGGATTTGATGTAGAAAACTCATAGAATCATTCAATTGGGAGCCAATAATGAGAACCCCCAACCAAACACAAGATGACCTGCCATTGATTTCTACTAGTATACGGGATACCGACATGTTTCGGATCAACTTCCTAGATAAGATGTTGAAGTCAATAGGAAGAGATCTGTCAAAAAGGTAGGCACCGAGGCATCCTACATAAATTATCACGAAACGAGAAAATATGATTTTTTGCTGATGGAAATAATCAAGAGCAAGTGGGAATAATCGATGAAAAAATAATTTCAGTCATATGATGGCTTTGGTTGATAGAAGGAGCGATGAGTGTAATGATCCTTTTTCGGGAAATTCAACAAGGTGCTCAACGAAAGCTTGCTGTATAAGTAAAATTGTGCAAAAAATAACGCAGATCGGGACTTGTTTCCCCTCATTTGTATGTTGTATGACACTTATATATGTAGTTTCATCATTATTTTTAGACTCATTAAACGAGATATCCCAAAAAACTTGACTAGCTAAAAAGCACCCAAAGAGGAAGGTACATAGACAAAATGCAAGCAACGCTTCAGGGGAATTGTGCAGTTCTAGCATATTTTTAGAGGAGATCAGCAAGGAGACTTATATTTCAGTTATACAGTAGCAAATAAGCATTATGATAAAGCCCTTTCATTATACGGTAGAATTCATGAGTCAATACAACGATAAATCTTCGAAGAAAAGAGCGGAGAACACATGTATATTTGCAGAAATGCTTCAACAGCATTTATTTTTTGAGGAGCTTCAGAGAGCTGGAAGTTACAACTCAGATCTAGGATAGATATGTGGATGAAACATTAGATCTATATTATATCTAGAAACCATATATTTTTCTCTTCAAGATCCACTTGGAATTTTGTCAAAAGCATGCATGAATAAGAGTAGATGCGAGAAACAAGTTGCGGATCCGAAGCCTGCTATAGTAAATTTCTGAATTTAACATTTCAATTACAATGGATCAGAGTCTGAACAGAACATATATTAGCAAGCTAATACACGGATCACCAAGTGGAAGGCAAAGCCCGTACAAGAGATCTTTGATCTAAACTATAGAGCAAGACACCACGCAAACCCTCATACAAAAATAATGCGATTTCCTCAATGGGATAGTGTTGTAGCTCAAATGACACAGAAAAAATACTGTAAAATTGCAAATATGAATTACAATAAGTAGAGACACTCTTTTAGGGAGGTTAAATAACACCTTCCATGAGAAGAGGCTCCCAAAAATACACTAGATCTCTGTGAGATCTAGACTCCCACTGCTGCTGCTCACAAGACGGCTCAACCCTCAAGATGAGAAGCGTTGTAATGTAAGATGGAGATTGGCCTCAAGCCTAATAGTGGTTCAATACAACAAACTTTCCTCCTTGAATCCTCAAAGGATGAGGTGAAATCCACGCATAGGAATTCCAGATCCAATCCTCCACTAAACAACGAGAGAATGGTATTTGTCTAAGCGAGAAAAATACTCGTAAATATGATCAATCAACAAACCTCTCTTGCTTCCCTCCTCCTCCCTTTTATAAGATGAGAAAGCCTTTGCAAACCCTAAACTACCTTGATGAGTTAGCCCTTTTTCACATGAGAGGCTTCCCTTCTAGAATTGCATTGTCCCTTTTGGAGATGCAATGAACCTAGACAACGCTGTTGATTTGGTCAAGGTTGACCCGGTCTTTAACTCAAACCTCTTTCACACTTGCAAGTGATTATTTACATGGCTCTGATTTGTCTTTGTTCACATGGGCATTGATTTATTCGAGACTTTTTAGGAGTTTTACATGTCCTCCTTTATTCATTTATTAATGAGATAGAAATTAAAACAAAATTGAATGTTCCTCTTAGCTAAGGCTAAGTGGGAACATTACAAGTAGATAGACGGGGATCCTCGTGAACAATAGAGAGGCACTCTAATAGGGTACTAGGCGAGCTTAGGCTTAATGAACACCAAAGAGCGTTAGGATTCACCCAATGCGAGAACACTAGGGAGATGAAGGCTAAACTCATAGATGGTAGGGTTTGACTAAATGCGTAAGAGTTTTTTACGGGAAGTGCCATGTTCAAGATTTTTGTGCTACCAAATCGACCTTTATAAAATGTAACAAAAGAAGTATCCATTTTGTCCAAATTTTTTTCCTCGTATGATTAAGTTTAACGAGTCCAGACGGGTAAACTCGGTGATTTTTTCATATTTAGAGAGTACGAAAAAACATCATAAAAGACAACTCCGAGTGGGTACCTTTGTCATGTTTGATAACCGGAGCACGATGAAGGGAGAATAGTAAGCCCCGAAACAATTCATTTTCCATGAGTTAGGCCGTTGAATCCGGAATAGTGAGAAAGCTACTGTTTGATGGACATCTACCTCATTTTTGTTATGAGTACGAGGAGACGAGTAAACTCAATGTTCTTTGTGAAATTTTGATGAGTCCAACAAGGAAAAAATTGATGCTCTCTGTGAAATTTTAACGAGTCACACGGAGAAAAAACTCGATCAATTTTTCATGTTTAAAGAGCTTTGAAAAATATGAAAAGAATGGCTCATATGTCTCTGTTGTGGTATTTTAATGAGAAAACTGAAAAAGGCAACTCGTGTTTTTTTTTAAGTTTTACGAGCTAGAAAAAGTTCCTAAAAATAAAGCTCGGTGCCTTCGCATAAGTTTAACGAGCCCGAAGAAGAGGACTCGAGGGTTTTTCGGATTAACGAGCAAGAAAAAATACCATAAAAAAGAATGCTCGAAATTTCTTGATCTGTTTCTCGTCAATATAACGATCGATGTCGGGAAATTTCTCGTAAGACCAAGTAATCACATCGCGGAATTCCTTAAAAAGGGATGTGAAGCGTTCAATTTCCTTGGGATTGCAATCGGCTCCAATCTAAATTTTTTTCCATGATACCCATTTTGACCAAGATATCAATGAGCATAGTCTTGAAATATTTCCCATGTTCCCTTCCGAATCGATAGTTTGAACAATCGTGTAAATGGAGGAACGATCTCGAGTGGGTTAAAAGATGGGATTTGAGTAGTGATCGCATCCGAATCGAAACATAGAAGCGCGATGGTGGAACTCTCCCCAAGGTAATTCTTCTAGAGACATGATCTCTCGGAATAGCTTCGTATCGTAGGTAGGACTTCATTGAGAAGATCCTTAGAAAGAACCATTATGGGCGGGAGGTTTGTACCATTGGTCGAAACCATAGGCTGTGGAGGGTTCGGATGTAATTTGGATGGCTTGATAAGGCAATTCGGCTAGTGAGATCAGACATATGATCTCCATAGGAATCAATGTTTGAAGGTGCCGGTAGGATCCATGGGTCGATAGAGCCATCCAAAGTGGTGGATATTGTTTCAACCGTATGTGGAACCTCGAGCAGCGAGGAGAGGAAAGACAACCCATCGAGGAAGATTCCTTTAGAAGACCAGTACCAATACTGATGTATGAGTCGAGAATGCCTCCTATTAGGGGTGCGATGCTGCTTGGTAACGTGGCATAATCGGGGGTGCAAAAGGATAATTGATCCATTGTGACTATTTTTCCCATCCAATGGAAAGAGGATGAGTCGAAAAGCGAAGAAACAATGGCGATCATTGCGTACGACCAGCTGCGACCCAGACAATAGATTATAGTCGAGATGACGATCTACGACTTCTATTTCAACTGTTATCATTTTTCCCACTAAGGGAAATGGGAAAGCTAGAAAGGTAGCCTTTTGGGAGGAAAGTGTGGCCATCGAAAGCTTTAAGGGAATTCGACGAGCAGGGGACAAAGTAGGAGAACCCAAAGCGAGCCGACAAGTAGTTGACATAATGCGAGGTCGAAGCACCTTCGTCTATGATAGTACGATGGATTGGTCTCCCTTTTGACATGACTTGCACCTGGAATGAAAGTTGTTGTGAGAGGTGAGGCTTAGATTTCTCCATGTCAAAGATAGCTAGCGTAGAATCTTGGGGGTCAATTCCACCGATTGATGAAAGCAAAGCTTTCCTCTGTGCTTTGAGCAAGATTTCAATACCTTGAGAGCGAGACATAGTTGATGGTGCTGTGCCGGACATAGTTGATGGTGCACAGTGCCAAATCTTATGCAATGTTGTAGTTTTGGGTGGCACGTGCAGAGGTGTTATGAGTCATGCATTGAAGTGTCCCTTTGGGGGGACGAATCGCGGGGTTAACGGCGGGGAAAATTTTAAGGATGGAAAATTATTTTGAAGTTTAAAAAATTGGCGAATCTCACTAGTCCCTAATATGCAAACTATAAAATTTTTATTGATGTATTAGTAAAATTATTCAAATTTATAGTGATATTATATATATTGTCTATATAATGTTGGCGATTTTAAGGTAAAATAATTTTATATTGTAAAATTTGGGCGAATCATTTAAAAAAAATGGAAATTAGCGAATCTTTTTTTGAAAAACCATGGAAAAATTAGCCCACTGCGAATATTAGCCCCTAAAATTTTCCATGGTCGACAGACACGCCGTTCGATATGAAAATCCTTGGGGCGGCGGTGGATTTGAGCTGGTACTAGGTTCTTGAGTATCAATGACGAGATTTCCATAGATTTTGGCTCATGTCTGGAGTTCAAAACTTTCTACGCCATAAATGGTGGATAATCCTTCATTGGAAGGATGTGTACCACCATTTCCCCTTTGCGGGGTTGTGGTGGTTTTGCAATCATGTGTTGTTGTTGCTGCTATGGATTAGGGAAGGGATTATGAAGAACGACAGGGTGTCCTCCCGAGAGTCCTTGTTTGTGATAAAATCTGTGCATTCCTACGGGCCGAGGAAATTTTTATGTCAAGTGGTCGTCCGCACAGATTCTTCAAGGAAATTTCATGGGTTTCTCCTTCCCTTTGTCGGTCTTATCATCATTTTTCTAATTGGGATTATTCGATGATCCGACTACTCTTAGAAGAAAAGGTATTTTTCTTGTTCTTCTTGTTTTTTCCCACTAGGTTTTTGTGAAATTTTCATAGAATTTACCTCGGTGGTAGGAAGAGTAGTCGATTGGTTAGGGGATGGTGGCAGTCGAAGATGGGCTGGGAGGTTTGCCCACTAGGATGTTTTATGGCTACTCAGAGATTACACCAACGAGACCATCGGTGTGTGATCTAGGCTTCGAGTAGCGGGAGGATACAGATTACAGGGGGCATGGGGGAGTAAATCATATAGCATGCCAGATTGTGAATAGATCAAATCTAAATGCTATGCATGACGAATGGATTGATCTTTCGTGACCGCACCAAACAAACAAATGTCCTTAGCTAGGGTTGGTAGGAGTGACTTACAAAACCAATTAGATAAGAGATGATCCGAGATTGGTGCTTTGACCAGCCTCCTCCTACATCTCCATTCATGAATGTGATCGGAGATGTGGGTGGCGATGTCTTTGCACGGCAAGGTTAAGAGTTCCATGCCGGTTTCGTATCTAATAGGTAATTGGAATTTCTTAAGAAATTATGTAGCTAAGGCACCAAAAGCGTTGATGACACCACGTGGTAACTCAATGTACCATTTGGCGACATTGCTGTGAGCGTGCAAGGGAAAAGTCGAAGACGGATACTATCATCCACCATGGAGTTAGAAAAAGACCGGAGATGAAAGGTGGTGACGTGCGTAGCCGGATCATCCTCTTGTTTCTGTCAAATTTAGGGATGTCGAGATGGAATCTTGTGTGGTACTGCGAGGCAGAGTGGGTTGTGATTGATGGGATCATTGGTCACTTTGTAGATGTTGGGTATGTCTAGAGCTGCCAAGAATGGAAATTACGTTTTCGGCCCTGGATCTGTCCAAGGAAGTATTGGTTGACTATTCGGACCATAGTTTCCGCCCATCAATGTGTTACCAATAGGATAAGTAGGTCTTTGTTGATAAAAGTTCCCCTACGGGTGGGGGTGTAAGGGATGTATGGTTTGCTGTCCATAGGGTATATTGTGCTTGTGGGGGCTAGCTGTTGGTTGCCCCCGGTGTAAAAATTTTTCCCCCTTGTCCAAGATGGATTTTGGGGGTTTGTTTGCCCATATGGATGCAATAGAGCTAGCCTAAAGGCATGCTTCTATTTGCATAGTTAAGCAATGGCATAGACCCTACACAGAAATTTTTGACCACTCAAAGGAAAAATGTTAACAATAGGTTGTCCTATCTTCTGTAATAATTGCGGGGGGTACCGAAGTGCCCCCGTCATGCATTTGTTGGTGACACTACCCCCTAGCATGGTGGCTAAGGGTTTTGAACTTAGCAAAGGGTTCCAACCGAAAGGGTTGCTAAAAGGAACCAAAGTAGCCCCCACTCATGGGAGAGGGAACCATGCGTCTCGATGTAGTCACCGTAGGAGTAGATCTCAAAGGACTCGGAGATCCAATAATATTTGTGGTGACCGTAGTGTTGGGACTAGGCATAGGCTAGCCTACGGGGCTATTTATTATTGGTGTAGAATTGACTACGGCGGGGAATATGGTGGCGAACTCGGGTTGGTTTCCATCGGCACCAACCCCATGGGTGCTTGGTGGTGAAATGGATGTTGGTGCAATCGAAGACATATCTTGGCTTGGTGTAACTATGAGCTGACACTGGCACCGATGGATCGGTGAGTGGAGGATTGCAAGGAGGTACAACTCCTTCCGTAAAAGGATCCTTTGGAAATTCCGTGAGATACGGTGCTATGTGAAAATCAGGGGTTGTCACTGGAGACTGCTCTTCCGAAGAAGGCACGGGCTCACAAGACTCGACTCCTCCTCCGGTGTCAATGGAGGGAGACCTTGTTGTCGTCAAGATAGACAGCGAGGTCGAAATACACAATGGTGAACTATTTATTTTCTTTAGAAAATTTTAATTATTTGTGATGTATTATAAAGTCTCAATGATAGTAACCATAGACCTAAAAAAATAAAAAATAAAAAAAAGACTATCTAAAATCAATCAACAAGACGACCAAAACAGGGTGGCCACATGTACGAGTATTACCATTTGCTAGAGATTAAACTCGGTATCACAATAACATACGAGAGAGGGTTAGCCATAAACACGGTTACGGTTACTCTAGAGAGTTCGCCCAAACCTCGAGAAATAAGGTGTAAGCACTCTCGTGAAGAAAAGTACGCTCCCAAAGACCGAAGACGAGAGTAGGTCCGTCTGTTTTAGGTACCAAGACAACTTGTCCCGAGTCACCTCATGTAAGTCCCTAAAAATTTTGGGCCACTAAAGATACCTCAAATCACAGACATCATCGGGGGGGTCACGGTCGTAGACAAGCATGCTTTGTGGGCAGAACACCTAGATCCCCAATCTAGTTCGACATCCTCGAAGGGAACCCCAATATATAGCATGCCCACTGAAATGCACTCGAAGGTGGGCTAACTTCTCATTCACCCCTGGTGTTGTCTCGTGCTTAACTCCGGTGGTAGTGGAGTCGTCTCGATAATATGAGTGCGGTAGGATTTCACTTATTAATGAATCGAGTCTCAATTTTTGAGATCTTTGGTGATTTTCTCACTTCTCCTACCCCAAGATCCTACCCTGAACTACGTTGGTGTGAGCTCAGAAATTATATGATTAATTTTATTATCGTTTGATTCTTAGTGTACTTTATTATTAGTCTTATGAGAGGGGGAGTGGACGTATGAAATATGATGAGACTCGACTCTTAAAACCATGCGGAAATATGCTCTAAATATTCAATTCAATGAAGAGTTTTTTCTACAAGGAGAGATTTTCTTTCAACATCCATGCACCAAACATTCAAATAACACAGTTCAACTTTAAATATTCGTACATCTATCTATCTTCTCTTAACAGCTTTTTTAACCAAAAAATTTTCGGAATGAATTCGACTAAGTTTGAGAAAACTAAAAAAAATTCTTCTTCAAAAAGTAGATGTGATTGACATTAACTCTTTTAAACAAGAACAAATGATCGAAATGCTAGTGGTAAAAAAGAACAAAAAGACAGAAATTCTAGCTGGTAAACAAGCACATGGATCTAGGAAGAGAAGCTATTATGATGGCCAAGAACTTCACAGACCAAATGGAAACACAACAAAGGTGTAAACAACATATTTTGGTTGGGTAACGTATTTGCTAAAGCAGAGAGGGTACAATGCTCGAAAACACTTACGGGGGAAGAGTTAGTTAGGGTAAAGTTTCACAGATGGCTAAGAAGGGTCTAATCTTGACTCCGTGAGCTTTTGAGATGTTTCTTGAGCATATAAACTAGTCGAAGCATTAGTGAACAGAAGGAAAAAGGTAAAGTGATAGGAACAAGCTGGAAACTTGGGGTTTCATCCCCAGTGGAGTCACCAATTTCTGCTATAGGGTAATATTCTTGGGTGGTGATTATTAAATATCCCTCTCGGGGGCTTTCCGATGCTCGAGGCGGACGATCAGATTAGTTGTAAAGTTCACAAAGATACTTGCACACATGTTCATGCTAATGTATATAACTGAAAAAAGTAAGATGGAGAGATTACCTCTTTATAGATAGCGAGATCCTATGGAGAACACCAAGCGAGCGAAGTAGGGATCCTTCTTCACTAGCTCCAAATCCAAATCACGCAATCGGTCAAAACACACGTGTAATCTATACAACAATATAACTTCTTATCAATTAAGCTAGCATATAATAAACATAAAAATAATATAGATCTAAGCCATTCATATCATGCTACATAGATGATTGTAAAACAATTGTGACAACGATGCATCAAATGGACAAAACATATACTATTCTATTGATTTATAAAAAGGAGGATTACAACCATCGGTTGTACCAAGCCCTCCTCAATCTTCCAATCCCTCTCTCTCTTTCTCTATCTCCGAGTGTGATGATGCCCAAGGCTGAAAGCTCTCACTTCTTTTGATCTTCAACCCTCACACTACAACAACTGAAATTCCGTCTCTACATATAATCAAACCTTCGACCTTAGACCAAGAGCCCACAACTCCATTTTATAGAAGATGGAGAGGGAAAACCTTGTCAACATGTCAACCAATTTGAAATGGGAAAGATCAAGATGTTTCCCTTGTTCTTCCATGCATTTTTCCTGCCTTAGGAGTCCAGTTATATTTTCGAAGGCCTAATAAAAAGGTTTGTGCCTTTTAGTTTCTATTTTGATCTGGCTCTTTGTGAGAAAAAACTGGAATTTCTAGTCACTTTTCCACAAGATTTTTCTCTTTTCACACTCAAACATGGATAACGTTGCCCCTTGGGAAAAGACAGAGCATTTCCCTAGTCACTAACACTCCCTTTGCATGGCTAAGGTGTATCATAACATTGTCTAGTTGTATACGGGGTGCGTTACCTTAGCGAAATGGGTTTTGTCTAGGTCATTTTCTTCCTTCCATGTTACCTTCTCCTACGAGGCGATGAGGGAGGTCATTTGTCTGTAAAAAAACTTTCCTAGTTTCACTTGTGTCCTTTGGGCTTCTTTCCCGGGCTTTGAGTGCTCTAGCTTCATAGATGGCTTGTTGGGCACTCATTTTCTTGTTTTCCATTTGATATAAATGAATCACATCCTTTGCTCTTTCCAATTCAACTTATAGGTTTTTGATTTGTGCATTCCTGTCTTGGAGGAGGGAGTTTGAAATTATTGCTTCATTCTCCTCATCACTGTATATTTGAATAAGTTCAAACTCCCTTTCTTCTTCATGATTTTCCTCTTCTTGTTTTACCTTTTGCTTACCTTTGTCAATCTTCTGATTTGAGGAGGATGGCATGGCCCCTTGCCCTTTTGAGGTAGCAAACACATGCCTCTCTCCTCTTTGATATGTGAGGGGGAAAGGTTTAACATGTTCCATTTTCATATCTTCATAATTGGTGACCTTAAGGCTGCTTTTCTTCTCATCAATGATATCTACATTTGTGTCCTCTTCATTTTTGTTCTTGACTGTCTTCTTGAGGCAATTTTAATTTTCAACCCATGCTAGCATCATTGTCCTAACCTTCACTACTATCAGCAACCTCTTGACTGACCTTTGGGTTTCATGGGGTCACATTTGTCACTATTATTAGGGCTATAAGTCATCATGTTTTTCTTCATTACCTTCATGATTGTCATTAACCCTTTCTTGAATTTCTGCACCATTATTATCTTCATTTTCATTTATCTTTGTTATATTTTTTTATCATTGCTTTGATCTCCATCATCGCCCCTTTCTTCATAACTACCTCTATCTTTAAACTCTTGCCTTTTCAATATCTATTTCTTCTTCATTAGTCTTTGTCTCCTCTTGTTCTTTTGTCTCTTCATCTTCATAATCCACCCCTCTCTCTTGATTTTCATCATTTGTTTCTTCTTCCACATTGTTTTTCCCACTTGTCTTCATTGTTTTTTCCCACTACCATTTCCTTCAAACTCTATCTCTTTTTTCTTGGCTCTGCTACTTCCATCTTTGTCATCGCTCCTTTTATCACTTTGCTATGCTCATTGTCTTCTTCATTACTCATTCCTGTCTCTGTATCTTCATTGTTTTTAGCCTCTGTATTGTCCTCTCTTTCACTAACCTTGTCTTCATAATCTGCCTCTTCATTTGCTTCTTCTTCATTGCTATTTTACGTGGGGTCATCGTTAGATGGACCTTCATTACTTTCTTCATTTTCCTCAAACTCTTTGTTGTCCCCTGTACTATCCTCATTGCTTTCATTTTGATCACTTTGTCATGATTTTCTACATCTTCTACCATGTCATCTTCCTCTTCATCCTCATTTGGCTCCCTTGCCTTCTTCTTCTTCTTCATTGTTATGTTCATATCCTTTGTCCTCATCATCCTATTCATTATCTGCCTTATCATTTGTGTCTTCATCATGACTTGTCATGGTTTGTTTCCTCATTACTATCACTTTTTGCCTCACCATTTGTTTCTTATTCCCCACTCTATTTTGTTTCTTCTTCATCATTATCACTTTCTTCACTTTCATTTTCCTCTTATTTATCATTTGTTTCTTCCTATTGACTCGTCATTTTCCTCTTGGGGAGAGGATTCATGTGTGGATGATGAATCATGGTCGATGGGGTTTGATGGAGGAAGGGAGGAATGTAGATGAGATGATGAGGGTAAAATACGTAGAGGAAGAGGGTCGTCGATTGGTGAAAACATCATGGGCGATGAATACTTACCGTGGGATACCCTATTGCTCTAAAGCGATGCAACACAATCATTTTGATAAGTGAATGCTGAAAAAGACTTGACATCTATTGGGAAAGGAGGTCTCTTTTGCACAATGTATGGCATCTTATCAATACTTCTATGAAGGTAATAGAGGGAAAATGTAGCGACTCGGCCTTAGTGAAGTGCATGACCAGGTCTTACATGGTAGGAATAAAGCCTAGAAAACCTACCCTCACAGATGAAGTACTTCATGATGAGTTTCATGAAGGGTGCATATCTCTCCAACATATGTGGAAATGGAAAAAATGGATTTGAAATCAGCTTGGTATCTAGGTTTTAAGAATGGTCGATAATGGCTTAGGTATAAATTCATCTGCTTGAACCATTTTTCTCCCAAGCAAGGTATCCCGAGTGGCCATGGCAATTGTATTAGTGGTCAACTCAAAAATTCACTCCAATTAGATGCACTTGATGATCATGGAGGTTGAGGATGAAAAGCCTAGCCAACTCGCTGTGACTTTGGACTCTTTGTACTTTCTCCACGAAGTCAAAGAAACCTACCTCTTGAAAACATGCGGCTATTGTAGGTGAGGCTTTCAATTCCTTAGTGTTTATAGGCTCAAACCTGTTCACTCTCCCACCCTTTCTCGTTTTTTCCTCTAGGCCTTTGGCCTTCATTGCCACTATCAACATTGCCTTCTCTAAGCATTTTATCCTTTACTCGTGTATTGAAACCCAAAAACCTTGGAAAGCTGTTTATGAAAGGATATGGAGAGGGCAAGTGATATGATAATGAGAAAGACATGTGATTTGAAAATTTGGAGGGGAAATGATGAGTAAAGAAGGACACCTTGGGCCTCGGTGTGTTTTTGGTATGTAGGTGGATGGATGTTCTTTAATCGAGAAATGTTTTTTAGCATGAGGACCCAACTTTTACTTTTTTTAGGGTTTTTTTTCCTTTACATTTATTGCTATGTTTGACTTTTTTAAAATAGCATGAGAGGGGTCATAGGTAAAAATACCTCTTAAAAATAATTCATGAGGTGCAAGCAAATAATTTGAAAATCTTTGAGCAATTTGGATGGCATGACCTTCTAAATAAAACCTCCCGGCTAAAGAAAAAACACATAGGAGCACAACATGGGCCGGTCGAGTGGCTTTTGCACGACCTGCACGTAATAGTCGGGTTATCAAGTGGCTCTTGCATGCCCCTCGCATAGCAATTGAGCTTTCGGGTGGCTCTGCACGTGCTTGAACGGACCAACGCGCAACATCGGGCTATTGGGTGGCTCCCTGCACGCCCTTGCGCATAGCGCCCGAGCTATCGGGTGGCTCCCGCATGCGATTGAATGGATTTCTCCCGGAATTCCCATACATGTAGTGCCCGGGCTGTCAAGTGGCTCCCGTATGTGGTTGAATAGATGGCTCCCTGCACATCCCTATGTGTAGCACCCGGTACGTCGGGGAGTGGCTCCTTCACGCGGTTGAACGAACCAACCCACAACGTCGGAGGCGAGGCTCGGGCACTGTAGGGGTGAGCGGGGGTTCGAGCTGTCGGGTTTTTCACCGCACGTAGTGCACTTCCACGATGCACGTATAGCCCTATTACAAATTATTCGAGTGCACACATAGGTGCATAGCACGTCTTCTCGAGCGTGTAGCGCAAGGGTTTTTATCGCGAACTCTGCCAGTTTTTGATTTCTTCTCCTTTGAAAGATTTCTCTCCTTTGTGCAAATGAAAAATGAGTTGAGTGGTGAATGATGATTCATTTATATCTTTGGAAAAAATAAATTAAATCTAGAAAACCACCTTTTCTAATGTCTTTTCATCTCTTTGCTTTGATATTTCCTTTTCTTTTTGCAAGTGGTGAGTTTAAACAAAAAAAATGACCTTTTGGTAGTGTGATTTGAAAACATAACCCTTTTCCCTCTCGGTGTTTTTTGAGAATGATATATTTGTTTTTACAAAGGTTTGTACATCATGCCTACTATGTTTTTTCATTGACCACTTATGTTTTTTTCGTAGGTGCCATAACACAATGTTTTGTTTTCTTTGTGTACTATCCCCGAAAAGGGAACAAGCAACAATACAAAACAAGACTACTCAAAAAATAACACAGTTCAACCAAAACTAAAGTAGGAGGCCAATATGGAGGCTCAATAATGTCATTTATATCAGCAAATTAGAGTTATATTGAAGCCCATACATTATATAATAGTAAAGAAGAAGACTTTACATGAAGAAATGATAAAAAATAAGAGGTTGCAACCATATGATATGATTGTACAAGCTTTACTGACATTATTTTTATTAGCTGAAAAGAGATGTAGGTTACACTTTATATCTAGAGCAGATATATGTACAAAAAGATAGATCTATATTAGATATGTACACTATCGAGTCTCCTCCTCAAATGCCCCTTGGGGTTTTCGACAAAAAAGTGAAGTACATGGAGTAGATCCGAGATCTAATGCGGTAGATCTCTGAGAATGATTCAGAATTTATGAAAGCAAATAAATTAGTATTTATATTAGATTTGAATATAACATGGATTAGATCTGTAATCCACGGATCACCACAGTGAAGAGTAGATTCCCGACACTAGAGATCTCTCCTCCTTGATATGCCGAAATTCCACGTTATTTTCTCACTTGAAAATAACATGAGTATCTGGAAGATGGACTACGCTATAGGCTCTAGAACATGATGTGGCCTCAAGCCAAGATCTGAAAATGGGCTCTCCTCGTCCAATACTCTCTTGCCAGGGGGATAGAAGGCTTTCCCACTAAAAAGAGGCACTAGAATGGCCTAGATCTAGGTAGATGTAGCCTCCACTTGATGCGACTTACAAAGACAACCAAACCCTCAACAAGATCTGCATTGTATTTTGAAGAAGAGCTTGGCCAAATGCTTGATAGTGGTCAAGAAATGCAAGAATCCTCAAGAGATTCTCAATGGAAGAGGTGGGATTCCCGATCAGGAACACCCAATGCTAAACAACACTATTCTCTGCTAAACAACCAAGAGAATAAGAAATTTCTAAACAGAAAATAATCTTCAGAAATAATATGTTCATCAACAACCTTCTCATGTTGTCCTTGTCTTCCTTTTATAAGATAGAAACCTTTCCAAACCCTAAACCATCTCAATGATTTAGCTTCATTCACATGTGTAGCCTCTAACTAAAACTACGTTGTGCCTCAAGGAGGTTCACTCGTATCTGAGACAGACATTGTTGATTTGGTCATGGTTGACCCGATCAAATAGCTCAATCCCTTTCACACATAAGGGTGTTCTATTAAGATAGCCCAGATTTGTCTTTGTTCACATGTGGCATTGATTTATTCATTGTTTTTAGTAGTTTTTTATTGTCCTCATTTACATATTTATTCATGCAACAAGAAAATGAGACAAATTTTATATTCCCATTAGCTTGGGCTAATTGGGAATATTACGATCCCTCCCCCTCCAAAATGTTGCTTGTCGTCAAGCAAGCTGATAGGGTGAGTGTTGCAATACTTCTCCTCCTCCATTGGTGACACCATCAAGAATCAATCTTTCTTCATAAGCTAAGTGTTCACCAATCCAACCCTCCATGAACTGTTCCTCCAAAGTCATGATAAGATGTATAAAATCCATCCCACAAGGAGTTAAGAACTCAAATGAAACAAACATGGCTGAACCAATACTTTCCACGAAACATGTAGCATATGATACATGGAGAGCCTCCATCCCATGTGGTACATACATGCCTCCCATCCTTCCTCCATTCATACCCATAAAAAGTACAACTATATCATAAAGGTATGGAAGCAAAAACTACATACAAGAAAACAAAAATTTGAGCATGTAGAGGTGGGTCATAGTCCCACATATGGTACCCGACATAGTACATCTCCCGCCTACGTCGGATCAAGGTGTGGTAAGTGTTTTCCCCACCACTTACTTGTTGCACATGTCATCTCACCATGGCTGAAAGCGGGAGATATGTTTGGTGCTTTTGGGAAGCACCCATCATGAAAGAAAATCTCCCTTTCCACATCAAGGGAGTGGCCAAGTTCAGAATTTTTAGTGGCCAAGTTCGGAATTTTTAGTGGCCCAACAATTTCCATGAGATTTACTTGATACATTACTCCTCTTAGGAGTCATGGCCTGCATAAAAGTGGTAAAAGAACATGTAAAATTAGAGAAATAAACTTGTTTTACATGATCGGATCCTTTACCAACAATGCCTCTAATACACATGGAGTTGTGCATGGATCTTTCTCCTCTTTCAAAAGAAGGGAAGAGATGGCTGAAATGACTCTTCTATAGAGTCCCATGGTTGCCCCAACTCCACATAGTTTATGCATTCTTGAAAATGTTGATGCAGTTCCTCCTTCAAGCCTTCCCAATCCAAACTTCTTATGATGATGTTGTAGATCCTCATGGAATGTATGTGGCTAAAACATAACTCTTTGTAGGCTCATTGTAGTATCTTATACTTGAGCTTAGAAGCTCTAGGCAAGAAGATCCTATCATGATGATAGATGACCCCTCCTTGGACTAAGTAGCCCTCTTCATGTAGTTGGTCATCAAGTATCATACATGTGTGAAGATCTTTGGAATAATCCACTAACAGTTGGGATTTACAATACAAAACTACTCTTGCTCAACAATGATAGCACGATGATGCATCAACAGAAATTTCTGTCATGTTTTTGATCTCCTCCTTGACATCTCCTATGCCCAAGGTGTGCGTTGGAAGGTTTCTCCTTCCATTCTTCTCCTCCCCACAGTGCGAGATCTAGAAATGAGAGTGGGTGATGATGATAAGGGAGGAATATTTCCCTCCTCCTTGAGCTTACCCAAGTCTTCCAGCATTGTAGCTTTGTTTTCAATGGGTCTGCAATCCCTCTTGGATCTAATTTTGGAGCAGCAAGTTGTGAGGTCTCCCCCACAAGATCTAAATCAGGTGGCCTCCCGAGTGGTTTTCCACTAGATAAGAATGTCTCATGTAGAAATTTCATGAACATAATAGATGGGGCTCGTGAGGTCCTTGCTTCCCACTTTGCAAAAATCCATCTCTATTTTCTATGTGGAAGTGTTATGTGATAAGGTAAGTATGCATGCCTTTGAGAATTTGAGGTACACCACTCTTCTTTTCCACCCATTCCATTTTCAAATTCTCCCAATCAATGGTGAATTTCCCTAATGTAATCAGCCATTGAACACCCAAAATAACATTGGTGTCTATTATGTCAACCACAAAGAAGTGATCTACAAAGATATAGGATCCCATGGTGACTGAAAGTGATGGGACATAATGCATGCATTGCGTTTTTCTATCTCCTAGGGACCAAAACGAGAGAATCCCTCAAAAGTATCCAGTGGGTATTGCCCTTCTTTACACAAGATGGGCATCAATAAAATTGTAGGTAGCCCCTCTGTCAATAAGTACAGAAAACCCTCTGGTTCATGATTCGAACATTGAACTCTTAGGGTCAATTACTTAGGTAATCCTCTCAAAGATGCAAATTTTCCTCCAATAGGAACAAATGCTCCATTTCCATCTCCCGATGGTGTTGGATCTCCCTCAACATTATCGGCGATTGTGACCCCTTCTTGGTTCATTATCTTCATCTTCTTCTAGATTTGAGAAGACCTCTATGTAATGTGCTTTACCCAGTAGCACATCTATGTCTAGGTACCCATGTTTATTGGAAAGTGAAGAATATATTAATTCTTCTTAAATCTCTACTGGACTTCAATATCAAGAGGCTTCTTGAATGTACTCTCCTTGGAAGGAGCAACTTTTTTCTTCCTTCCCTTTAGAAAGGTAAGAGGGCTTGTTCTGAAAGTTTTCCTTTGCTTTTGGCAAGGCATCTTGAAGGTCTCTAGCCCTCTCAATGGAATCATGCAAGGTATTGGGCTTGGTAGATTTTACCAACCAATGAATAGGTTCATCCAGACCATCGATGAACATATACACCCTCCTTGCTCGTGAGAAAAATCAGGAACCATAACAGATAATCTTAAAAAATTCAGAAATGTAAGACTTTGTATTACCTGATTGTTTCAACTTTGCAAGGCTCATGAGAGGTGCCTCTAGATATCTTCGATCAAATCTCTCCACCAATATTCTAGTGACCTCAGAATAACTAGTCACATTGGCATGACCCAATGTAGACAAGCCATGGAACCACCAATCATGTGCTTCACCTTCAAAGTGCAGACTGCAATCTTGATAGCTTCCATTTTAGGGAATTTGTTTAGCTAGAAGTAGATGTCAGCTTCTCTACCCATACTTTGGAAGAAAACTTGGATGACCCATAAAAATTGGGTAGAAATAATCTACCCATAGAGTGATGTCGATCATGATTTACGAGTGAATCCACCATCTCTATGTTGATACCTTGGTCTTCTCTTGTACTTAAAATGATAGAAATATTGAAAACTCAAGTGATATTTGAATCTCGCGATTCCGAGACTCATATACTTCAAAGTAGTCTTTAAATGATGATTTTTCTTGTAACCCTTCATTTCCCACATGACCAAAAAGGTAGGCATGGTGGAGCATTAGGGAAACTTGTAGGGCTCGATTCATGGTTGATAATTCCGATGGTGAGATATGCTAGAGATTTCTCCAAGATGAAATCTCTTAGGAGATATTTGACCCGATCCATTCTCATCTCTTTGATTTCTCTAGCAAGATCTTTCATATCTTTCAAAATATTTTTTTGCAAACTCCTTTCCTTCTTCATCACTTCCAGATTCGGGGCTTTACCCATTGTCTTTATCATTGTTTGTGTAATCAAAATTCTTCTGTCTTCTTTTTCGATACCTCATTTCTCTGTCATTAAGAGGTTCATATTATTCTAAAGACATATTGGCTTTGGATCTTCAAGAAAGCACAAGCTCGTGCCAAGATGATTGCTACGATACCACTTTGTAATATCCCCCTAAAAGGAACATGCAGACAATACAAAACAAGGGTCTGCTAAAAAATAACATAGTTAAGACAAACTAAAGTAGGATGCCGGTATGGAGGCTCAATAATGTCATTTATATCAGCAAATTAGAGTTATATTGAAGCCCATACATTATAGAATAGAAAGAAGAAGACATTACATGAATAAATTCTCAAAAAATAAGAGGTCGCAACCATATGATACGATTGTACAAGCTTGACAAGCGTTATTTTATTAGCTAAAAAGAGTGTACATTACACTTTAGATCTAGAGCATATATGTGTACAAAAAATATAGATCTATATCACATCCGTACACTATAGAGTCTCCTCTTGAAATGCCCCTTGGGGTTTTCAGCAAAAAGTGAAGTACATGGAGTAGATCCGAGATCTAATGCAACGGATCTGTAGAATGATTCGAGAATTTCTGAAGAAAATACATCGAGTATTCATATCAAATCTGAATGGAACATGGATTAGATCTGTAATCCATGGATCACCATAGTGAAGGACTGATTCCCGACACTAGAGATCTCTCCTCCTTGATATGCCAAAATACCACCGCAATTTTCTCACTTGCAAATAACATAGTACTTGAAGATGGACTCGTTGTAGGCTCTAGAACATGATGTGGCCTCAAGACAAGATCTGAAAATGGGCTCTCCTCATCCAATACTCTCTTGCCAAGGGGATAGAAGGCTTTCCCATGGAAAAGAGGTATCTATAATGGCCTAGATATAAGTATATCTAGCCTCCACTTACTACGACTTACAAAGACAACCAAACCCTAAATAGGATCTGCATTATAGTTGGAAGAAGAGCTTGGCCAAATGCCTAATAGTGGTCAAGAAATGCAAGACTCCTCCAAGAGCTTCTCAATGTAAGAGGTGGGATTCCCAGATCGAGAACACCCGGTGCTAAATAGCACTATTCTCGGCTAAAACAAACGAAGAGAATAAGAAATTTCTAAATAGAAAAAAATCTTCGAAATAATATGTTCATCAAAAACCTTCTCATCTTTGTCCTCCTCTTCCTTTTATAAGATAAAAACCTTGCCAAACACTAAACCATATCAATGATTTAGCTTCATTCACATGTGTAGCCTTAAGCTGAAAGCTTGCGTTGTGCCTCAAGGAGGTTCACTGTATCTAGACAACATTATTGATTTGGTCATGGTTGACCCTGAGTCAAATAGCTCAATCCCTTTCACACATAAGGGTGTTTTATTAAGATAGCCCAGATTTGTCTTTATTCACATGTGGCATTGATTTATTCACTTTGTTTTTTAGGAGTTTTTTATTGTCCTCCTTTACATATTTATTCATGCAACAGGGAAAATGAGACAAAATTGTACATTCCCATTAGCTTGGGCTAATTGGGAATATTACACTTTGTCATTCTTTGCAATCTTGACAACTTCGAGTCACTTAATCAACAAACTCATGAATTTCTTGGTGTTCCATTTTTGACACTTTGACCTTATGATCTCTTTCCTTTGACCATTTTGATGAAAATTGATTTCGCATTTGAAAGTTTTGTCTCCCTCATACTTGATACTCTTTGTGATTTCTCCCTTTGCTGTAATGAAAAAGTTTTTCCTTGACAAACCATGTAAGTCACCTTGAACATACCTTTTGAAAAACCTCTTCTTTGTCATGGTGGAGGTCCATAATTTTCATTTTTAATGAAATTTCAATTCATGTTTGGTGATGTTGATGTACTTCTATCCTTGTGGCCTTTTTTTCATGTACTCCTTGTTTGGGAAACACCTTTTAGCCAATCAGTCATACAACCCCTGATTTTATTTGTTCATAGGCCCTCTTGTCTCTCTCTTTGTTGTGAATGTTCTTTGGGATGATTTAACCTCTTAATTTACCTCTCCTTATACTGATGGCCTTCTCATTCATTCCCGGAGAAATGTCTAATATGGGAAACTATCTTTTGCAGAGGTTGTGCTTTGACCAAGGAGGTCCTTTCTTGAAGACTTTTTGATACCTTTTGGACAATCATGAGCTCACCCTCCTTTTCATTTGATTTCATCTTTGGGCACATGTAAAGAAATGAGTTTAGAAAACCAAAACAATGAATAACCTAGGAGACCCTACATGACCTATTGGGAGGCCTTATGGACTTGGCCTTTTGGCTAGAAACTTGACTTAGGGTTCTTAGGTGTAAAAGCAGATTTTTGACAAACCTTTATGCATTGCAATCCCGAAACTGATGACTTTGATTTATCTAAAGAGCCTAGAATGGTAGCTTAAAACTACCAATGCTTGAGGCACTTGGTGAATAGGGGAAAATTTTAGGCTACTTGGAAATCCAAGGTGTAAAATAGAAGGGTTAAGCAAGTCAAAACGAGTGGTAAGATCGGAGGTGGCAAACATAGTGAAAATGAGTGGAAGAAGCCTCATGATTGGTCTTCTGGGAGTGATAGCATTAGGGGAATTTTGAGGTATAAAATGGGCCTCCTAAGGAAATTATAAAATAATAGTGCGAATAAAAAAAATAAAAAATAGATGACATCATCAAATTTTAGAGGAAAAAAGAAAAAAACTACTTTTTTCAACTCGTATTTTAAACTTATCTCCCAAATGGGTTTACCCAAATTTTGAGCGGGAACACTCGTTGCATGCATAATTTGATTTCTCATCAAGGCGTACCCATGTTTCATGTTTTTGATGGAACATGCTACATGAAAAAATGAGAAATACATGAAAAACATGATTGAAATCACGTTTTTTCATGTATTTCTCATTTTTTGTATAGCAGAGTCCATCGAAAGTATGAAAGCATGGGTACTCCTTCGATGAGGAATAAATTTTGCATCCAACGAGTACTTTTGCTCGAAAATTCGAGTAAAAACTTAGGGAGATAAGTTGAAAATACAAGTTTAAAAAGTAGTTTTATTATTTTATTATTTTTTAATCTTTTTACTTTTTTTACACTAAAAATGGTGAATCATCCCCCATGGTTGACATCATCATCTTGAATCCTATTGGTTCTTATAAATTTTATTTTGGTTGTACATTTTTTCTTAGGAGGCCCATTTTAGACCTCAAAAGTTCTCTAATGGTTGGCCATGCCTTGATAGAGTAGTAGAACAATGTGTTAGGGTCCTATAAATATAGGATTCATAATTTTGAATTGACTTTTGATAGTCTTGTAAAATATGTACATACCTTAGCTTTCTACAAGTTGTTTTCCCATATTTTGAAAAAAAATATCAAAACTCAAAAAGAGGGTAAAAAGTCCTAAAAAGAAAGATCAAAGGACTTAAAAAATATAGACCCTGAAAGAAAAAAGATGAAAATAAAAACATGAAAGTGTGCAAGTCCAAATGCCACTGCTTTTTACTTTTTTGAGAATGATTATGGCGAGTGTCAATAAATGCCATAATCCATGATGAGTTATATTGCATAAAGTTGACTTTTCATGTTTCAATTTCCATGTTTTAGATAGTGAATAAAGTTTTGTCAAACGAGTTTAATCCCTGAAAAATCGGTAGATAGGTAGATAATAATGAGGAGCTCATCGGTTTAATCTGAGCCCTTGGATGAAATAAGGTAGAATTATATAGTTTCATGCTTTCAAAAGGATAAAATGTTTCAAGGTAGCAAGCTTAAATGCACCTACTAAAAGGAATAAAAAAATGTTAGAATAATGTTAGGTAGGTAGAAAGAAGTTGGGAAAATCATGTAATATTCATCACCGGGAAAAAAATCACTAATTTCCCTTCCCTTGTAGGTATTCAATATTCTATACTTCTAGTCAAAGAGCCTCGAGCATTTCTCTGCGACTTCGTTGGGACCCGAGAACCAAGGCTTGATGACTTTGGATAGTGGAAAATGTTGAATTCTTATGATAAAATCCCCTTTACCATTATTTATCCCTCATTCATACATTTAAGTCATCTTCATAAGTAAAGAATCCTTCTTACTTAATTAAATTTAAAATCCCATTTAATTTCTTCATTCATTCACAAAAAATACAAAAACCCTCAAAAACACTTTATCCTAAGTAAATTGGTGAAATGATGAAATAATAAGCTGCGATTTTATTTATTCAATCTACTTGGTTATTTAGTGTATTTTGTGTATTCCATTTCCCCTTGTCATATTAACTTCTAACTTTCTTTATTAATTCCCTAAAAAATACCTTATCCTATCTATATAATTCCCTTTATCTAAAATACCCCCCTAAAACCCACTATTATAAAGTTTTTAGACCAAAGTTAATATGCACATGCTAAATTGAAAACCCAAATAATACCCCCTTTGGTCTAAAACTAACCTTAATCAAATACCCCGCCCCCTATGGTTATATACCTTTAAAAAAAAGTCTAAAACTATATAATAAAATAAAAAAATGTGAATATCACTTTCATACATATCCTATGCATTGAATGCCCAAAAAATATTGCCCATCCCGTGTTTATCCCAAGTATTAAGACGGAATAAAGTTTGTTACAAAAAAGTAGCCCCCCACGCCTTTGTAATATACTCATTAATCTTTCCCCTCATCACCTTTTTGCCCAAGGTTTTACCACTATGCAACTAGGTTTTAATCCATTAAATGGTTAAACCTTTCTCGTGTTTTTCTCCCCGATATGTAATAGCCTTATGCTATACATAAATTTAACCTAGGTTAAACCCTATAATCCCGCCTCATGCCCCCCGCGCACATACATTTTAATCCTTTTTAACTATCCATCCCTCGACGCATATCATTTAAACCCCGGTCCCACATAACTTTCGACCACAACTTCTAAACTAACCCTAGCCCTTCGCTTCAACCTTTTAGATATGACGGCGCAAGATCCTTTTCGTGCTCACAACATGATCATCCACTCGAAGCCCAAACGGAAGAGAAATGGGTTGTTTTGACATTTCCGCCTCTGAGATGTGGAAAAAACACCATTCGATCACATTCATTACGTAGCAAATAGCTTACCACCATTATCCAACACGAAAATTGTTGCCTGTTTCGCATTTCAAAATCAAAAGCTGTCACCCGCCATTTGATGGGACCCGTAATTAATTCATTTACGATGGTTAAATATCAAAGTTTTGAACCTTTGATATACCATTTTTAATGGGTATTTGCACATTTCAAATTGTAAAGAGCTCTATTTGATTGTGAAAAAACCCTTTTGATCAAAATTATCCACTTATACCTGGAGAAAGTCAAAATTGATCACAAATTCCTCATTGAAGACCATTAAAGCCATTGAAACTTCACCATCAATCTGGAGCAAACTTCAAATTCAACCGCGACTTTCTAAGAACCACTGCAATCAACCAAATACCCGCACTCAAAGGTATTTTTTCGACCAATTTTAAACCTGCAAATTCCATTCAAAGCCTCCTATAATAAAAAACCAAGTTTTCAATTAAAGGGTTTTTACCTGAAGAAGTTGCCCAAAAACACCGAAAAAGAGGCCAAACCCTAGCCAATTTTTTTCCCAGAAAGTCCCGAGTCCAAAAGAATCACTTTTTTAGCCAATTTCCTCAAAATGCACCCTCTAAAGATCAATTTTGCATACGAGAAAAGGGTTTAAGTCCTTTAAATATCTTAAAAAGCTCTTTTTACGGAAAAATCTATTCAGAAAACCCTTGTTTTTGTCTTATCCGAGTCTATACCCTCCGATAAAGAAAATTCACTCCTGCAAACAATTTAAGCTTGCAGCGGTTTGTCCAAAATGACCAAAAAGAAGATCATAGTCAAGCCTAGAGGATCCAAACCTCCTAAACCCGTAACACCTAAAAGCTGTTAAATCTACTCCCAGCCCTCACTTTGTTGAATCCACTTGTATTTTTTAAATCCTCTCCGACCCACTTGTAGTTGTCTGAAGAAATTACTCCATTAATCGATATGGATTACAAGATTGTTGACCCCTGTGGTAGAATTCAACCTTTTAGAAATACATAAGCTGGTGTTATGATAAGTACTTGGATAAAGATAAAATACCTATTTGGGAGACTCATTTACCCCAATATGTAGTTCCTTTGACCCACCCTGGACAAGACCTTGTTAGATTGTGTCAAAAGCATTATGAACCGGACCAAAGGGCTATTATTAATGTTGATAGAGAGATCCTATTTACCATCACAGCGAGAATCCATAAATCAAATGCTGCAATTACCATTTGATCCTCAATTAGTCCCCCTTATCTATTGAATTTTTTGACCCGAGTTATACTTTAGCTTGGATTTCCCAAAAAGGTTTATGATATTTCAAAATTTTTGGCCTTCCCATGTTGACATTCCAAAAATAAAACCCCCCTTATTCTACTATTGAATTTCTGAAGGGTCTAGGCACATTATTTCAATGTTATGTTTTATATTGGGATACTTTACAAATGGATTCACTAATGAATCTATTCTTGGTTTTCTATCCGCCTTATCTCCAGGCCAACCCCCGAGCACTCATTTTTTTATTATGCCACATTCATATCAAATATTATTCATCATCAACTTACCAAACTACCCACGAAGGGGTTTTCGAAATACTCTTCCTATTTTTTCCACTTGTTTTTATTCTTACAAGCTGATAATTTTCCAATTGCATTGCAAAAAAATCGAATTTGAGGGTAAGCCTTTGTCTATTGTCTTCTAGACTTTCTTACTAAGGAAAGAGAATAGTGAATTCACTTATACGGATTTTTTTGGACCTCTTCATCCATCCATCCATGAGCATTTTGTACAAAGCAGAGTAGCCCGGGGTCAATGAAGAAATGAAAATGATATTACAACTATCAAAACATATCAAAATGGGAGACTGGTTTCTTTATGAAAAGCATACAGAGATAAGAATTTTTGGATCAAAATTATTACCTTAAAAGTTGCCAAAATACATGAACATGAGAGTTTTTGCATTGGAATATTTAAAGGCGATTCTAAATTCGACTCTATCAACTTCTTAGCTGCAAGGAAAAAGACTTAATTCAAGTTGAAGAATCAGGTGGGTCCTTTCATCATAAATAATAGAGAGGCGGAAAAGGAGATCTCAAAGAGACTAGTAGAATTCAAATTTCAAGAAATATTTCACTAGAACTATGATCCCCAAGGGATCATGAGCAATTTAAGGGTAAAATGTAAACTTACACCCTTCATACATGAGCCCATGCCAGTAGATTGAAATATTTTCCAATCAAGAATAATGGGTGGAAAACACATTGATAGAAACAATCACTAATACAGGGGGACAACGGGAAAAAATGGTTTCAACACAAGCCCCGGAAGTTGTAAAACAACCCGAGAGACTTCGATCAAAAGAGGCGGGGGAAGAAGGAACATATACGAGATGAAACAACCACAAAAACAAAGTTTAAAACTGATCTACAATAAAAGGCCCAAATTCGAGTTCAATTGGGAAAGAAAAGGTAATTGATGTTGAGGATACAAATGAGCCAGAGGTAAATAATGATGAGGCTACAGTAATAATCAATGAAACTCTTGCACAGATTGAAAAGGAGAAAACAACATGAAAAGATTATACTCAAATGATTGAGAAACAAAATATGGAGGGATCTTCCTCACGAGAAGCTAAGGAAAAAGAGTTAGATATCAAGGAAAAGTATAAACGGATAAACCAGAAGAATACGGAAATTAAATCGAGAGATATATTCTCAATTCCTCTAGCAAAAACAGGGGAATCAAAATAGGTTACTCGATGACCTTTGACTGTTCTACAAATAAAATGATTATGTCATTTCTGAAACCAACTACTTCAACACCAAAGACAATAGCATATTATAAAAAGGTAGAGTTTGAAGTAGACATGAAAATGTTCATGAGCTAGACCAAATTGAACTCCATAGACATAGCTCTAAAATGTTATATTCAATCGTGGTGACAAAGGTAATGAGTGCTACTAAGTTGCGGAATACTATTATTAACATGTAGGATCAAATGAAGCTAGACAAAGGATCTTTGTATGCAAAAGACCTAAGGATTAAAGCCTTAGAAGATTTAATTTTACAGGGTGGGATATGATCCCTCAAATGTTTAAGCCACAAAATTTTTGATCAAGAAGAAGAATGATGATATTGCATCTTTGAGGAAATAGCTTAAGCTTCCTCAAAGTGAGAACCCACAAACTAAATAAATCCTTCAAGAGCAAAGTGAAAAAAGAAGAGATGATGAAGCTCATCCTCAAACTAGCTGCTCAGATTAAAGAAACAAAATCTCAAATGGACCAACTTGTCCAAGAGAAGGAAAGTGTGAAAGAGACTAACACTCCTATTTTTCCTACGGTTATACCAATGATTACCACGATGGTGGCATCCATATTAAGAGAAAACGTTAGCACCAAAGGAACCACTAGCAACTGCCGGTGCCGGTGAGTTCAACTACTACTTCAAACACGAGATTCTTCTACATCACAAGTTCAACAAACGGATGGAGTAGGTCAAATTGTGAAGGTTATGGGGGAATTTTCCTTGAAAATAAATGAAATCAACGAGTTTAAAGAAGATGATTGAAAAACTTGAAGCCACAAATAAATTAACTCAAATAAATGCTAAAACCCATGAACATAAGTCAATAAGACTTGGGGAATAAATAAAGAGCTTACAAAAAGGAGCTAACATTCATCGAGAAAATTTCATTTGTAAAAAATCATCTATGTTAAAACATAGTTGAAGCCATTCATACTCAATGGCCTTCAATTCGGGTGATATATGAGTAGAGAGAATTATTTGTAGCTTCTTAGGGCGAGAGATTCAGAAGACCAAGGATGAGTTAGCGATAAGCCAACTCGGGCTTTAAAATTCATCACATTCTCGAATAGAAAAAACAGAGCAGAATTGGAAGAATTACGGGTAATGGATAGAACATAGACCATTCTATAGATTAAAAAAGGTAGTGAATTCTACAGATTAAAAATTTGATGAACTACCTAGAAGAGAAGTGTGAAACAATGAATATTTCCATAACAAAGTTTATAATAATATATACAAACTTAATAAAGAAGGGTTTGCTAGAAATTCATGTCTTCGATGAAAAACTAATGCCCCAAGAAGATTATGATAAGAAAATTAGGGGAATTTTCCAAGGAGAAATTTTGCAAACAATTGCCACAGGGCACTCCCATAGGTAAAGTCTTCCTTCAACAATTTGAAGATTTGTTCTTCCTACAACATGAGATCAAACATCTTTTTGTGTTCAAACCCGACTTTTCTAAATACACGGAAGCAAATGAAAATTTTAGAAAGCTAAAGAATGTCAAAATTCCCTAGTGAAGAGCAATGGCAAGAATTCTACAGAATTAATGTGAAAATTAAAGGTAAAATAGTGAAGAAATTACCTTGAAAATAGTCAAGAAGAAACAATGAAACAAAAGGACGATCTGCTGATTTTTTCTTGTAAAAGATATATTTTTACAGACAGCAAAACAGTGGAAATATCAATCAAAAGTGTATCGAGTTAAAGAGCGGCGTTAAAGAGTATAAGATGAAAGAGTATCAGCCAAGGCAACTCAATTGAAGATATTTTCTAGCAACCAGCAAAGCGGGACAACTAATCCCTCGAAAGCTCCTTGATTAGATAAAGTAGTTCTATTTATTTTGTATAAGAGGACAACTTGCTGATTTGTTTAGCAGTTTTACCTCTTATTTTGTAAAGATATCTTCTATTTTCTAAATATATTCCTAGATGTCTCCTAGGATATTTGTAACTACATTTTGTATAAATACTTCTACATTTGAAGTATTGAAGGTGTAATAAAATTGCTAGACTTTACTATAGAGTTTTTTTCTGAACATTGGAGGCTATTATATGTTGATTTCAAAGTAGCAAACTAGACAAAGCTAAACTGGCATCATAATTCGGGATCCCCTGTGATAAGCTGATGAGTGAAGTACTTTCTTCTTGTCATTGTTTCTTTTTTTTGAGTTTCATGCAATTCATTATATATGTTTGTTCTATCTTAATGTGTAACTAGGAATATTACTATAGGCTAGTCCTTTACTCCCCATTTTTAACTAGTTACCATTTTTAATGTTTTTATGCTGATTTCTAGTGTTAGGAATTCTTAATTGCTCCTACTCCCATTTGACCCCCTGCCTCCTTCTTCCATTTTACGGATCAAAGGATCCTTCATATTCATTTATCTTGATCATACCATTTCACCAAAAAAGAACACTTTCCCAAATCTTTGAGGGTTATTTATCATGCCACTGAATACATTTGTACCTTTTTGGCCTTGACTTCTAGTCTTTCGCTATCTAGATTTAGACTCCATAGCCCAATGGACAAGTTGATTTCTCTCTAGTTTACCTCTAAGTGATTTTTTCCCACCAAAACCTTCAAAAACAAAACCAATTGTTCTATCATAACTAGACTAAAAACATATATCAAAATCAAAGATAAATATTAAAGAGAGAGCCCTCTCTGAATTCTAGGAAGGCTAGATCCTAGAACTTGAAGTAGGCTTGTGGTTACCTCTAGTGCTCTTAGACGAAAAACTCAATTCCCACCACTTAAAAAATTACTAGAGTGATAACACAGTGAAAAATTTATCCTAAAGATAATGAAGGCAATGAGATTTCTAGAACTCACAAGATTCTTAAATTTTGTTTCTAGAAATCTAGGATAAGAATTTAGTCATCTACAAAGGCAAAAATTAGTGATGACTAACACAAACCATTTCTACAAACATGTATAAAGTTACTGCACGAAAAAAAGTTAGTAGAGAATCTTAAGTCTCTGATAGATAATTTCGCAGGGAAGGAAAAATCGATAGTAGAACAACGATCAGTTAACAAAATATACAAGAATGGGAAGATAAAGGGTAGGGAGATGCATATGACTGGGAAGATTGGTACTTATGATATTGACCAAGTTGTTTGAGATCTAGGATCAGATGTTAATGTTCTACCTAAGAAAACATGGAAGCGGATGGGAGAAAAAAAGCTCGAATGGTCTACTATTAAACTTCACATGGCCAATCAGCAGAAGATCATTTCATTAGGGAGGTTGCCGCAAGTTATAGTTACTATCGAGGGTGTGAAGGTGATGGTAGACTTTGAAGTGATACAAATTGTAGATGATACTGATACTTATCCTGCGTTTCTAGGGTTGTACTAGGCTATTGACATGGATGGTGTCATAAAGTTGAAGAAAAGGAGAATGGAATTTGAAAGAAATGGAGTCAGGGTCATCATTCCTTATATATAGAGCCTGTGCGTGTAGATGATGATATCGATCAAATCTATAAGCTGACCTTGCACAAGGAAGATTATATTAACCCAAAAGTAGATGGAAATCTTAACTAGGAGAAGGATAGCTTTTGTTTTTTAGATTTTGATGAGGAATTAGAAAACTAGCATAGCCAGTTGCATGAGGTATCTACACTATGATGTAATCATGTGACCAAATGTCTGCAATGTATAACATCTGAGGTACATGAATTACCGAACTATTATCAGTTAACTGATATAAACATGTCTATATGGGACCTTGAAAGGATCATGCCTGAAGGACAAAGATTCAATGCTTTGGATCTTGGATTGTGCGCTACACTGGCAAGATGGTGGGAAACTCGTAAGGAGAACATGGGAAATTGGGAGGAATGTGCGTGCATGATGAGGTTATAATTTGAATGTCCAACCATCAAAATGGAAGATGTCTACTTTGGCAAATATGATCCATGCAGACATTTGGCGAGATGGAATCTGGTATGGGGTGTAGAACCAAAACTTTAATGGGTCCACATGTTTATTCACACATTGGGAAAGGTACCTAATGAATGGTATTTGGAGACAAAGTTGCGCCGAGGTACTAGTGAATGGTATGAATTGACGGAGAGCTTTATCCTAACATTCAAATTTGAGAGTGGATTTGATAATATTTGCCAAGCTTTGCATAATATTCAAGAAGTCATCTTTGATACAACAAATCCCACAATCGAGTGTGCTCCACTAGCCTAGGATGCGCAATGAAAGCTATTGTGAATTGCAGAAACTTGAAAGATGAAGAGGGTGAAAAAAATCTAAGGAATATCATTATCCCTAAATCCGAGGGACAACACAGAGCGGCTGGGCCCTCGATCAACTTGCTATATGTGTCAAAGCCCTTAAGGATCAGGTAGGTGAATATTGGATCTAAAGAAAAAGCTAAGTTGGCCAAGATTAGAGACTACTAGGATGATGATACAGTAGGAAAAGTTGTCGAGTTGCTGAAATAATATCAAGATTTGGTCCCTACAAAGTTTTCAGAGCTGAAAGGATTAATTGGGGAACTTGGAGTTATGAAAATCACGTTGAAACCTAATGTGCACCAAATGAAACAACGCTCGTATAGGCTAAATCCAATATATAAGTAGAAGATTAAAGAAGATTTGGACAAAATGGTTGCTGCATACAACATTGAACCTGTAGAAGAGTCTGACTGGGTTAGACCAATGGTAGTGCAAGATAAGAAGAGCAAGGGAGAAATCAAGATCTATGTAGATTTGCACAAATTGAATGATGCTTGTGTACATGATCCATTCCCAACTCCATTCTTTGATGAAATCCTGGATAATGTTGGAGGCCAAGAAGCATATTCCTTCACAAATGGGTTTTTGGGGTATCATCAGATCCGAATTGTGCTAGGATATCAGAGTAAGACCACCTTTTCTACTGAATGGGGATATTTCCAATATATAGTCATGCTCTTTGGATTGAAGAATGATCCTCCCATTTTTTCGAACATAGTAGTAGCTACTTTCAAAGAATTTATCCACATGTTTTTGGAGGTATATTTTGACGATTGGACTATATTTTGGCTGTTGAAGAAGCATGTTTCAAATCTGCGCTTAATGCTAGATACCTGTAGGAAGCACCAAATTTCCTAGAATTTGAATAAGTGTATATTCTATGTGTTATTTGGGATACTGCTGGGACTATTGTCTGCTAGCAAGGGTTGATGCTAGATCCTGCAAAGATTGCAGTCATAGTTAATCTGGAGATACCTCAAAATGTTAAGTAATTACGATCATTATTGGGGCATACTAGGTGTTATAGGAAGTTTATTAAGGGCTATGCACTGATCACTGCGCCCATGGAAAAGTTGCTTAAGAAGGATGCAACGTTCTACTAGGATGAGGATTGTCGAAAGAGTTTTCAATTGCAGAAGGAAACGATGGTCACTGTGCCCATACTAGTTTTCCAAGATTGGTAAAAGGTTTTCATGTGCATGTTGATGCCTTCTGTATTATGCTTGGAGCTATTTTAGTGTAGCCAAGAGTGGGAGATATTAATCACCATATTTCCTATGCAATCTGAAAAATCTCAAGCGTAGAATGGAATTACTCAACCACAAAAAGAGAGGGACTGGAAATGATGTATGCACTATGGAAATTATGTCACTATCTGTTAGGAGGCCATTTTAAAAATTTTACTGATCATTCTGCTTTGAAGTACTTTTTCAATAAGCCTGTCTTGGGGGGGAGATCTGCTGGTGGTTGTTGTTATTTCTGGAATATGAATTTGAGATTATGGTAAAACCTAGAAGAATGAATGTTGGGCCATACCATCTGTCACGCATTAATGCTGGTGAAGAACCTACAAACTTGGAGGATGGATTGCGAGATGCGCAGTTGTTTGTGATAAAGGTGGTCGATGAGAATTTTCCATATATTATTCAGTTTCTGACTACTAGACAAGCACTTGAATAATATATAGTTCAATAGAAGAAATAGATTGTGGTGCGCATAGTGGATTTCACCATTATTGCACAACAATTGTACAAAATAAGCACAGATGAAGTTTTGCGATGATATGTCCTGGAGTATAAGAGACGTGCAATCCTAGATGAAGCACATGGAGGGGTTTTTGGTGGTCATTATGTAGTTAAGGAAACCACACAAAATATTTTGTGAGCTTGGTTATGGTGTCCCACATAGCATATTAATGATGCCTATTCACATTACCATGCATGTGATGTATGCCAGAGGATGAGAAAGCCCTTCCACAGATACGAGGTGCCCTTGCATCCATAGATAGCATTGCAATCATTTGAAAAATGGGCTATAGATTTTGTTGGACCTATCAATCCTCCAAGCAAGAAGAGTGGTGTGTGTTACATTATCATTGTGATGGATTATGTAACCAGATGGGCTAAAGCTAAACCTGTGAAGGATTTTACTACAGATACAACTGCATAGTTCATATTTGAGAATATTGTGACTCAGCTTTGTTGTCCTAAGATTCTAATAAGCGATCAAGGTATGCATTATTTAAATGAAACCATTGAATCATTAACCAAATAATTCAGTATGCTTCATCAGAATATCTCTCCTGATCATCCCCAGGAAAATGGCATGATTAAGACATTCAATAAGTTATTGGATACTACGCTGACCAAGGTCTGCAACGCTAACCAAAATGATTGGGATGAGCGCGCACCAGCAGTTCTCTAGGCATATTGGACCACCTATAAGAAGTTGACTAGAAGGACACCTTTTAGGATGGTATATGGGAAATAAGCTATGTTTCTGATGGAATTCATTGTCTCTAGTCTATGCATTGCAACATTCACAAATATGGCCAAAGGAGATTCTATGGAAGAATCATTTCCATAGTTGGTTGCTCTAGTGGAAGATCTCTTTATTGGAAATTATCACCAACAAGTTCAGAAAGCACGCAAAAAATCATGGCATGATAGGCACATCAGGAAAAAGGTGTTCAATGAAGATGATTTGGTCCTATTATATGACAATGAGTTTGCGCACCACCCAGGGAAGTTGAAGATGCATTGGTTAGGGCCTTATGTTGTTAAGGAAATCCCTGATGGAGGTGCAGTGTGCCTGGCTACATTGAGCAGAGAATACCTTCCTGGGTATGTCAGTGGAAGCCATCTAAAGCCATATAGGGATGACCCTGTGCCTAGAAAATTGCTATATGGCTGAAGTATCAGACCTACGTAGATGGGATGGAAGATGTGAAGAAAGGTGCGGGGTGCACGTAGTAGCTGCGGGAGGAGGTTGACTAGGTCGCAGAGGTGGAAAAAAATAGCCGTTGGAATAGTAAATTTAGAAAAGACAGCTTTATTACCTTAGATCTAAGACTTTTGTGATCCATAATGTAGATAGAAAATCTTTTGGATTAATCACAGCATTAGTATTTGGATCCGAAAGATTTTCGATCTAGATTTATTACCTTTTATGGGAGTGTTTAGATTACATTAAATGCAGGGATTTTTCCAGATTTGGGAACATTTTTTCATTTATGAAGACACATTAATTCAGAAGGAACCGTTGAAGATGCGCCACAAGTATAAATATGACCTATGGGGTCGCAATAGTTCCCTTTTCTTTCTGAGTGAATTATTTGCTTTGAGTTCTTTGATTTCTACTGCATACTTTGTGTCTATGTCTGGTTTGCATCCGAGATTCAAGGAAGAGTTGTACCCCACAGGGTTGGGTTACGTAATTCCAGGAATTATGAAGACCACACGATCTGGAGATTACCCTACATCTCCTGAGGTCACTATCGTTGAAACACATGCGCCTAAAAAGTCTAAGAATGGGAAGTCATCTGGAACAAGAAAATCCTTGAGTCATAAAACTCCAAAGTCTCGCTCCACTGCGACTGAGTGTCTGAAAAGGCCCATGAAAAAGATCCCAGAAACTATTATGGAGGAAGACAAGGTTGTGGTCGAAATGACCCCATTCTCACGAATGTTGACCTATGTCATGCCACACAAACCAACGGTCAGAATACCCAAATTTCTTGACAAAGTGAGCGAGCATCTAAATGTCGTTGATCCATAAAAACATCGTGATGGAAGGGGACATGTTTTCCAAAGTACTGCAACTCAGAATGGAGAATTGGGACATTGCAGACATGGAAAAATTCCATGAACTTGTGCTAGAACTGTGCCTTGACCAAGTTTAGTATGAAGGGGGAACAATGTGCCTCAAGCAGAAGAGATGGGTGTTGGGTCTGCATAAGGTAGGATTGTTGGACTTATTACACATCCCTCACTTTGGGTGCAGCCTAATAAAAGATATTTATGTTTGGAAATTTCTTGCGTGTGTGGATGATGACGCACTATGTGTAATATCCCAAAAGGGAGAATGCAGTAATAATTCACACAATATAAGAACTTATGGAAAGATAAACAATAAATATTAAGTGCACATCAGAATATGCAGAAAGAGATGAGCCATTTTATTATATTGGAGATGATTCAGTTACACAAGTACACAATATAGGTATATTTAGCCAAAAAGATGAGCTAGGATCCCCATGAAAACATGTATGCAATAGGTACAACGTAACTAGAGACGCTCTGCAGCAAATACTGCGTTGTCTCTTCAGCAAAATATGAACATATAGTTGCAGGCTAAAAAGGGAAATGTAGATCTACTAAAAAATTCAGCTCAGATGATTCCAAGATTCAGGATCTAGCCAATGTGATGGATTCCCAAGATAACCCAGAAAGGATTTTCCGGATTTGCAACTTTGGAAAATCACCTCCCTGGGATTTGATCCTTGATCTGCTGGGAAATACAGATCTGAAGCTAGATTTGACAAATATATGGATGAAATATGATATCATATCAGATCTATGCTTGAAGGGTTGATCCCTTCTTCAGATCTATGAGCTATAAGCTCTAGATCTAGCTTCTCAATCCTCGAATGATGATTGCAGCTGCTGCAACACAAATGCCTCTAGAAACTGCGTTGTGAGGGAGATAGAGAGCCCTTCTTCCTGCTGAAAAATGCTGCAATAAACTCTACGTTGATGGCAAGACTGATGACAATGTGAGGGAATGATCCCTCACAGGATTTCTAGCTGAAATACTAGCAACTTCATTCATCCCTTTTGATATGCAAGGTAGACAGCGTAATTCTGAAGTAAGTACTGTTGCTGGGAGGTCAAGAAATTTTGGCCTGATGCTAGATCTGCAATGTGGCTCTAGGAGTTCTTATATATAAGCCCAAGTGATGGGAATAATCCCTCACCTTGTTCTCCAGCTGAAGTACTGAAGAGAACCTCCACCCTCCAAAATGATCTTCAGAAATCTGCAAATTTCTGAATATAAATGTTCTGCAGAAATTAGAGGAGACATGTGGCACCAATGCCTAATGTAGAATGAAGAGAAATCCTATTTATAGAGCTACTCAAGAAAGAGGTGGGATTCCTGCTCGGGAACACCATGTGCTAAACAACACCTGCAATCTTTGTTAAACAGCCCAAGAATGAAGTGGAATGTCTCCTGACAACTCAAGATCTAAAATATCATACATCAAAACAATCCAAGATGCCTTTCACCCTTGCCTTCATCTCCTTTATAATGTCTGAGCCTTCCCAAGCATTTGCCCTAATCTCAACTGCGTAGTCACATGTGGACAAGATCCTCCAAGTGGGACGACACTGTTTGACCAAATTAACGAACAAGTCTAGGTGCAATGTACACCTCCTCCATCATGTGTTCTCCATTTTCCCATGATCTTCCATCACTTGATCATGAATGCTCAATGATCCTTTGTTTGACATCTTCAAGATCTTAATTCACTGAATCAACCCTCCATGATATTTCTTATTAAATGAGACATGATCTCCAATCTCATTCACATTATTAGTTTCTCAACTATCTCATTTTGTAGATCTAGACTAAATTAATCCACATTCACACACACCAAAGTGGATATTTATTCTTATTGAGGATTGTGGGTCCCTCCACCCTTTTATTTACTTAATTGATTAAGAAAATCAAGGACTCTAATATTCCAAATATGATGTGAAAATTTGGGAATATTACAACCCTCCTCGGCAAAATTTGCTTGTCCTCAAGAAACTCCAAAATTAGATGCAAGGCCATCTATTCCCTGCCAAATGGCACCCACATAAGGAAGGCTTCTCCCATTTGCTGCAATGTATTATGTATGTTTGGTTCTAAGGTTGTCTTTAAAAAAACATAAAGAATGACCTCTAACTGTTTGGTTAGATGCGCTCCTTCTATCATGAAGTACCCAGTGGAAACCATATCATGTCCAACATCATCATCAATACATGAGGTGCATAAAATAAAGTGGTTCTCTTCACAAAGGAAAAGCTCCATCACAGAATACAAGTATTCATCCCATGTCTTATGAATTAGATTGAGCATTGATATGCTCTCATACTTAGCCCTGTTGGCCTTGTTGGATACAAGCATCATTCCAATGTTATGAAAAAGAAGAAGGAAAGGAGAAATATGGGTAAACAAAGATGTCAAACCATATTCTCCTACAAGTAACCATCGGAGTAAGGCCATTTGCTGCCATCCTCCATCTCCTTCATGTAAGATGGAAAAGCCAAACTCCCCCAAAAGCAACCAAAGAAAAAAGAGATATTACTGCTTCCTCTCCTCCTCATGTGCATTATGAAGTAGAACCATACTAATGGACATATTAAATGTCACGTTAGTCCAATACAAAGGGTCATCATCAATGCACATCATGAGATCATTATACCAAATTTTACACAATACAAAACACATAGACATAGGAGATGTCATGTGGTGGCTAAAATCTCTCAAGTGAAACCAAAATGAACATGCCTTCTATTGCTGCATTTTATCATTGATACACAAGGCATGAATCATTAAATGATGAGCTATTGGGTGGTAACCATACTCACCTAAGAGCAGCAAGCACAGCCATGCATCCTTCTTCATTTCATATGTGTTTTTCAAGGCATGGATCAAAAAAATAGGAGCCTTTGGAGAGTGAAAAAAATCTCCCAATGGCAAGCAACGTAATCAAGCATGTTGTCCCATACAAATATGCAATTGTTCATGCAACCCCTTGCTTATCATCCTTACCCATTCACTTCCATGTGGATGATGAATGAGGTACTGCATAATCATGGTATCCTCCCTTTGTAGAATACCATCCTCCCCAAACTGTTGAAGAATTTTTCACTTGATGAAATGTTGAAATGCATCTCTAATGAGATCTCTTAATGAGATTCTCTCTCCACCAAAGGCCCTCCAAAACCAAAGAAGTTTTGGATTTGTTGCAAGTAGAAGTTTCTCTTTGAGCAATGAAATTCTCATTGAGAAAGTGTCATCTAGAAAGGAGAAAAAGTTTCTCATCTCAAGATGTCTACCCTTTGTCATCTTCTCATCAAACATCTTCCTCAACTTCTGAAAGAAATTTGAATACTTAGTCACCTTTGCATGCTCTATGTGTCCAAACCACTAATCTTCTGCTTCATTTAAGAGATGAAGTGCTGCAATTTGGATAGCCTCTTCTTTAGCCATAAGATGTAGCTGGAAAAATGAATCTAACTCCCTCCTCCAAGCCTTGACATTGCTTGAGGAATATCCATCGAATGTAGGCAAATAGAATCTATTAAGCCTCTTCCTTCTATTGCTGCTAGAGGATCCTCTTTCTTCTTTAATCTGGAAGAATTGTTGGAGAGTTAGCTTCTCCTTGAAAGCTTTCAAATATGCTTTTTACTCTTCAAGATATAGAATGAGAGTCTCATGAGTCTTAGGTTCATTCCTTCCTTCATTTTTATACCTCTCACATTCCTCAAAGAAAGTGGGCATAGTGGATCTATGAGAATATCTAGGATTCTCCGGTCTTCTTTTCTGCTGATAGGAAGTACTTTCCTCATCAAATATTCTTCTTAGATCTTATTTCTATTCTTCCTTCTTCATTTGATTGACCTCTTTGGAGAGATCTTGCATGGATCTAGAGAAATGAGTGACAAATTTTTCATCCTCCATGATAGATCTCCTCTATCTGTTATTCTTTTTAATGCAAAAGA
Organism: Pinus albicaulis; assembly: GCA_034641835.2. NCBI lineage: Eukaryota > Viridiplantae > Streptophyta > Pinopsida > Pinales > Pinaceae > Pinus > Pinus albicaulis. The sequence continues at coordinate 434,479 of JAXQQM020071785.1, forward strand.
TGAAGTGTCCACAAGTTGAGCCAAAGATCATGCTTTGATACCACTGTAATATCCCAAAAGGAAGAATGTAGTAATAATTCACAAAATATAAGAAATTATAGCAAGATAAACAATAAATATTAAGTACACATCAGAATATGCAGAAAGATCTAAGCCATTTTATTATATTGGAGATGATTCAGTTACACAAGTACACAATATAGGTAGATCTAGCCAAAAATATGAGCTAGGATCCCCCTGAAAACATGTATGCAATAGGTAAAACATAACTAGGGAGGCTCTGCAGCAAATACTACACTGCACCGTCAGCAGAATATGAAAAAATAGTTGTAGGCTGAAAATGGAAATGCAGATCTACTCAAAAATGGAGGTCAGATGATGCCAAGATTCAGGATCTGGCCAATGTGATGGATTCCCAGGATAACCCAGAAAGGATTTTTCGGATCTGCAACTTTGGAAAATCATCTCCCTAGGATTTGATCCTTGATTTACTGGGAAATACAGATATGAAGCTAGATCTGACAAATATATGGCTGAAATATGATATCAGATCAGATCTATGCTTGAAGGGTTGATCCCTTCTTCAGATCTATGAGCTAGAAGCTCTAGATCTAGCTTCTCAATCCTCCAATGATGATTGCAGCTGCTGCAACACAACTGCCTTTAGAAACTGCGTTGTGAGGGAGAGAGAGAGGCCTTTTTCCTGCTGAAAAATGCTGCAATAAACTCCAAGCTGATGGCAAGACTAATGGAAATGTGAGGGAATGATCCCTCACAGGATTGCTAGCTGAAATACTACCAAATTACTTCCTCCCTTTTGATATGCAAGGTAGACAGCGTAATCCCTAAAGGAAGTATTTTTGCTCGGAGGTCAAGAAATTTTGGCCTGATGCCAAATCTGAAATGTGGCTCTGGGAGTGCTGATCTATAAGCCCAAGTGATGGGAATAATCCCTCACCTTGTTCTCCAGCTGAAGTAGTGAAGAGAACTTCCACCCTCCAAACTGATCTTCAGAAATCTACAGATTTCTGAATATGAATGTTTTGTAGAAAGTAGAGGAGAGATGTGGCACCAATGCTTGATGTAGAATGAAGAGAAATCATATTTCTAGAGCTACTCAAGAAAGAGGTGGGATTCCCGCCCGAGAATACCCTGTGTTAAACATCACCTGCAATCTCTGCTGAACAGCCCAAGAATGCAGTGGAATATCACCTAACAATTCCAGATCTAAAAGATCATACATCAAAATAATCCAAGATGCCTTTCACCCTTGCCTTCATCTCCTTTATAATGTTTGAGCCTTCCCAAGCCTTGGCCCTAATCTCAACTACACAGTCACATGTGGACAAGATCTTGCAAGTGGGACTGCGCTATTTGACCAAGTCAACCAACAAGTCTAGGTGCAATGTACACCTCCTCCATCATGTGTGCTCCATTTGCACATGATCTTCCATCACTTGATTATGAATGCTCAATGATCCCTTTTTTGACATCTTCAAGATCTTAATTGACAGAATCAACCCTCCATGATCTTTCTCATTAAATGAGACATGATCTCCAATCTCATTCACATTAGTATTTTCTCAACTACCTCATTTTGTAGATCTAGAAAAAATTAATCCACATTCACAAACACCAAAGTGGATATTTATTATTATTGAGAATTGTGGGTCCCTCCATCCTTTTATTTACTTAATTCATTAATAAAATCAAGGACTCTAATATTCCAAATATGATGTGAAAATTTGGGAATATTACACTATGGTTGGGAGAGCATATTGAAATTGATGTTGCATTAATCCATAGGATCATTGGGTTACTTGCTAAAGGCACAAATCCAAATGCATATTTTAGAGGAGAAGCGTAAGAGAGATCTATCACAGGACAAATCAAGAAGAAGTATCAAGTCTTGTAGAAGAGCTGAGGCTTTGTGCTCAGCGAGATAAATGACCCATTTGTTCAGTTTGGCACACTCATCTTGGCCTGCAAGATGATGCACAAATGTAGACCGAATGAGGTGCTTGCGCATGCGATTTCTCTCACAGGACAGTGTGAGAAAGGAGTCATTTATGATTGGTCTCATTATTTATGTAAGGATTTCCTAGAAAATGTGTGTGAAGCACAGGAGGAAGAAAATAAATTCCATTACGCTTGGTTTTCATCACTAATTGCATTAATTAGGTAGAAGACCCCTAAGGAAACTCAGTTTCTTGAGATTGAGCCCTAGATGTGTGAGGCCGCACGGTACGTGATGCTTTGGAATTCCTCAGACCCCACAGACGCTAAGGAGAATAAGATTTTCTGGGTCCTTTATAATGCTTCGCTATATCAGGCCATACAATCTAAGTCAAGGTTATCTCCCACACTCTATGAGAAATACAAGATGATAACTGACCTCAAGGCCACATTCCACAATACACACATCCACACGAAGGGTCTCATGGATGGAGTTTGGTACGAGTTACCATACTTAATGATGGAGGATGATTTGATCAGAGTTACTACATAATGGCCACTAGCATGGTTGGAGCCTGGTGTGTCCACCTCTATCACCAAAATTTTGACAAAGGTGCACACTAGCACTCAGCCAAAGAAAATGACATAAAACATGACTGAGAAACCTCAAGAGAAAGAAGCCACGTCAACCACCACTGGCGAGACTATTGACTTAGAAAAGGACACTAAGTTGAAGAAAAATGGTTTTGCGCTGAAAGATACAGTAGAAGAAGTAGAAGCGAAAAAATCTAAGGGAACAAAGTGCGACTCTCAAGCTGCTAGTGGATCACGAAAGAAAAGGAGGGGATATAAAGATGTTGGACAGGAGGTCTTGATGCTGATGGAGGAAGATTTGAATATGATTTCTAATAAAATCACGTCTACGACTGAGGATCATTGGTCAGATATGGAAGTGCAGTATAACACTGCACTGGAAGTAGTATAGGTCAGGGTTCAAAACTTAAAATGCAATAGAACCTGATACAAGCGAGCATTGCTAAGGCGATCCAGACCAATGAACAAGTCACCAGCGCGTAGCCTTTTTATATAATACTACCAGCCATCGGGGTTTCCCGTTTTTTACAAATACCCACACTATCCATCTGTGTGGATGCCATTTGGCGTGCTCAATTCCACGGTATAGGTGATATTAACCTTAAATTCTATGTTTTAATTGCAGGAAAGTTGCACTTGATGCATACCATGATCGCTAATGAACTTTAGTTCTTAGAGGCCGTCGCTCACACATCAGCTGAAGAATCCAAGAAATAGGCCAACGATGCACAACAAAGATAGAGAGTTGTAGAAGTAGCATGTCGTGCAGCCAAAGCCCAGCGCGCTGTGCTAGAAGCCAAAAATCACCAAGTCTGCAACCATGTTCCAACAATCTTGGCTACTACAGCTCCAGAAGAAAAATTGGAAGGATTGGCTGCAGCCCTTCAAGGATCACACGTTGAAGTGAAAACCATTCTTGCATAGTTTGAACATCAAATTGAGGATCTGTAAATGAAGTTGCAGCCCGAGATTCCCCCTGAAGTTCGCACAAAAAGGGCAGCCGAAGTCAAACAAGCCACAGACAATATTGTTGTTGCAATCATCCAAAGTGACAACCTGTTGGATGAGCATATGGGAATATGTACGTCTGAGAAGAATGATCATGTATTATAGGAGACACGCAATGAGCTACATCTTAAAGAAAAAAAAATTGCTAAGATCCAGATAGTGGCGTCAAACCTTGATGTCCCCCAGCGCCTTGCCCGTGTGCAGGAGTGTCGGTTAATCCAGACAGAGATTGAAGAGATGTGTCGAAAAGAAGAGTTGCTGGAGGCACATATGAAACCTTACGCTGATGAGTCTCTTTAGCTTTCACAGACTCTGGACACTATTTTGAAGGCAATTCATTAGACGCAACGATGTATAGAGATGGCCACTGAAGGGCCCACCAGGGAAAAGTTATTTCTGCAAGCACAGGGAGCTGCGGTGCAAAGTTTGGAAATGGTGCTACCTTTTAAATATTTTATTAGCATGCTCCAATCCAAGATTAAAGAGCATACACCTTAGTGACTTAGGACAAGTCACATGTTTGTGTTGGGGGCCTGTTGGAGTGGGGCCCCATGGGGTACACTTTTTGGTATATTTTTGTAAGCGTTTTGTATATGCGCGTTGTGTGAATGAGTCAAGGGGCTTTGGGGTGGGTAAAATTCTCTATTTTGATGTAAAAAGGTTTAAGGGTAAATTTTGGGCCTCAAACCATGGTTTGAGACCATAGTATCTATGCGTTAGAAGAATATAAATAGATAGATCAAGTCTAAGGAAGTAAGTTAAGTTGAATAAACTATTATGGTGATCTAAAAGTTTATGCATTTGTAATACTTTTGTAAGGGTTGTTTGGGTTGGCTAAAAAAGCTCCTATTGGCTGTGTGTGCGGAGACGTAGTCCTGACTGTGTGCAGACTCTGCTGGATGTGTGCACAGAAGGGTTATGTTTAAGGGTAAATTCTGATGTATTGGAAGGATCTGAATTAATACAAGGACTAAGTTTGGTGAAACATTATGTATTGATATGTGTTATATGTTATGTTTAAGATCGCATTGCTTCTATGTTTATTATTTATATTTTCACAAAGACATTTTTTATGGTTATTTATGCATATTGATGGTGGATAAATCAACTTAAGTGATTACACATTATGTAGATTTGGATCTGATCCTATTATGTTATATCTGTGCTAAAGCGATCTGCAATTTTGTCTGTAATATGTCAAGTGTTTCACGAATCTCTTTATTATTGATATAAGCCTGTAATCGATCTTCTTAGCTACACTTCATTATTTTATTCCTCAGGGTGTAGAAACCTGGTTCCAGCACCCCCTAATACAGCTTCGGGTGAGACTTTGATCTATGCAAGCAGGTCATTGCCGAAATAGCCAGTAGTTGGAGGGTTTGTTTGTTGCACGATAAAATATTCACCTGGGTCAGGAACCCTCAATCCAACAGGGAGCAGTTCTTCTTAGTGAATCTTAGATAAGTATGTGTAATGTTCCAAAATTTTAGCCTCACAGCTAAATGGAACATTAGAGTTAGCAGCAACTCTAACTAGTAAATAAATGTGTAGAAAAGCCCATAAGTCCCCTAAGGAGGAATAAAATACTCCAAATGTGAAAGGGGATACTATTTCTAGCCTAATAAAACACCTCCATGTGTGAACATGGATAAAATGAAGCTGCTTTGACTAAGTCAATAGCGCAGTTTTAGAGGAGGAGGAATCCAAGGAAGAATAACGCAGTTTTAGAGGGAGATGTATCTTTGGATAGAGATGACATAATTGAGTGGGGTGAAGGGCAAGAAAACTCACATATTATATAAGGAAGAGGATGGAAGCATTATTCTACATGTCTTAGATTATTATTCTTGTCTGCCAAGACTTGTTGTTGCGTTGCTGCTTAGCAGGGTTGCAGTGTTGTTTAGCACTGGGTGTTCCCGAGCGGGAATCCCACTTCTCTCCTTGAGGAGCATCATTGGGATAGTTTTTATTCATCATTACACATCATTTTTTCAGGCCAAGCTTCAGCCAACTTCATCAACGCAGTTTTTGCCAGAGATTGTGCAGTGTTGCTGGGTATAGCAGTGGAAGGGATTGGAATCCCGGTTTCTGAGCTAGTTTCTCATTGGATGAAGATTTCCTTCACTTGAGGGACATGTTTGGAGAGATCCAGAGCTGTTTTCAGATCTGTGGTATCAGACCACACATTTCCCATAAAATGCAGCAACTCCAATAAAATGCAGTTTTGGGGTTTTTAGTCATTTTCAGCTACACTAGTGTGGGAGGTCTATTTAACCCACCTAGTTTCATTTATTTCTAACCTCCTCTTTTATTTAGATGCTATATGGATGTATCTATGGGATCCAAGTGATAATTTTACTATTTTATTGCATATTTTTCTGGAAATGCGTTTTTAGTGCATGATTCATGAGCTTTCCCGATTGTGGAATATTACAGTGGTATCAAAGCATGATCTATGGCTCAGCCTATGAGATCCAGCTATCAGAGGAAGGAGAGATGGAAAAAAACTAGAAATAGTCATTATGTGAAAGGAAAAAGGGGGACAAGCTCACAAAGCTTCTTCCAAAATCTATGCAGAGCTTTTAAGGAGAGTTGAAGAAAATGAGATTGGAGATGGGATCTCCAAAGGAGGTTGAATATAGAGTTGAATCTATATTTTGACATGGTGAGTGTGAGCATGCAGCTACACACCATGATGCACAGTGAATTCAAGTGCCCAGATCTATCCTGAGATGGATGGAAGGAGGAGGAATGCCTAAGAGGATGACTCTTAGTGATTTGTTGATGAAGTATGAATCTCAAAATGAGAGGTTTAAAGATCATACTGATTTCCAAGAGTTTTTCAAGATCGAGATGGAGAAGAGCAAGCATTAGGATGCAGGTAGATTTGTTTTGTTTACTTTTTCTGGATCACCTACATGTTCAGCTGGAGCCTGGGTGAAGGAGCTAGATTTCTATTTGCAGCTGCACCATATTTCTGAAGATGAAGCAATCAGAGTAGCAACGCTGCATTTCAAAATTAAGGCTCATGCATGGTGGATTTTTGAATCTTGTTCTTTAATAAATGAAAACACTTTCTCTTATACAAGATTCATAGAAACTTTGATGGGAAGGTTTGGTGAAAAACTTCCGAAGGCACATGAGCAAGGAAAACTTGAGAAAACAAAAACCTTGCATATGATGAAGGAAACCCATTTCAGAAAACCATGGGAGGAGCTGAAATCTTGCATTACACATTTCCGGAAGCAAGAACTCCAGTTCATATTCTTGAACAAGAGGGCATGGGGATCTCCTTTTCACAGGAGGATCCAACTGTTGAGATGTTTCCCATACACATTGAGGGCAAAAACGCTGTCACATCTAGAGCACATCCAGTGCATCATGCAGAGGAAGGAGGAGCACATGCTCCAACAGGATGGATTCTTGTATCCTTACAAGAAGTTCCCCAGGATCTCATACATAGAGGTCTAAGCACAATCAATGAGCAGCATGATTGTGCAGCATTGCAGCTGGGAGGAGGAGGTAGGGAGGGAGAGCAGCATCACTTGGTGAGAGGCACGCACCCTTCTCTATTTCAGAGAGCCAATGCAAGGAAGAGGTAGACTGATTTGTGCTGTAAAATTAGGGGAAACGTTGCCCAACCATCTGTGCAGTCTACTCTTGACATTGATGTCTCACTTCATGGAAGCATTCCACCAAGGAGGCCACTAGATCTACAGTTGACGAGAGATATTTTTTCTTTGGGTTCACCACTCTTGGATTTTGGAGAGGTGAAGAGATTGGAGGAAGACTTTGGCATGGGAGATGTCAAAGTAGTAGGTAACGGCATGATGAGAGCTTCACATGCTAGATCACCAATGCTGTCTCTTCATAGGATTGATCCTTATTGGAGATCTCAGCTCTTGGTAGAGTACTCCAAGTGTTAGCTCCCTGTAATTTGCTAGATTGATTGAGATAAAATGGACAGGGGTAACATCAAACCAAGCTTTGGAATACAAGGACCTAGCCTTCGTGGATTCGAAGAGGGATCTCTCTAGTAAGTGCGAAGATGTGAACTTGTTTGTTGATTAGGGTTGATTTTAGGCTAGATGTTAAGTGAAGGGTATTTTGATTATTTTTGGTTGGGTATGATGCTCAAATAGATTTACATAGAAAAAGGGAAGATTGTTAAATACTTGGGAAATGGAGTCAAACAAGGTCATGATGAGTTCATCAATGGTTTCAAGAGCATCTGTAGCGAAATTTTAACTTGGTTGGTAGATCTTTAAGGTTGTGAAGGATCATGGGATGGACATTAAACTTGAGAATAACAAGCTAATAAAGGTAAAAAACAGAATACTTTATATACTTGTAAAATGAGGGAGTTAGAAGATTTATAAGCATAGTAAGAGAATCAACGGCTTAAGCAAAACCTAATCCATTTGATTTCAGACTGTAAGTAGATAATCAACTAAGAAAACATTTAGATAAAACATAGAAAGGAAAAAAAATTATTTAATCTTTCATGGATTTTATCATGAAGAGCAGAAAACCATTTAAGATGCACAAGTAACTATAACCATAGAAGGAGAGAAAATCCTAACATCCATAGTTATAGCTATGAAAGTTACTTGAAACAAATTTAGCTAAGTAAAGGCAAAGAGCATGGTTAAGACAGACTTCTTTGACAAACTATAGGCAAAGCTACTCCAAAAGATGATTTCAAGAACAAAGTATTTCAGTGGTAACAATATGTAGGGCTAGCCATAAATCATAATTGATACTAAATTATCTAAATCATTCAAGAAATGGACAAGCCAAAAACATCTTAGAGAGCAAGAGATGAATTCCCTAACATATCTTAGCAGAAGAAAACATTAAGGCAATGAAGGAAACAAATAGATCTAAGGTGCCATTAACAAACATATATTAGTCTAAAATTTTTGTCCTAATGTAGCATAGATGGATGGAAACATATGAGAAAATTAGAAAAAATTAACAAGATAAAACTTCACCATCAACCAGGCCTATGGATCCTGCAAACAGTCCTTCTCCATCAACAAGCAAATCAGATCATGCATAAGCTCCAAGACATCAATTTCTCATCAAAGGCTTCAAGGGACTATGTGTTTCTTCAACATAACTCATCAAAATCCAACTAATACATAATACCCTCATGCTCTATTTATGGAACAAATGAGGAGGTGGAAGCCGTAAGAGACTTCCAGAAACCCTAAGTTATCCATAAATGTCATAAATCTGCTTAATGACCATGCAAGGCCCAAGACAGATAAGAGATAAGATAATAAATGAAAAAAACCAAGAAATAACTCCCAAATCAAATCAGGAGTGATTTTCCCAAGAAAATATTAAAAAATCATCTCGCCATAAATTTATGTGTTTTGTTGAATTTTTGGCAAAAGATAGTTTAGGGGCACAACGCCACTTTTGCAGAAAATAAGTTGTATTGCAACCAAGTTTTGGAACACTTCCCGATGTCGGATTTGGCTATGTGATGGCTCGTTGGAAATCCTGAAGAGTATACTTTTGAAATATACCTTTTTTTTCTCAATATGAACTCTAAAAGTTTCCCAAAAATTGAAAACTCCAAGGCTTCTAGGGGCACAACACCTGTTCATAAAAGGAGGTAGAAAGGTCAAATTTTGGGTGTTTTTTGACCTTTTGAGGGGGAAAAAATGCTCCATTTGAGCTGAAATTTTTATCGGTAGAATGATGGTGACATGAAAAACAAAAAAATGTAAAATTTAGCAGCTGATTATGCCCCAAAAAAGAGCGTAGCGCCTAGGGTGTTGCGCCCCTAGGGCCTCAAAATTTCAAAAACATAAAACATTCTCCTGTGCACAATGCCATTTTTCAGAGGGAATTTGGAGGCCTTCCCGGTGTCAAAATGAGCTCTGTGATGGCGCATTAGAAATATTTGCTTGTATGATTTCCAAATATACAATTTTTGTTTTTATTGAAGTTGATTTTCCTTGTCAAAAGTTTATTTTCCCATGACTAGTCAAAAAGTGCTGAGTACTGGTGCAGAAATGCAGAGTGTTGGTGTGGACAAACTTTGGAGGCCTTCCACAACTGAAAATTGAGATCATTATAGGTAATTTGAAATATGGTTGAGTATAACTTCCAAAAATTCTTCTTTTTTTCTATTTGGTGTTCATTTACCTGTCCAAAAATTGATTCGCCCAACACTGGTCAAAAAGTGTTGAATGCTGGTGCAGAAATGTAGAGTGCTAGTGCAGAACAATTTTGGATGACTTCCTCAATTAAAAATTGAGCTAATGATAATGAATTGGAAATATATTTAAGTCTAGTTTTCATTTGACATATTAATCAAGTCATTGGGACACTCCAGCTATGAGAAAAACTGATTTTCCCAAGGTCACTCCAAAAGAGCATAATTTCTCCCGTGACACCTGTATTTTTGACATTGATATCAAACCATGATACCTATGTAAAACCTGAAGGAGGTGTTTCTTCTTGGACCTATTACGGACAAAAAACTCTCTCACATTTTCCAAATTCATCTCTTTTTGGTCAGAAACACAATTTGAAGCAAAACTAGCCCTAGGTGTGACACATGGCTTGTCTCTTGGAATATGATGGAGACATGATTTTTATGAGCTAGTACAGACTTATTATTTCTTAAATGATCCATAAAATGAATCCTTTGATCTTATGCCTCCTTTTTATATCAAACCCTAGCTTAGTTGGAAGAGGAAACTAGGGTTTGGTGTATGGGATTTTAGGACCGCCTTGCAGAGGGAGGGGAATGAAGGGGTTAAGGGTTGTTTAAATTCTTGGGGAAATTTTGGGGAATAGGGATAGATGTTATGGAGTAGGGGAAAGTGTAATTTCAAGAATTGAGTGAGGGGAAGGGGTCCAAAAGGTCAAAACACAGGCCTAGTCTCAAAAAGTGTCAAATTGTGGCAATAGACTTGGTTTTGTAGGAAAATGATGATTTGGAGTGATTGGAGTGATGGGAAGTGTTTATGAAGGTATATTAAGGATAGGAGGAGGTATAATAGCATCATAATATAAGCCTTTTGGATTATTTAATCATGGAGGTCATGAAACCAATAAAAATTCCCTTAAAAGCCCTAGATGGACAATGGAGGAGTTTAGGCAAAACAAAAATAGAGGGTTGAGGCCAAAGGTGGCGAAACATATTGATAATGAGTGGCATGAGCCCATGATGGGTCTTCTAGGATGGGTGAGCTGATATTGGCATGACGTAATGATAGAATATTGAAAATTTATCCTAAGGATAATGAAGGCCGTGATATTTCTAGAACTCATAATGTTCATGAACTTTGTTTCTAGAAATCTAGAACCGATATTTAGTCATGTTTAGATATTGAAAATTATGGATGACTAACAATGGCTCCACTTGGGGAGGGTAGCTCCTTTTCAGGAGGTGTCCAGAACTTTTAGATATCTTGGTTTATGAAGAGTAGTGCCTCATCCATTGGGCAGATTTTTACCTCTTTCACTTGCTGATGCTTGCTTGAAGCAGTGATATTTAGTAATCTGAAAAAACATGATTAACATAAAAATCATCTCTACCTACTCAACCTACTTGCCTAACATTTTTTCTTCCTTGGGTTCATTTGAACTGGAAAACCCTTGACATTTTTATTTTTGAAAACACAAATCAAACTATCTAATTGTACCCTTATTTCTTCCAAGAGTTTAGATTAGGCTAATGAACTCCCTTATTTTCTACCTAGTCTAATCATTTGTGAAGTTTAAGTTGTTTGAAAAACTTCATTCTCTAAGCTATAAACATGAAATTGAAAGCATGGTTTAAATCAGGATTAGGCAATCTGACTTACCATGAGTTGTGGCATAAGAACAATCTTCACACAAAAATTATTTTGCATAAAAGTAAAATAGAAAGATAAGGGCTGTGATCTATCATTTTTTATGAATCCTCATCTTCCTCTTTGGTTCTGTTTTGAGCATGTGGAACCAGTATCTTCTCATTCCCTAATCTATCCTTTTTTGACAAGTCAAGTTCACATGATTTGACAAGCATCTTTTTCACTAACTTATCAACAGTAAATTTAAAACATGTTCAACCATGATTAGGCTAGATGACTAAACAAGACTTATTTATGAACCACTAGTGGCATTTAAGCTTGCACACTTTCAGTAGTTCTATTTTTTGGGTATGGGGCTTTACCTCTTTTCAAATATACCCTCTTTTTCTACCTTTCTTTGTTTTTGTGTTTTTTCATTATTTCCAAACAAAAAAGATGCTCACAAGGCTAAGCTTATTTTGCATTCCTATCTATCCTAATCTAACCTTTACATGATATACATTCATTTGGTGAACTCCCTTTTCCAATATAACCAATCAAGTAGATGATTCCATGATTTATCTTGTTGCTCTTTGAGAGTGCTAAAGAAATCAAAAGGCCTCTTCCACCTCACTTGTTTTCGAACAGTAGTGCCTAAAATTTTCTTTAAACCTTGCATCAAAATGCTCTTAATACGTTTTACTCCTTCAAATGCCTTTAAAATATCAGAAAAGGGATCTTGAAACAATACTTGGCTTAGAGGATTTGGTAGATAAGCTTGATCCAGGACTGATTCTTCCTTCACTTGGCTGAGCTTAGGACTCCTTTGGGAAAGAAAATCATCCTCTTCCTCATGATCATCTGAACTAGTAGAATCATCATAGATTGCAATGTTGTACTCTAGCAAATCTGATGTATTCTGAATGAATGGGATGAATTCTATGAGGAGGCCATCATGTTGATGAGTTGGAGAACTTCTTGGCAGTAATTCTTCTTGTGAAGGCAGTTCAACAAATCTTATGTGATTATATTTTTCCAAGTCTTCATCTGCAATTTGAAATTCAATGGGACTTGGTGGCTGCAATTATGAAGTTGAGGAGGATTTTGTGTCCCAAACGATTTCCTCATCCCTTTCAGGAAAAGGATTTTCATTAACAACTGGTTCAAGAAACTCATTATCTTTCCCAACCTCATCATCAAAACTGAAAGGCTGCTGATTTCCAATCATATGGAAATAATTTTTGAACGACTGAAGTGAAGTAGAGAAAAGAGTCAGAGACTCCTCACTTACTTCTAAACTTTCAAGGCTTTCCTCATCAGTGTCATAGGTGAATTGTATTGGCTGATTAGTTTTTTCAAGATGATGATGCTGATCTTCTTCCCACAAACCAGCTACTGATTGCTCTGCAAAGTTACTTTCTGTTTGGAGGACATCATCATTAGACTGATCAAACTTTTGAAAATTATCAACATAAGTAACATCACCAATCAAACATATTGGATTATCATTTTGTTCTTCTTTGAGTTGATCTACAAGTTCACTTTCTAATTTCTGATAGATAGGATTGGTAGGAGAAAGAATAGAAATGTTTTGTTCACATGAAGGCTTAGAGGTTGGCTGCATGTTTATAATCTCATTGATTTCATCTTCAGTCAAAAGAGGAGGCATTTTTCTCTTTTTTTGGATAGAAGCACAACAATTCTATTTCTCTTGTGAAGGCTGATTTTGAGGCTGAATGCTTTCTTGAGCCTCACCTAGAAGAGATGATGAATCATCATATGTGCCTTCAGAGAGATCCTGTGGGTTTTCTTCTATTTCTTGATTGGGTTCTTCCTCAACTAACTCATCTAGGTTGTCATGATATCTATCTTGAGAATGAAATTCATTAATGGATGTTCAGAGGTCTTTAGGATGTAAATTTTTCAAATCTTCATCACTATCTAAAAGGTACTATATGATATCCTGAAATTGATCACAACAATTTTCAGCCAATGATAAAGATGGGGAATTTTGTTTATAATGCTCATAAAATGCCTTGTGTATATATTTTAAGGAAAACAAGCTACCATGTCTTAGACTCTCATACCATTCCCTTGCCTTCCCTTCTAATGTTAGCATGAAAATCTTCATAAGGCAGTCCTCATGCCATTCAACTTTTAACCCCCATATATGGATATGAAACTTGATGAGGTGTAACAAAGGGCCATTAGAATTTTCATCTTGAAACCTAGGGAGGTTTTTGTCCCACTCTATCTGAGGCAATTTTTGTGGGAACCCAGGGATGTGATCTCTATTCATTGGAGCATATCTCCTTTGTATCCTTGGATCCATGTTTGTAAATCAGAAAGGGTCACTGAATATTTTCAACCAGTCTTAGAGTTCTCTACCAATGGAGTCTTTAGGTCTATTGAGATTTGTGGAGTCGCCAGGTGGAAGGTTTCAATTCTATTGTCCACCATTAGCATGATTGGGATTGCTTAATGCATTCCCAGGGAAGTTTATGAGAACTAGTGGTGTCAACAGGGCTACTGAAGACTAGTGGAGTCGCCAGGTGGATGATGTTTAATGTTTTAAGGATGTTCTTGTTGTCCACCATCAACAACTAAATACCAATCTAAGGATTTTTGAGAGTTTTATGAGATCTAAGGAATACTTAGTTTTTCACTAACTCAGAATGTCCCACCGTGATCGCCATTATGTTAGCTCCCCGTAATTTTCTAGATTTATTGAGATACAAATGGACAAGGGTAACATCAAACCAAGCTTTGGAATCCAAGGACCTAGCCTTCGTGGATTCGGAGAGGGATCTCTCTACTAAGTGCAAATATGTGAACTTGTTTGCTAATTAGGGTTGATTTTAGGCTAGATGTTAAGTGCAGGGTATTTTGACTGGTTTTTTTTGGGTATTGTTGACCATGTCAGCATTCTGTCAAAATTCTGACCAGTAATTTCACTTAAACCATTCTAAACCCCTCTGTTTGGCCTAAAAATCTATTTTCCACTTATCGTTTCTTTCTCCCCAGTCTCAAAATTGCATAAAAGGCCAAAAAATCACATTTGAAAATATATTAGGCCTTAGCCCCTCCGGCCCTAGCCCCTCTTTCTTTCCCTCCGCATGACCCAGGCACTATGACCATGTGCCAGACCGAAAGGCGCTTATCAAATGTATATCGGGCGCATGCTGAGCCGCCGATCTGTACAGATCGGACGATGTTTGTTCACCTCTGTCACACCCATACCCTACTTGACTACCGTCCGATCAAATGGTGAAATCAACGTCCCGCAGCCTGCCTGTCCTGGTGGTCCCCACGCCCGCTCCCATTGAAAAAACTAATGGTTTATATCGCACCATCTTTCAAGCGGCAGGCGGTATTCATCAAATCAGAGCGATTCCATACATCGCTCATTGCGTGTCTCCGTGTATGGCTCCAAAACCGCTCTCCATCGCGCATTATTGTTCGGTCAAAGTCACGGCGTGATATTCATGACATCCGTTCGATCTGGGGGTCTTCATCCAACGGTTGTCGCTCTTCGAAGCTACATGGAATTTAATCATAGCATATTTGACCCCTGGCCCACTATCTGTCACCCTCCTACGCGTCCTCCACTGTCGATCTCCGCCAAGATCGGACAGCCCCCATTTAACCCACACCATGCCATTGACCCGGTCCTCCTCCACATCACCATTCCACATGCCATTCAACACATTCTCTTTTGCCTTCCTTATGTATCATTCTAAATGTCAAATTCAAAGTTTCTCATCTGCTACACTATGCCAACCCTCCCCATTGCCACCTCCCACTGTCACGCTGCATTTCCTATCATCGTCTTGCATTTCACGACCTCTCCACCATGCCGCGCTATCTCACCATTATCCCCATTGTGTTCATCTTCCCGTACATGGTTTTATTTAACGAATTTTCAGATCTTGTAGGTTACATCAGCGGAAAGTTGCCATAATTCACAACCTCCATTACAAAAGCAGAGGACGCAGGAAAGGACTATCTTCTAATAGTTACATTTATGGAGCAGGGCTTAGGAAGCTGTTACGACACAACTTTCATTAAAGAAGCAAGGGTGAAATCTATTAAACCCTTCAGAATCATTCAAAACATAGATTTTGCAATCGAAAGTATTAATGTTGCAGCAGAGAGTATCAGTGGGAAATCAGACGAATTCGACGATTAACTTTGAAGGTTTTAGGCCTTAATTCAAGGTTATAAGATAGAGGGTACCATGCACAGGAAACAATACCTTTCAGGTTTCATTTCAGCAGGATTTTCTTTCAGGAGAGGACGGAATGTTAATATGGTTTTATCTCTATACCATGTCCCTGAAGAGACCTTCACCCAGTGCATTTATTTCAGAAAGCAGGCTACAGAGAGCGTAAAACACCACAAAGTCATCGAGCAGTATGGGCGTGCACATTTCCGCCATCTTGTCTTTATGAAGAAAATTGATGGTTCATCACCTACTTCATTTATTAAGTTTTATTTTTCTCTATAAAACCCCCGAAGAATAGATTATTGGGGGTTCCAGATTTATCAGAAAATTATGCAGTGAAAGGCTTTTTGTATACATTTTGTAGAACTTTTGTATGAAGGCTCAGAGCCCATAGGGTCTCAGTGCAGAGGAGTTCCATCTATTGAAGAGGATTATGGTCTTTGGTCTTTCATAGTCTGTAACTTTCTCTTATGTGTTATTTTAATATATCATTTCATTTCATCCATCTTTCATGTATCATGTTTTGGAATGTGAGTGGCTCACTAATTTTTGGTATGGATTTATCCTAGTTGATACCCATGCTTGGATTAGTCAAGCGATTTAAATATGGCTCATGCATGATATTCTGTTCCATTATTCATCTAAACCGTATTTCCGCTATATTAGTTTCTTTGGGAGGGTGTTTTTAAAATGCTACTGTTATGTATGGATTCTTATATTGATAAGCCCATGCATGGTGGTATTGTGTATCTGGATATCATCTCAATGTTAACTAATATCTCCTCAATGTTTGATTCACTACATACACCTTCTGATAACTTATCTCTGTGAGGTATTTCTGAATTGGCCCTCTTTATAGTGAGCTGTCTCTGAATTGTCTGTTTCTTTAATATGGGAGTTTTACATGTTGCCTCTATAATATCCCAGTCTCTGTGTCAGTTTCTGAAGGTCTTGGTCCCACTCAGATTAATTTTCCTTGTTTTACAAGAGATAGCATGAGAGCTTGTTATTGATAACCCCCTCTGTTATACCATATTCTCCTTGCTATATAAGATGTCCTAGGCACTGGTCTATCACAACTCTAGGCTGTCTCTAGGAGTGACAACATATTTATAGCGCCATTGCCGGGGAACGAAGTTGAGAAATTTTAAAATCCCTGGGCCTCGACAAAATATAATTCACTCTTCAAGTAGGTGAGTATGGAGAGTTGAGAGTTGTAGATCCCTCACCTTGGCGACTCCACATTTGTTCATTTTATAAATCTATTTGCAGTTCCAGCTCCTCGTAAGCCACACCTGAGGTCAGATACATCTAAGCCAAAGACACCTTCAGTGTCTGACCCTGAAAATATCATACATAGAAGAAATTGGAGGGAGAGAAAATGAGTCCATTCTGATATTATCGAATTCTATCAAGAAGATTTTCCGTCCTCCTCCTCTCAAGATTCTCAATTGCAAGTTCCCGACTCCGCTGTCGAAGATACTGATTACTATTCAGATAGTCCACCCCAAGGAGGTTTCCAATTTAAAGTCAGTCTTCATCCTAATCCTGAGGTCGAAGAGGTCAAGGAAGTCACCGAAGTATCTGCTATTAACAGACCTTTGTTCCCCTCAACCCCTCAAGTTGCAATCGAGTATATTCCTATTTTTATTCATACTCCACTTCCTCCTCCTCCTCCTCCTCCTCTTACTCATCAAACTGTTTCACTACCTCCACCCCCTCCAATGGCAAATGTTCCAGGATTCTTGCTAAATAAATATGCTCCTTTGGCATTACCCCAAGTGTTGAATGATATGCCCCAAGATTATCTTAAGATCTTTCCCAGATTTAATGGGGAAAACGAGATTGATGCTCAAAAACATCTTGAGACTTTCTGCTCTTTTGCAGAGAACTTTAATTTTGAACATTCAGATGTGGTCTTAAGAGTGTTTGTGCAATCTCTTGATGGTGAAGCTCGAAAATGGTTTAAGACTTTGGCAGGTCGTTCTATTACCACTTGGGATAATATGGAAGATACTTTTCTCAGAAAATGGGGGGAGAAGAAAGATCATGGACAATTTCTTACTGAGTTTAATACACTCAAGAAAATACATAATTAAGGGGTGTCAGAATTTATCAAGAGATTTAATAAATTGTATTTGAGCCTTCCTGCTGACATGGAACCCCATCAAACTACTACTAAAGTTGTTTTTGTAGCAGCCTTTGATTCAGAATTTGGTTTCTCTCTCAGAGAAAGAAATCCTACCACTCTAGATGATGCTCAGGCAGATGCAATAAAGTTGGAAGAAAAATTTTCCTCCACTGGTAAATCAAAAGGAAGATCTAAACAAGATACCAGAATAAGGGGCAAAGAAGAGGTATCTACCTCTAACCAGGACAGAGACGCAAACAGAACGGAAGAAATGAACAAATTGATTAAAAAAGTGGTCAAGCTTGAATTAGAGGCCAAGAATTCAGCTTTCAAGAATTTCCATAATGCTCCAAACATAGGTTTCAATCCTCAGTATAGGAAACCACCCCTGCAAATATTTCCAAGGGAAGCAAAGGAGCAACAGGACCAGGTACCACACCCATTGTACCTGGAAGGGCCGGTAGATGATTCTACTGAAGACACTGCCTATGGACTAGTGGATGCAAATCTTGCCTTTTCAAATAGTGATGGAGAAGAATGCCCTTTACAAGGAAATGAAGGAGCTGAGTGCCCATTACAAGAAGAAGAAAATACCGGAGACACAGAAGAAGCAGAGATTGATCATTATTGTAAACAATTTACTGATTTCATGCAAGCACATTTCAATAGAAGATATGATCTCAGATCTTCTAGGAAGAGGACTCGTACTCAAGAGCAAGAAGAAGAGTTACCCTAGAAGGAAGCACCTGCTCAGAAGGAGTCTGCAATGCAGGAAGTCGCGGACAAAGGTAAGGGCCCTCTAAACAAACCTTTGCAGTCTAATGATCAAATTCCATCCGCTCCAAAAGTAGTAATTCCTCCTAATACCAAGTTTGTGTCAAAAGAATTCAAACCACCAGTTGAAAATAAAGAGCCAAAAGACATTGTAATAGAGAAGTCGCCCCCTATTTTCAGTTTGCAAAAGGAACTTGAAAAAGTCAAAATCCCAGTGCCCTTGACTGAGTTTTTGAAACAACCTGCATATCAATCCCAATTCACCTCATTCATGCTTCCTCCAGAAGCAACGCTCACTCCAGATAGCCTCAACCTTCAAGAAGAAAGACCCATGGTTGTCTTTGGTCCACATGTTGAGGAATTAGATGCTTCTACTCCTCCCTTTTATGTGTCCCTATGATTCATGACCTGCTATTACATAATTGTGTGTTAGATTCTGGAGCTTCCCATAATCTAATACCTATGTCAGTCATGGAACAACTATGATTAAAAATCACATGTCCATATAAGGACCTCTATTCATTTGACTCCAAAAGAGTTAAATGCTTGGGGATGATCAAAGATTTGGTGGTCAATTTGGCCCAAATCCCAGCAAAAAGTGTGGTAATGGACATCGTGGTGGCTGACATCTCAGATGGTTTTGGTATGTTGCTGTCAAGGTCTTGCGGAACAAAAATCGGTGGATCACTCAATATGGATTTAACATATGCCACTATCCCAGTTTTTGGTGGCCAAGAGAGGCGGTTGTACAAGGAGACTAGATTTCTCAAGATGGTGACTAAGGCTAACAACTCTGTAAATTCACCAGTCTACAGTAAGGAAGGAGATTTTTCATGCTTGATGCTGGAAGAAGATCAAGATTATGCTCATGAACCATCCTTCTATTAGATCAAGACTGAACAGCCCATAGAGAGCCATGAAGCAAGAATCTGGACACTCCATTTTGATGGGGTAAATTCAAAGGAAGGTAATGGGGCTGGAATATTATTGATTTCTCCTACAGGAAGGTGGGTTCCATTGTCATTCAAGCTAGAATATGAAGCCACTAATAATGTGGCTGAATATGAAGCACTTCTGTTAGGATTGCAGACAGCCAAGAATATGAACATACAAAGCTTAAAAGTTCTGGGAGATTCAGAACTGGTGGTTAGGCAAGTCAGGAATCAATGTCAGACCAAAAATCCTAGGCTAAGGGCTTATACGAATGAATTTTGGGACATGGTAGAAAAAATTTTCTTGGCATTTAATATCCAGTTCATGCCCCAAGAACAGAATAGGATGGCTGATTCCCTTGCTGTGGCTGCTAGTACATTTCGACCACCTCAGAACCCTCTTTTAAGATATGAAGTTGAGGTGCGTTATCGGCCGTCAATCCCAGATAACATCAAACACTGGCAGGTATTTGAAGATGAATAACAGATGAAGAGATTCCTGGAAACAGTAGGAGAATTCTCCAATATGGAGATTGATGCTGATGAAGAAGAGGTTGAGTTTGAAGATACTTCAGAAAGAAATTGGGAGAAGAAAGTGGCAGGTAATAAGGTGTTGCAGTTAAAGGGAAACATAATACCTAGAGGGATGGTGCCTCTAGAAATATTATTTGACAAGAATGATGTCCCACTGTAGCTAGGCAAAGTGGTAGAGGAGAACCAGGTACAAGACCTGAATTTGGGTACTGAGGCTGATCCCAAGATCGTAAAATTGTCCAAAAAGATCCTAGAAGAATATAAAAGGCTATATCAGAAATTATTTCAGTCTTACAAAGATGTGTTTGCATGGTCCTATCAGGACTTGAAAACTTTTGATATCAGTATTATGCAGCACAAAATTCCACTAAAGGCAGATGCAAAGCCGCATAAGCAGAAGCTCAGAAAAATCAACCCGCTGTTGTTTCCTTCTATTGAGAAGGAAATTAAGAAGCTGTTAAAGGCAAAAATAATTGTACCATTGAGGTACTCTGAATGGGTGGCAAACCTTGTCCCTATACAAAAGAAGAATGGAGAAATAAGGCTGTGTGTGGATTTTAGAAATTTAAACAGAGCATCCTTAAAGGATAATTATCCACTACCTAAGATGGATTACATCCTATAGAAAGTGGTTGGAGCTTCTAGGATGTCAATGATGGATGGATTCTCTGGTTATAACCAGGTGGCTGTACTTCCAGAGGATCAAAAGAACACTGCTTTCACCACACCATGGGGTATGTTTATGTATGCCAGGATGCCTTTTGTATTGATTAATGCAGGGGCCACTTTTCAGAGGGCGATGGACATTGCTTTTGTTGGGGAGAAAGATGAATTTCTGGTAGTCTACATTGATGATATCATTATATTTTCAAAGAGTGATACTGAGCATATTGAACATCTGTGTAGAACCTTTGAGAAATGCAAAAGGTATGGTCTCTCTCTAAATCCTCAAAAGTATTTATTTGCATTAGAAGAGGAAATTTTTTTGGGACACATTGTAACAAAATATGCGGTGAAGATAGATCCTAAGAGGGTAGAGGTTATAAATGGTATTGCTTTTCCCAGAAATAAGAAAGAGGTAAAAGTATTCCTATGGCGCATTAATTTCTTGAGAAGGTTTATTCCTAACTATGCTGAAATAGTTAGACACATAACTGACATGCTGAAGAAGAATAATGAAGTTAAATGGTCCCAGGAATCATGTAGAAATTTGCTGAATAATGAGGATTTATCTACTGATATTATCCTGGTCACACACTAATTCGAATTCATGCATAACACATAGCCTCTTCTACAATTGATCATCAATTTGCGGAAATAGAAACAGTCGCATGCGCACATAAACACAATATGTAATGGGGAAAGATTAGAGCTGAAAACCCCCAGCTATTTGTATATTATAATAGAATAGAACATGTAACAATACATAGCACAATACTCCTCACAAGTACTCAGTACTATCTCCAAAAGTTACACACAAACTAGCTCAGTTTTGAACAAGTCACGGGTTCAAAACTCGTCCACTATTTGCCTGCCTCTACTGCGCAATCCAAGTTGGTGTAATGAGAGATACAAGTTCGAATCTCCTTGGCTTGATCTGCAAAATCATCATTGGCAATCTCCTCCAATGCTTGTGCAAATCTCATGCAGAACTAATGTCGCAACTAATAGCAAACTCACCCTTTCATCTACCTCTTCCACTGGTCTTCACTGAACTGTCCATGCACTGCAGTCAAATGATGTGTTCTTTAGTTGAATAATGAGTTAATAATTAGTGAATTAAATCATATTTAATTCACACCACTCATCACTACTGTATTTTTCAGTTAGACTAAATACAACTAGTTCAAATAAGTTAAACCGAACACAACTCCACCAAACTCTGCCACTTCAGTTCTAATTGAAGTCAACCATGCATGAACTCACCAAACCCCTAGGAATAGCATAATTCCTTTTTCAGATGCATGGGCCACATCCATAGCTCCAACTGAAGTGCTGCAAGAGGATAAACTGAAGTTTATAGTCCAAATATTATTAAGGGTAAATAATATTTGACTGACCTATTTTTAGACACGCAGTCTAAAAATAGACTTCGACCTATATGTCTAAAAATAGCTTTCCATATATTTTTACCAACTCGACCAATCATCCAAGAATATCATACTGCAACTCCTAGACCATGCTCCATATGTCGAAAAATAGACATAGTCTAAAAATAGACTTTGCGCCAAAAATAGCCCGCGGGCCCACTTAGTGAAGGCGACTTCATTTCACTAAGCTCCATCATCTTGTTGCATTTTCAACACTCCCTCTAAACAAGATATGGATTATCTGCAACCCCTATCCTGCCTCTGTGGTATTCAAATTTTCTCCTGGTGAGCGCCTTCGTCAAGATATCAGCATCCTGATCCTCCGTGGGAATGTATGAAAGTAACATGATTCTCCGCTACACACAATCTCTGATATGATGGTACCCGATGTCGATGTGTTTGGATCTATCATGAAATACTGGATTAGCCGAGAGTTTAATGAAACTCTAGTTATCAACAACCGCCGCAGGGCTCCAAGTGCACCCCAACAATCCGACGAGGATCTTCCTCATCCAAATAGCCTCGCATGCCCAAGCTTGCTGCCATGTACTCGCCGGGCCTCCGCTCGAACCGAGTGCCACGGACTTACTTCCCCGATGTACCGTGAAACTTCGTCGACCCACATCGAAGATTCATCCAGATGTGCTCTTTCTTTCCGTTGCCTCCCCTCGCCCACCCACGTTGAAGCCGCAGCCGCTCCATCCTCCCGTTCCCCTGCACTACGACCATATCCCGATGTGCCTCTAATATAGCGCAATACATGCTTGCCTGCCTTCCAAAAGAGCTTGGTAGGCTTAACCATAACTTGTGAAAGCTGGTTAACTGCATAGCATATATCGGGTCGTGTATTGACCAGATACATAAGCGACCCCACCAACTGTCGATAGACAGTGGCATCCACTACCTCTGCTGAAGTAGCATCCTCCTTCCTCCAACCACCAGGAAGAGGCGTATCAACAGGCTTGTAGCCATGCATGTTGAAACTCTCCAGTATCTCTCGGGCATACTTACCCTAAGAAACAAACAGTCCACCACTGCGCTGCCAAATCTCCAATCCCAGGAAATAATGAAGGAGGCCCAAGTCCTTCATCTCAAACTCTCTAGCAAGGTCCTCCTTGCATGAAAGTATCAACAGCTCATCACTCGTCAAAATCAGATCATCTACATACAGTACAATGATCAACAACTTTCCCTCCACCACAATCTGGTACAGGTTAGGATCAACCTCACTCTTGGAGAATCCAAGTCCAGTGAAATAACTGTCTATCCGTGTGTACCAAGCACGAGGTGCTTGCTTCAGCCCGTACAGTGCTCTCTTGAGTCGGAAAACATGCAACTCACTGCTGAAGATCTCGAAACCTTCGGGCTGCTCTATGTACACCTCCTCCTCAATGAATCCATTAAGGAACGCAGTCTTCACATCCATCTGATGGATGTGCCACCCCATCGGCACTGAGAGAGATAGGATCATCCGTATGGAAGAGTACCTTGCGACAGGTGCAAAGGTTTCCTCATAATCGATCCCCTCGATCTGTGAGAAGCCACGGGCAACAAATCTTGCCTTGTACTTCTCCACACTCCCGTCAGCCGCCTGCTTCACTTTGTAGATCCATCGCAAACCCACCACTGATTTCCCCTCCAGTCTTGGGACAATCTCACATGCACTGTTTCTGACAATCGAATCATACTCTTCCACCATGGCATCTACCCATGCGGGGTCCTCCACAGATTCCTCGAAAGAGGATGGCTCTTTCACGACACATTTGCTCACAAGAGCCATGTATCCAGTGTACCGATCTGGTGACTGTCTCTGTCTGCGCTGTGCTGTAGGTGGTCCTACAACCCACTTTGCATCTTGAGCTAGTCGCTCAGTTTCTGTAGTGCGCTTGCGCCCTCTGATGGTTGGCGCTGCATGAGTGGTCTCTTCCACTCCATGAACTTCCTCTTGTGGCTGATCCACATCCGGAAGCTCCTCCTTAGGAACTAATAGCTCCTCATCTGCATGCAAGTGTGGCTCCCTCTCAAGCGAACACTTCATGGCTTTCTCCACCTGAAATTTGATATCCCGTCGCACAAAAGTCTTGCGACTGTCTGGAAAATACACCCGATAGTTGTGAGGTGTATCAGTGTACCCCACAGATATTCCAACCTCTGCGGTCGGATCAAGCTTCTTTCTAGCGTCCTTCGTCACATGCATGTAGACAGGTGAGCCAAAAATCCTCAAGTGAGAAATGTTAGGCCTCTTGCCAGAAAATGCCTCCTCCGGTGTACTCATGCCAAGTATCTTGTGAGGACAATGGTTCTGCACATACACTGCAGTACTGCATGCCTCAGCCCACAAGTGAAGGGGTAGGCCCTGATCATGCAACATCGCCCATGCAGCACCCACGATCGTTCTGTTCTTCCGCTCAGCAACCCCGTTCTGCTGTGGGTTACGGGGTGCGATGAGCTCTCTCTGAATCCATTCTGCGCTGCAAAAGTCCTTGAATTCATTAGAGATGAATTCACCACCATTTTCACTCCTAAGAGCCTTCACATGCTTCCCCGATTCCTTCTCAACCAGCACCTTGAATTCACATAACTATGAATATGTCTTGCTCTTCTTCTGCATGAAGAAGATCCAGCACTTCCGAGATAAATCATCAACAAAGATCACATAGTACTTTTGCTTTGCTGTCGAAGCTACTGAGAAAGGACCACACACGTCTATGTGAACTTTCTCAAGGATCGTCGTGGTGCGACTATCCTTCTCGTGAAAGGTGGCTTTCACATATTTTCCCAAGGTACACCCCTTGCACTGATCTGACTACGCAAGAGTGCCCTTAGGAAGCCCAGTAGAAATCTACTGCAGTATCTTCAAGGCTCCATGGTGAAGGTGGCCCAATCTCCTGTGCCACAACTCGCCATCATCCCGACTCACCACTCCTTCCTCCTTGCATGCCATTGTTGCGCTGCCATCTACTTGCAACTGATAAAGGTTCTTGACTCGAACCCCTATCTTCCGGGTCTCCCCAGTTTTCTTACTGCGCAGGAAAGCCTTTCCCTCGCTGAAGACCACATCATACCCCTTGTCTTCCAACATCGCCACAGAGATCAAATTCTTCATCAATCCTGGAACATGCAATACTTCCTTCAATACGAAGGTTTTACCAGACTCCCTCTCAAAGGAAATGGTACCGATACCCGTCGCACTGTATCTACCATCATCGCCCATCTCGATGTGCACTCCAAGATATTTTTCCTCTAGATCTGAAAACAGATCCCTATCTCCTGTCATGTGAAATGACGCACCACTGTACAAGAACCATACTGATCCCATCACACTTGAGACCAAGCATGTGATCAGTGAAAAATCCAGTTCAAACTGGGAGGCCAATGCCTCTCCCGCTGCAGATCCAGTAGCCTTTTTATTTTTCTTCTTCTGCGGACAATTTGTGGCATAGTGTCTGTGCTGGTGACAGTGAAAACACTTCACCTTGGACATGTATTGCTTCTTGCCTTTTGCACCAGACTGAGAAGCTTTCTTGCTCTTCCCCTTCTTTGCTTTGGTAGCCAAAGCGCAATTTTCTTCATCAGATGCCTTTGCTGAAGATCCGTCCCTGGTAGTCCGCCTTATCTCCTCTTGCATGAGATCCGACCAAAGTCGCTCCCATCCCGGAAACTTCTCCCGACCATTGACAAAGTCCTGATAGGAATGCCAACTCTTCGGAAGACCAAGGAGAGCCAGGTCCACCAATTCCTCATCATCGACAGTCACCCACACACTTCCCAGCTCATCTCTGCATTGAGTGAACTTCGTGAGGTACTTGGCGATACTGTCGCCTTTCTCCATCTTAATGTTTCTGAGTTTATCCTTGAGCGCCAGCTTCATTTGGTCGCTCTTGCTCTGGAATAGATCTGTCAATGCTTTCCACATCAAATATGGAGAATCTTTTCCATGCAGGCTGGATACAATGTGATCCTTCACGCCCTCCAACAGAATCCTTCGACATTTCGCCATCTTCTTTTGCCAAGCTTCAACTTCAGCAGGATCAGTAGGCTTTTGGACATCCATATCTACGAACTCCTTCAGCCCGTTATCATCTAATACCGCCTCCATCCGGTCTTTCCATGCAACATAATTCGAACTGCCTTCAAGGGCATACTCGAGTCGCAAACCGTTGAAAGACATTTCAACTCCGGCACCAAGAAAACAATCTGCTGCAAAATTTGAATTCCAAGCTCAAAAACTCAACTGCTTCTGGATCTGTGAGAACAAATTATTTCTAGCACAGAGATCGACTGTAAGGGCATTTACTGGATATATCACCTTTCAAAGAAAGGATGGATCCAGAGGCTACCTGGCCCATTACAGACTCTGTCTACCGAAATAAAATTGTAATCACTGTAATAGATCCCGATGATCAATTCGCTCTGATACCATGTAGAAATTTGCTGAATAATGAAGATTTATCCACTGAGATTATCCCGGTCACACATTAATTTGAATTCATGCATAACACATAACCTCTTCTACAATTGATCATCAATTTGCGGAAATAGAAACAGTCGCATGCGCACCTAAACACAATATGTAATGGGGAAATCTTACAGCTAAAAACCCCCAGCTATTTTGTATATTATAACAGAAGAGAACATGTAACAATCTCAGTACAATAATCCTCACAAGTACTCAGTACTGTCTCCAAAAGTTACACACAAACTAGCTCAGTTTTGAACAAGTCACAGGTTCAAAACTCATCCACTATTTGCCTGTCTCTACTGCGCAATCCAAGTTGGTGTAATGAGAGATCCAAGTTCGAATCTCCTTGGCTTCAACTGCGCAATCCTCATGGGCAATCTCCTCCAATGCTTGTGCAAATCTCATGCACAACTAATGTCGCAACTAATAGCAAACTCACCCTTTCATCTACCTCTTCCACTGGTCTTCACTGAACTGTCCATGCACTGTAGTCAACTGATGTGTTATTTAGTTGAATAATGAGTTAATAATTATTGAATTAAATAATATTTAATTCACGCCACTCATCACTAGTTTATTTGTCAGTTAGACTAAATACAACTAGTTCAACTAAGTTAAACCGAACACAACTCCACCAACTGTCTCATCAACTCCACCAAACTCCGCCACTTGAGTTCTAACTGAAGTCAACCATGCATGAGCTCACCAAACCCCTAGGAATAGCGTAATTCCTTTGTCATATGCATGGGCCACAGCCATAGCTCCAACTGAAGTGCTGCAAGAGGATAAACTGAAGTTTATAGTCCAAATATTATTAAGGGTAAATAATATTTGACTGGCCTTTTTTTAGACAGGCAGTCTAAAAATAGACTTCGACCTATATGTCTAAAAATAGTTGTCCATATATTTTTACCAACTCGACCAATCATCCAAGAATAGCATACTACAACTCCTATACCATGCTCCATATGTCTAAAAATAGACTTTGCGCCAAAAATAGCCTGCGGGCCCACTTAGTGAAGGCGACTTCATTTCACTAAGCTCCATCATCTTGTTGCATTTTCAACAAATCACGAGAGGCATTTACCAGAATAAAAAATGCTTTTGCAGAAGCCCTTATGCTAGCTGGACCAGATTATGATAAACCTTTCATGATTTTTTCTTTTCCATCACCTCATACAATAGTAGGAGTTTTATTGTAGAAAAATGAGGAAGGGTATGAGAAGCCTATTGCCTTTTTCAGTCAGGTGCTCCGTGATGCAGAATTAAAGTACAACATATTGGAAAAGCAATCATACGCCCTAGTGAAATCCCTCAAAGCATTCCATGTATATATTTTACAATCCCATCACTGCATTTGTGCCTACAGCTGTTGTAAGAGATATTCTTATTCAGTGGGATAGTGAAGGAAAAAGGGGAAAGTGGATTGCCAAGATACAGGAGTATGAATTAGACATTCGTCCTAATAAGATGATCAAAGGACAGGGGCTTGCTCAAATGCTATCTGAATCAAACTATCAATCTCTAGGCATAAATTTGTCCATTATAGCAGGTGAGGAACCTGAGGAGAAAGAAGAGCGACAGGGAATTGGAGTAGCTATTCCTGAAGTACATGTAAAGTACCTCACTAGTCAGTGGTACAAAGAGATAGTAGAATATCTCCTTACACTCAGCCGCCCTCCAAGTTGTGATAAAGATAAATACAGAACGTTGAGGTTGAAATCCCAGAAATACATAGTCGCCAATGGCCGTCTATACTGGCGAGTTCCCTCAGGTATCTTACTCTTGTGTCTCACAGAGGATGAGGTAGAGAGTATTATAGTATAATTTCATGAACGAATCTGTGGGGGTCACTACAGCTGGAAGGCCACTTCTCACAAAATCCTGAGAGCTGGTTTCTATTGGCCCAAGCTTTTTGGAGATGTTTTTTCCAGGGTTAGAGCATGTGAGAAATGTCAGAAATTTGCTGAGAGGAAGAAGTTGGCACCTTTTCCCATGATTCTAGTGCACGTGGATGAACCATTCAGACAATGGGGAATCGATTTTATAGGTGAAATACATCCTCCATCGAGTGGTCAACATAAATGGATATTAACTACCACTGATTATTTCACAAAATGGGTGGAAGCCATACCCATGAGGAACGCCACAGATACTGTGATCATAAAGTTCATGGAGGAAAACATCATATCTAGGTTTGGTTTCCCTACCAGAATAGTGACTGATAATGCACAGGCTTTCAAGTCTGTGAAATTTGTGAGTTTCTACCAACAATATAATATCACACTAAGTCACTCTACAGCCTATTATCCACAGGGAAATGGCTTGGTAGATTCTTCCAATAAAACCCTAGTAAGGGTATTGAAGAAGACTATAAATGAAAACCAGAAAAATTGGGATGCCCAGTTAAAATTTGCTCTATGGGCCAATAGAATTACCAACAAGAGAGCAACTGGAAAATCCCCATATGAATTGGTATATGGGAGGGCAACAGTTTTTCCTATTCAATTAGCCCTACCAGTAGCTCGATTCATGCAGGAAAGTCAGGAAGAGCCTGATGATATGACCAGGCGAATAAATCAGCTGGTGGAATTGGAAGAAACACGCAATCAGGTAAATCAAAGGTTGACAGAGTATCAAGAGAAAATGAAATACCTTTTTAATCAGCATGCTAAGGACCGAAATCTACAAATTGGTGATCTAGTGCTCAGATGGGACATCCGGAGGGTTGAAAAAGGAAAACATGGTAAATTCGATCCACTTTGGTTCGGCCCCTTCAAAATCGTGGAACAGGGAGGTAATAACACTTACAAACTAGAGAATTTACAGGGAGACTTACTTGACCACCCTGTAAATGGTCAGTTTCTTAAACACTACTTCCAATTCTGATGCAGGCCGAGAGAGCCTGATGTATCATATTGTATATTAGTTTCGGTTTCATCTTTGGTTCAATAACGTGGGTATTGTGATGAGTCATGAAATGAAAAGTGGAAGTGCTGAAGAACAGAGTTTGCATAAAAGATGATAAGGCAGTCTGCGAAGTTCTCGACACTTCCAGGGATGAACATGCTGTCCCCAGGTGGAGCCAATGTTGACCATGTCAGCATTATGTCAAAATTTTAACCAGTAGTTTCGCTTAAACCATTTGAAACCCCTCTGTTTGGCCTAAAAATCCATTTTCCACTTATCGTTTCTTTCTCCCCAGTCTCAAAATTTCATAAAAGGAAAAAAAATCACATTTGAAAATATATTAGGCCTTAGCCCCTCCAGCCCTAGCCTATCTTTCCCTCTACATGACCCAGGCGCTATGACCATGCGCCAGACTAAAAGGTGCTTATCAAATGTATATCAGGCGCATGCTGAGCTACCGATCTGTACAGATCAAATGATGTTTGTTCACCTCCGTCATGCCCATACCCCGCTTGACTACCGTCTGATCAAACGGTGAAATCAACGGCCCGCAGCCTACCTGTCCTAGTGGTCCCCATGCCCACTCCCATTGCAAAAACCGATGGTTTATATCGCACCACCTTTCAAGCGGTAGGCGGTATTCCTCAAATCAGAGTGATTCCATACATTGCTCGTCATGTGTCTCCGCGTATGGCTCCAAAACCTCTCTCCATTGCGCATTATTGTTTGGTCAAATTCATGGCGCGATATTCATGACAGCCGTCCGATCTGGGGGTCTTCATCCAATATTTGTCGCTCTTCGAAGCTACACGGAATTTAATCACATCATATTCGACCCCTGGCCCACTATCTGTCGCCCTCTTATGCGTCCTCCACCGTCGATCTCCACCAAGATCGGATGGCCCTCATTTAACCCACGCCATGCCATTGACCCGGTCCTCCTCCACATCACCATTCCACGTGCCATTTCTCTTTTTCCTTCCTTATGTATCATTCTAAAGGTCAAATTCGAAGTTTCTCATCTGATACGCTCCGCCAACCCTCTCCATTTCCACCTCCCACCATCACACTGCATTTCCTATCATCGTCCTGCATTTCATGACCTCTCCACCATGCCACGCCGTCTCACCATTATCCCTACTATGTTCATCTTCCCGTACATGGTTTTCTTTAACGAGTTTGTGGATTTTGCAGGGTTACATTGGCGGAAAGTTGCCATAATTCACAACCTCCATTACAAAAGCAGAGGACGCAGTAAAGGACTATCTTCTAATAGTTACATTTATGGAACAGGGCTTAGGAAGCTGTTACGACACGAATTTCATTAAAGAAGCAGGGGTAAAATCTATCAAACCCTCCAGAACATTCAAAACATAGATTTTGCACTCGGAAGTATTAATGTTGCGGCGGAGAGTATCAGTGGGAAATCAGAGGAATTCGACGATCAACATTGAAGGTTTCAGGCCTTAATTCAAGGTTAGAAGACAGAGGGTACCATGCACAGGAAAAAATACCCTTCAGGTTTCATTTCAGCAGGATTTTCTTTCAGGAGAGGACGAAATGTTCATATGGTTTTATCTCTATACCGTGTCCCTGAAGAGACTTTCACCCAGTGCATTTATTTCATAAAGCAGGCTACAGAGAGCGTACAACACCGCAAAGTCATCGAGCAGTATAGGCGTGCATGTTTTTTCCATCTTGTCTTTATGAAGAAAATTGATGGTTCATCACCTAATTCATTTATTAAGTTTTCTTTTTCTCTATAAAACCCCCGAAGAACAGATTATTGGGGGTTCCAGATTTATCAGAAAATTATGTAGTGAAAGGCTTTTTGTATGCATTTTGTAGAACTTTTTTATGAAGGCTCAGAGCATAGGGTCTCAGTGAGGGGGAGTTCCATCTATTGAAGAGGATTATGGTCTTTGGTCTTTCATAGTCTGTAACTTTCTCTTATGTGTTATTTTAATATATCATTTCATTCATCCATCTTTCATGTATCATGTTTTGGAATGTGAGTGGCTCACTAATTTTTGGTATGGATTTATCCTAGTTGATACCCATGCTTGGATTAGTCAAGCGCTTTGAATATGGCTCATGCATGATATTCTGTTCCATTATTCATCTAAACCGTATTTCCGCTATATTAGTTTCTTTGGGAGGGTGTTTTTAAAACTCTACTGTTATGTATGGATTCTTAGATTGATAAGCCCATGCATGGTGATATTGTGTATCTGGATATCAGCTCAATGTTAGCTAATATCTCCTCAATGTTTCATTCACTACATACACCTTCTGATAACTTATCTCTGTGAGGTATTTCTGAATTGGCCCTCTTTATAGTGAGCTGTCTCTGAATTGTCTGTTTCTTTAATATGGGAGTTTTGCATGTTGCCTCTGCAATATCCCAGTCTCTATGTCAGTTTCTGAAGGTCTTGGTCCCATTCAGATTAATTTTCCTTGTTTTACAAGAGATAGCATGAGAGCTTGTTATTGATAACCCCCTCTGTTATACCATATGCTCCTTGCTATATAAGATGTCCTAGGCACTGGTCTATCACAACTCTAGGCTGTCTCTAGGAGTGACAATAGGTATGATGCTCAGATAGATTTAAATATAAAACAAGGAAGATTGTTAAGTCATTGGGAAATGGAGTCAAACAAGGTCATGATGAGCTCATCAATGGTTTCAAGAGCATCTGCAGGGAAATTTTAACTTGTTTGGTATGTCTTTAAGGTTGTGAAGGATCATGGGATGGACATTAAACTTGAGAATAACAAGCTAATAAAGGGCATAAACAAAATCATTTATATACTTGTAAACTGAGGGAGTTAGAATATTTATAATCATAGCAAGAAAATAAAAGGCTTAAGAATAACCTAATCCATTTGATTTCAGACTGTAAGCAGATAATCAAAAAAGACAACATTAAGATAAAACATAGAAAGGAAAAAAAAATAGTTAATCTTTCATGGATTTTATCATCAAGAGCAGAAAAACATTTAAGATGCACAAGTAACTATAACCATAGAAGGAGAGAAAACCCTAACATCCACAGTTATAGCTATGAAAGTTCCTTGAAACAAATTTAGCTAAGCAAAGACAAAGAGCATGGTTAAGACAGACTTCTTTGACAAAGTATAGGAAAAGATGCCTCAAAAGATGATTTCAAGAACAGAGTATTTTAGTGGTAACAATATGCAGGGCTAACCATAAATCATAATTGATACTAACTGATATAAATCATTCAAGAAATGGACAAGCCAAAAAATTCTTAGAGAGCAAGAGATGAATTCCCTAACATATCTTAGCAGAAGAAAACATTAAGGCAATGAAGGAAACAAACAGATCTAAGGTGCCATTAACAAAAATATCTTAGTCTAAAATTTTTATCCTAATGCAACATAGATGGATGGAAATAGATGAGAAGCTTAGAAAAAATTAACAAGAGAAAAATTCACCATCAACCAGGCCTATGGATCCTGCAAACAGTCCTTCTCCATCAACAAGCAAATCAGATCATGCATAAGCTCCAAGACATCAATTTCTCATCAAAGGCTTCAAGGGACTATGTTTTTCTTTAGCATAAGTCATAAAAATCCAACTAATAAATAAGAGCCTCATGCTCTATTTATGGAACAAATGAGGAGGTGGAAACCCTAAGAGGCTTCCAAAAATCCTAATTTAGCAATAAATGTCATAAATCTGCTTAATGACCATGCAAGGCCCAAGACACATAAGAGATAAGATAATAAATGAAAAACACCAAAACATAACTCCAAAATAAAATCAGGAGTGATTTTCCCAAGAAAATATTAAAAAATCATCTTGCCATAAATTTGTGTGTTTTGTTGACTTTTTGGCAAAAGACAGCCCAGGGGCGCAGTGCCACTTTTGTAGAAAATAGGTTGTTTTGCAACCAAGTTTTGGACCACTTCCCGAAGTCAGATTTGGCTCTGTGATGGCTCGTTGGAAAGCTTGAAGAGTATAATTTTAAAATATACCTTTTTTTTTCTAAATATTACCTCTAAAATTTTCCCAAAAAATGGAAAAATCCAAGGCTGCTAGGGGCACAACACCTGTTCAGAAAAGGAGGCAAAAAGGTCAAATTTTGGGTGTTTTGTGACCTTTGGAGGGGGAAAAACTACTCCATTTGACCTAAAATTTTGTGGGTAGACTGATGGTGACATGAAAAATCCAAAAACGTAAACTTTAGCAGCTGATGATGCCCCAAAAAAGAGTGTAGCGCCTAGGGTGTTGCACCCCTAGGGCCTCAAAATTTCAAAAACATAAAAACTTCTCCTGTGCGCAACGCCATTTTTCAGAGGGAATTTGGAGGCCCTCCTAATGTCAGAATGAGCTCCGTGATGGCACATTGGAAATATTTACTTGTATAATTTCCAAATATACAATTTTGTTCTTTATTGAAGTTGATTTTCCTTGTCAAAAGTTTATTTTCCCATGACTGGTCAAAAAGTGCTGAGTGCTGGTGCAAAAATGCAGAGTGTCGGTGCAGACAACTTTTGGAGGCCTTCCAAAACTGAAAATGGAGCTCATGATATCTCATTGGAAATATGGTTGATTCTAATTTCTAAAAATTATTTTTTTTTTCTATTTGGTGTTCATTTACCTGCCCAAAAACGGATTCTCCCAACACTTGTTAAAAAGTGCTGAATGTTGGTGCATAAATGTAGAGTACTAGTGCAGACCACTTTGGGATGACTTACGAAATTCAAAATAAAGCTCATGATATCTCATTGGAACTCTATTGAAGTCTAATTGTCATTTTAATTATTAAGCAAGTCATTTGGACACTCCATCTGTGAGAAAAATGGATTTGTCCAACGTCACTCCAGAAGTGCAAAATTTCTCCCATGACACCTGTATTGTTGACATTGATCTCAAACCATGATACCTGTGTAAAAAATGGAGGTTTTTCTTCCTAGCCCTATGATGGACAAAAAAATCTCTCACATTTTCTAAATTCATCTCAGTCTGGTTAGAAATACAATTTTAAGCAAAAATAGCCCTAGGTGTGACACATGGCTTGTCTCTTGGAATGAATTCTTGGAAAATGATGGAGACATGATTTTTATGAGCTGGTATAGACTTATTCTTGCTTACATGATCTATCAAATGAATCCTTTTCTCTCATGCCTCATTTTTATATCAAACCCTAGCTTAGTTGGAAGAGGAAATTAGGGTTTGGTGTATGGGATTTTGTTATAGCGTCATTTCTCACCTTCATATGATTCATGATTAATTTTATGGCTTTGGGCACCCATTCCTACAGACTTGGACCAAATTCACTAAAAAACAGTGTAGAAATCTCCATACGCGGTTATGCCTAGACTTTTCCGCGTGTATACGCGAGTCCACATGTACTTTTCTGCGTATGCCATTAAAATCATTAAAAAATATATTAAAATTCCCTATTTTTGGGCTGGGTTGATGGTTACTCTGGTAGTTCAACCACCCCAGCACGTGGCCAATTGTTTCCAACTGTTGAAACTACTTTGAGGGAGTATAAAAGCCCCTCATGTGCATGTCCTAAGGGAGAGAGAAATTATTGATATTATACTCTGTTGGTATTCCCTATCCAAGTCTGAATTCCCGTGCCTCCTGCACTTCTCAGTTCATTACAGGAAACCCTTGTTTCATGGAGATGCTCATCTCCCTATATGTCATCTCGTATGCACCAGTTCAGAAGGAATCTTAGCGAGGCAAGGGCGGGACGGATCCAGACGATGGTCTGCTCGAAGATCATGGAAGGATTCAGGTGATCTCTCCACTTGTTATTTCTGTACATGCTATTTATAATATAGAAGAACCATCTTGTTCCCGAAATATACGTGTTAGTGTCCCCTCGCGTATATGAGAATATTGTTATTTAAGCATTTATTATGGTTTATCTAACGTTTCATATGGATTTCACTAACATTTAGAGTAGATATATGCTGTACAACCAGTTCTTCATGCTTGTTTCTTCTTTTCTTTTAGGTTAAGAAGGAAGAAGGGTTGCTGGGGGTTGGACCCCGCGGGATCTGCTTCAACCGTAGGACCTATGGGTAAGTTCCTCAATCTGCTCTATTTAGTTTTTCATGAACATGTATGGTTGTGTGATTCCTTCTTGAGTAGCATGACCTGCTCTGTGGAGGTTGTAACCCAACAAACCTCTAGGGTGATTTTCCCCGAAACAGATTTTAGGACCGCCTTACAGAGGGAGGGGAATTAAGGGGTTAAGGGTTGTCTAAATTCTTGGGGAAATTTTGGGGAATATGGATAGATGTTAGGGAGTAAGGTAAAGTGGAATTTCAATCATTTAGTGAGGGGAAGGGGTCCAAAAGGTCAAAACACAAACCTAGTCTCAAAAAGTGTCAAATTGTGGCAATAGACTAGGTTTTGTAGGAAAATGATGATTTTGAGGGATAGGAGTGATGGGAAGTGTTTATAAAGGTATATTAAGGATAGGAGGAGGTGTAAGATCATGAGAATATAAGCCTTACAGATTATTAAATCATGGAGGTCATGAAACCAAGAAAAAAGCCCTTAAAAACCGTAGATAGACAATGGAGGAGTTTAGGCAAAACAAAAATAGAGGATTGAGGCCAAAGGTGGCGAAACATAGTGATAATGAGTGGCATGAGCCCATGATGGGTTTTCTGGGATGGCTGAGATGATATTTGCATGATGGAATGATGGAATAGTGAAAATTTATCCTAAGGATAATGAAGGCCGTGAGATTTCTAGAACTCACAATGTTCATGAACTTTGTTTCTAGAAATCTAGAACCGATACTTAGTCATCTTTAGATATTAAAAATTATGGATGACTAACACCAAGGATCTTGGTGCATGTATGATTATTGATGACCCAGATGGAGATGATAGGTACATGGTGGATGATGTTTTCATCTATTCCTATGGCAGGATCTTCTTGACTAGATCTTCTAGTCTCAAGGAGAAGCTTCTACATGCAACACATGAGGAATTTTCCTCTATACACTTTGATGCATATTTCCATTTGATGGTGGATTTCACTTGGGAGGGCATCCAGCATGACATATATCACCATATGGATAGATGCATAGCCCAGATGGTGATGAAGACGAGGTCACAACCACTTCCCTACTCTTTGGAGGTGAGGGAGGATTTCCAGTTGAGCCATTTCAGCTCAAGATCTCAAGTACATAATGGAGGAGGTATCATTTCATATTTTGTACTATACTTATTTTCCTTATTTGAGAAGCATGATGTGTCAAGAGGAGTTGTTCCTTATTGCATATTGTATGATGATTTACTTGCAATTACTTGTAGCATTGATGTTGGCTATCTTTTCAATGGTTTGTGGGGGAAGCCACATGTTTCTTGGTGTGCACCATTGACACCATATTGTAACTTCATGTGTTCATCTTATGAGATGACTGTGGCAGAAAAAAAGTGGCTATTAAAGTGCTTGTTATTTCTTATTTTGATGCAGGAAAATGATGCACTGTGCTGGTTCCATGAGTGGAAATGTGATTTACTCTTCGATTGTCATTTGCAACTTATTTTTATTGTACCTTGCTTTCATGTATTGCCGATATGTTTTTGCTTAAGGAAAGATTTTTTTGGAGAGTGGGCTTGATATGGAAGATTCCCATTAGGAGAATGATTCTCCCCACTTTACATGTTGTACATTTTAGGAGGAACAATGGGAAAACCATGAATGCCACATCATACTTTTTCTCTTCTTGTGGAAGGAACCACTTGGAGAAATTTAGGAGGCACTTGATGGCTGATTTGTTTTTTGGGACATCATACAAGTTGACCATCATGATCTTACTCTATGGCTTGTATGAGGGAGAGATGAGGCAATAGAAAAAGTTGTTGTTGCTATGGTTTCACTTGGGAGAGTATGGGCAGAATTGTTCGCATACTTTTCAAGAGATTTCTGAAGAGAAGGAAGGCACATTCATGGTGCAAGGAGGGTACCCTTCAGCATTGAAGGATTGTGAGAGACTTCCATGTAGGAAGAAGATCTTCTCACATAGCAGCATGATGGTGGATGGCTTTGGCATATGGAATTTCAGAGAGAGTAGTCATGGAGCCTTATTACAAAGGCCTCCAACGCTGTCACATAGGAGCATGTTCTTATGGATGAAATATTCCAAGGAGAGTAGGTAACCCTTCTTCTTGTAGATTTTTATGAGGAGATTCTCATGGGAGGAATTTTTGGAGGGCCTCACTTTCATTCAACTCACTATTTATGGTAGGGAATGAATTTCTGTACTTGTTGATTACTCCATTGAGTATTTGTACTTTCTCACCATGTTTGAATAGTGCATTGCTCCTCAAAAGAGAAAGAGTATTTTTGGGTTTCATGGTCACTTTAGGGCCAATGTTTATGATGATAGTAGCCCATAAATACATGAATTTTGGAAAGTGCATTGCTATTTATCTATTTACAGCTGATAGACATGGATGCTTACTTCCCCATGTTGGGAGAACAAAAATATACAGCTTGTAACTTGTTGCAGGACCACTTGCCACATGACATTCTCAAGCAGCAGTTGGGAAGACTGCGTAATATCCACTTGGAGAGCCTTTGGTACCATCCAAAATTTCACCTATATTTCAGCAATTTTTCTGATTTTGAGGCCAAATGGTGATGATGTGCCATTCATCTTGAATAGAATGGTTTGGGTTGGCATGTCTCATGATTTTGGAGGAAGAGTCCTTAGAGGCTCAGTCTTCTTCTTGCCATGGGAGGGAAATCATGTTGCAGCCCAAGATCAACATGCCCTCTACACTTATCATGAGTGGAGAGGAGGACATCATGGGATAGGCCCTCTTACCTATCATGTTCACTTATTCAGTCCACCTACATTTCAGGAGCCAAAGGTGGAGGAGATTCTTCATGAGTTGCCATGTTGGAGGGTGACTCACTTCATTTGGATGATAGCATGGGTGAGGGATGCACTCATTCACCATGATGATAATCACTCATAATTTGTGGATTCCATGAGAAAACAAGCAATTTTCCATTCACACTTTCCACCTTTGATTGATGTAGACCATTTGGTTTTGCACACTTGGGAGGAAACATTGGATTACAGTTTATTTGCAGATCCTCTTGATGCAGTGATGGAGGCTATTGATGGGAGGCCACATGAGGAGGAGGGGAGAAATTTTTCTCTCCTTATACATTTTCTTGAGGTCAAGCAAATATTTTGGAGGGGATGACTGTAATGTTCCAAAATTTTAGCCTCATAGCTGAATGGAACATTAGAGTTAGCAGCAGCTCTAAATAGTAAATAAATGGGTAGAAAATCCAATAAGTCTCCTAAGGAGGAATAAAATACTCCAAATGTGAAAGGGGATACTCTTTCTAGCCTAATAAAACACCTCCATGTGTGAACAGGGATAAAATGAAGCTGCTTTGACTAAGTCAACAACGCAGTTTTAGAGTAGGAGGAATCCAAGGAAGAATAATGCAGTTTTGGAGGGAGATGTATATTTGGATAGAGATGACATAATTGAGTGGGGACAAGGGCAAGAAGACTCACATATTATATAAGGAATAGGATTGAAGAATTATTCTTCATGTCTTAGACTATTATTCTTACCTGTCAAGACTTGTTGCTTCTTTGCTGCTTAGCAGGGTTGCAGTTTGTTTAGCACTTGGTGTTCCCGAGCGGGAATCCCACCTCTCTCCTTGATGAGCCTCATGGGGAGAATTTTTATTCATCATTCCACATCGGGTTTTTATTCCAAGCTTCAGCCAACTTCATCAGCACATTTTTTTCTAGAGATTTTGCAGTGTTGCTGGGTGCAACAGTGGAAGGGATTGGAATCCCGATTTCTGAGTTAGTTTCTCATTGCAGGAAGGTTTCCTTCACTTGAGGGACCTGTTTGGAGAGCTCCAGAGCTGATTTAATATATTTTTTATCAGACAACACATTTCCCATACATTCCCATCACTGTTTCTGCTAGGGAATGCGTTATTTTGGAGGCAGTACTGAGTGCATGGTTTGGTGGCTCTGTTGCAGTGTTTTATTGTGATTGAGAGGTTCATCCTTTCATGGGAGGAAGCCCTTGAGGGATATACATCATATCAGACATATTTAAGCCTTCTACACTCATGTACTTTAGTTTTTCAGTGGTGATTTAGTAAATTACTGATTATCCCATCTTGTATGCAGAGTGTTGGACAAGAAACCGTTGCCGGTTTCTTTTGTATTTTGTATAAGGAGATTAGATCTCAGTATAGATGATTTATTGATGATTTGATTGCTTCTATACCTTTGCTTTAATTTTATTTATCATCTCTTAAATTTTCATTAAGTTCTGGGTAGTGACCTGGTCTTTGGGGCTAAAAAGGTGGAAGAAATATGGGGTTGCAGACACAAAACCAAATTTTTCAGGCCTCGTCGTGACCTTTCCATGGAATTCCCCCGACTATAGGCTTCTAGCAGCTCCCTTTCCCTTACATGCCCACAACTAAGTCTAAAAAAGGTCAAAAATCAGTTCCCCATAAGGGTTCAGGGGTTTGTGAGGTTAGGTTACCTCCTAGAGGTGTTGTTGATGTTGTATAAGTTCTGTTTGTTAGGATTATGTCGGTTCCACTTCCTGAAGGTCATCAAGGAGGTTGAATTTGATATTAGTAGCCTCTTGTCACATTTTTACCCTACTTGGCCAGTTACTTTGGTAAATGTGGGAAGAGGGTGTTAAAAATTCTTTGAACTGATGAGTATATAGAGAATATGAAGGCTAGATTAGCTATCTTCAGCTTGAAAGGGAAAGTGGATATCTAGTGGGAAGATTTAAAATTGGCCAGAGACATCGAATTGAAGAGAATCTTCTAAATGAAGTACTTGTCAGAAAGGTACTACGAAAACAAAGCCAAGGAATTCTATGAGCTTAAAATGGGATCGATGATAAATGAGTATAAAAAAAAATTCCTGGAACTATTGCGGTATGTATCGTCTCTTAAAGATGAAAAGGTTAGAGTTCAGAGATTTTTCAGTGGACACGATTAAAATTTAGAGATTGAATTGAGTATGATGAGCCTCAGTGACTTGAAGAAGTTATTGGGAAATTGAAGCATTGCTATGAGTACTCAAAGTGTAAGAATGAATCTTAGTAAGGATGGAAAGGAAAATATAAAGATAAAGGTAAAGGTAAATGGAAGTAAAAAATAAAAAATCCTCAGAATTCAAGAGAAATATAATGTTATACCACCTAATGGATTAAATGCAGCTAGACAAGGACATGGGTCACATCAGCAGAATAATGGTGATGGTACAGGATGGTTGGAGTGTTGTACATGTGGTAAGGAGCATCTTAAAAGGGATCGTCCACAGAATTAGGGTGGTAGGCCTTAGATATATAGTGCAAAGGAGGCATAGACTATTGGGAAGGTTTCGCATAACATTCCTCATATTTATGCAACACTGGATAATAGGTACGAATATCATCAGGCATATATCATTGATATGGAAGGTAAGCTTTGAGATCAAGTTGTTTCTATTTTGATTGACCCTGGATCTAATTGTAATTATCTTAACCCTGACTTGGTGGATAAGTGTATTTTTAATAAAGAAGTGCATGCAGAGTCTTGGTTATTATGAAAAAAGTGGATTGTTATGAAAGATCCATTGAGTGCTTGGATGATAATGGAAAGTAGAGAATATTAAAAGGCAAGAAGAAATCAACATCATTTAGGATGGTGATAGCTATGTAGACAAAGCGTAGTTGTAGAGAAATGTGTGTTATTTATAGTGCATATTTCTAGTGTTAAAGGTAAGGAGGATAAGGATGTGGAGTTAGTGAGAAGGTATTTGATCTTACAACAGTTTCAGGATGCATTTCTAGTAGAGATATCAGACTTTTCACCTCATAGAGAAGTGGAATTCTCTATTGATTTGGTACCAGGGGTAGCACTACCATCAAAGTCACCATACAAGATGAGCACTCTAGAGTATATAACCATGGGATGCACTGGTATTTTTCATGAATAAGAAGGATGGTACTCTTAGATTATGCATTGATTACAGGAAGTTGAGCAAGGTTACCATCAAGAACAAGTATCCATTGCTGAGGATTGATGACTTATTTAATCAGTTGAAGGGAGTAGTAGTGTTCTCAAATATTGATTTTAGATCCAAATATAATTAGGTATGCATCAAAGAAGAGGACATTTACAAGATAACTTTCCCGACTTGGTATGGGTATTATGAGTTTGTTGTAGTTCTATTTGGTTTGACTAAAGCTCCAACTACCTTTATGTTCTTGATGAATAGTGTGTTGTGTCCTTATCTGGAAAATTTTGTTATTATATTCATTAATAAAATCTTGATATATTCTAAGAATGAGGAAGAGCATGATGACCATTTAGCAGAATTATTTGGATTGTTGAGAGAGAATTAGTTGTATGCTAAGCTTAGTAAATTAAGTTCTTTCAGATATAGGTACATTACTTGGGCCATGTGGTCTCCAAGGAAGGCATATCAATGGATCCAGAGAAGATAATGGCTACCATGGAGTGGGTAGCTCTTAGAAATGTGGATGAGGTGAGATCATTCATGCGGCTAGTAGGATACTATAGGAGGTCCATCAGGAGCTTCTCTCACATTTCATATCCTATCATGTCACTATAGAGGAAACATAATAATTTTGAATGGAAAAATGAATGTGCAACAAGTTTTGAATATGCTGAAGAAATTGTTGACAAATGATCTAGTGTAAAATATTGCAGACTCGGAAAAATAGGTTGTAGTGTGTACAGATGCATATAACAAGCTAGGGCTTGCTAGAGTCCTTAGAAGGAGGGACATGTAGTATGCTATGAGTCACGGAAACTGAATGAGAACAAGAAGAACTATCCGACACATGATCTTGAGTTAGCAACGATCATCAATGTGTTGAAGATGTGGAGGCATTATCTTTTTTGCAGGAGGTTTGTATTAATGGGTGATCAGAGTGGGTTGAGGTACTTGATTTACTAGCCAAATATGAATGCTAAGCAAGGTATATGGTTGGCCATGATCAGTGAGTTTGATTTTTAGATCAGATACATTGAGGGAAAATATAACAGGGTTATAGATTCTCTTATCAGGTGGATACAGGTGAATCACATTACATATATGGGTTTCTATGGGACAAAATTATAGGATCTGATTTTACAGGCAATTCAACAAGATGACAGGTATAGAGGGTTCATGCATAGGTTACATCAGGGTACATGTAAAAGTACATGTAGTGGTACAGATGTAGGTGCAAAAGATGTGGACTATTATCTCTCAACATATGCCTTGATCAGATTTAGGGACAAGATCTATGTACCAAATAGTAGTGAGCTCAAGTGGATTATCTTGAGAGATATTAATTCAAAACCATATTCAAGTTATCCAAGCTACCAAAATACACTAACGACAGTATATAAGTTTTATTATTGGTAGAATATGAAGAAGGATGTGGCAAAGTTTGTGGCTATATTTTTGGATTGTTAGCAGGTAAAGGAAGAGTGTAGGCATCCAGGTGTACTAGTACATCCGATTGCGATTCCAGAGGGTAAATTGCAGGTCATTTCCATGGATTTCATTACATATTTACAAATGAAATATAGAAAAAATTATTCCAACATGGCTGTGGTGGATAGGGTTACTAAGGTAGCACACTTCATTCCAGTGAAGACTACGAATTCAGCTAGTGATGTGGCACAATTTTTCATCAAAGAGGTGGTCATATTGAATGGTGTTCCAAAGAAAATTGTATTAGATATGGATACAAATTTCACTTCCAAGTTTTGGAAGGAGTTGTTTTCAAGTTTAGGTATTGTTGAGGCCTCGGAATTCCACTGCTGAAACATGGGGGAAAACCACCTAGTCCAGACCTTAAAGTGACTCCTTTTCTGTTTGGTGTAGTGGCTTCGACTGGGGATAATGGAACCAGTTTCCCAATAAGGATGATTTTGAGGGTGTGTGATTATATGGCATGCAAATGGAAATGATTTTAGTCTATCTTATGCATCTATATAAACTATTTAATCTAATATATACCTAGGATGTTTTCTCCTTTATGCAATCTAAAAATATATCCTCCAACTGTTAGTAATATAGATCATTTAACAGTTGAAAGAGATAAAAATTATGTAAAATGATTCTTCTAACAAAATAGTTTGACTAGAAGAATTGTGAAAAATATATCGCATTCATATGTGTGATTATACATTTAATAAGAAACTATAGATAAATATTAGAATAGAAGTACATGTCAAATTTATCTATAATAACGTTTCAAATATATAATGCAATAAAAGATGACTATCAATCTATAAAGCAAGAATTAATACAAGTGAATAAAAGTACCATATGTACGAAGTGCTACTCATGTAAACTGAAAGTAATTGATCTGCTCCTTCTCACTTTCAAGAAATTTAAAGAGTAAAATAGTGCAACATCAGTTAAACATCTTTAATTGTCAAAAGATAACATATGTGTTTCATTAATTCATCAAAGCACTCACAAACTTACAATAGTGAATTCTTGGCAAATGTTTTTGACAAATTTCTAGACCCTTATCTAAATGCATGAGAGGGGTTTAAATACTAAAATAAATATGTTCTAATAATAGATTATTACAAAAATATAGAGGACGTTTCAAATAACCATCCTCGTAGGACTAACTTAAACTACAATCTAGGAAAATAAAATGAAAATTTTGATTTATGAATTCCGCCTTTTCTTCTGGAGCTGGTCATG
Organism: Pinus albicaulis; assembly: GCA_034641835.2. Taxonomy (NCBI): domain Eukaryota; kingdom Viridiplantae; phylum Streptophyta; class Pinopsida; order Pinales; family Pinaceae; genus Pinus; species Pinus albicaulis. The sequence continues at coordinate 478,635 of JAXQQM020071785.1, forward strand.
AAGTTGACAAATATCTATCATTTTTTTGAGCTGAGCTAGCTGCGAAATCCTTGATCTGACTTGTCCCTTTAGTAATTCATTTGAAAGCATGGGTTGTGATCTTTTTGTTGAATTTGTTAAGGATCTCATAATCTGATACTAATGATAAGGTTTGATAATTTAACCTTTTAATTACTTCACCCTGTGTGTCTGCTTTCTGCTTCCACTGTGCTTCTATCTATTTTTCTTTTGAAAACACTTCAGACGTGTTCTATTTGAGAAGTTCTGATTTTACCAGTTGTTCACATACATATTCAATAATTCCATTTGATAATTTAGATGTTTTCATTGTTTCTTTCTCTGTCTGCTTGATTTGTGCTTCCTAATATCTGAATAGAATCTCCTTATGAAACTTATCTACCTGAGGTAGATCAGCTTCTTTTCCTCAGTTTTATACTTGCCACTGAATGTGTTCATTGATCTTCTTTTCATGTCTTTCACATTCAAGTTTCTGAATAGCTATCTACTGGATCAGTATTTTATTTGAATCACAATAAGATTAAATCATAGAAGCTTGATGACAAAATACTTCATGTTCTTTCTTTAATTTAGCATTTATATTCAGTGCTTCTTTAAAAAACTGCTCTAGTTGCAGCTGGCTCTGTATTCTGATCATCATTGTTTCCAGTTGTGATTTTTTCTCATTAATCTCTGTTTGATGCTGTAATTTGAGGCTTTCAAAATCCTTTGGAAATTAGACCATCTTTTCTTTGATTTCCTCACTGGAGTTGGATTTTCCTCCATTTAACAACCTCTCTAGTTCTTGTACTCTAGCTTCTTTTTGCCTCATCAACACTCTAACTTTAGTAAATTTATCAATGGTGGCAGTATCATATGCCCCTGTGTATTGTGATAATTTATTTAGATGTTTTGTAGGGCCATATAAGGAAACCTTTCATAATACATCAACTGAATCATCTGTGAGATTTGAGAATATTTCATCAGTTCTTCTACTTTTTTTCCTCTTAAATACAACCTTATAGCTAGGACTGTAGAATATGTCCAATGAAGGAATTTATTCAATTTGTAAAATTATCTTTTCTATAGGTTTACGCCGGTATGATCTCTCGATCATGAGTTTCTGGAACTTGTTGTAGTGGATTAACATTTTCCACTATCTTCTGGGAATGTTTAGGTGTCTAAAAACTAGATAATTGATCAGTATTGGGATTAGCCTTAAGAGTTTTTATTGCTTCAGAAAACTCCTCCCATTCACTACTAAAATTCTTCGTTTGTGCCTTTTCAGACTGATCTAGTGTGTCATGATTGTGCTGAACTTCTTTAGAAGTTGTCTATTCTCCATTACTTTATTTTTTCTCATGCATCTCTATCTCTTGTATTACCTGATCAATTATATTTTCTTTGCTATCCTTTCTGGATTCAGATTCATTTTCAGAGTGATCTAAATTATGAGATTGATGTTCTGATTGACCTAATTTATCCTCTAACATGTCTTTTGCTTCATTATCCAAGCTGATACTTGGAGTAGGTATGTTGACATCTTCAAAAATTAACAAATTGAGAGGAACTCTCTGTAATATCTTATTTCTATATACTTAGAAAGCTTCCAAATCATCTTGACTCAATTGGCCAGATGCAAACTTGGTTATATCTGAAAAATTTTCTATGCCTTGGAAGAGATGATCAAATCCATCTGTCTCCTTTACAAAAGGCTTCATTTTGAGCTTTTTACTGTAATTTTTAATTACATCATTTCAGTCGTATAACATTTTTGGCATTTCTTCCAATTTCAATAGATTTATCTTGGAAACCTCCTTATAGGTATGGCCAATATAATACAGTACAAAAGTACCACATTGTACAGGGAAATTAGGCCAAATGGCCTTCTTAGAATCTTTCAGTTGTTTAGTGATACCATTAACAAGGTGGTAAATTTTTTCTCGTGCAACCAAATTATCAAGAAGATAATAAGGTAGGACGTGGGGAGAAGCATAAATCTTGAATACTCTAACATATGTAAAATTCTCCTTTGCAAACCACCTAGCCACAAAAAAAATATTTGTGTAGTCCTCTTTAGAAACCCTAGGGGCCTTTTTATTGAATATAATTTGGTGCATAGGAAATATGACTCCATAACAAATATTATAGAAATGCAAGTGGAAGTCTAAATCTCAGAGGTCTCTATGGTAAATGTGGATTGGGGTAGGGTTTTGGGTAGTCCATTTCCATCCCATGGTAGGAAAACTAGAATTAAAATAGATAGCGTCCATGACATAGGCAGACATATAAAAGGGAGGTGTTTCTCTAGATGAAGCACTCCTTTTATTCCTATATTTAGTGATGTGTTTGGATAAACTATCAGATAGGATGTTTTCCCAATTCAGAATTGATGAATTGACGATTGCATCAATCAATGGAACCGATTCTATTGAAAACCTAGTGGTATCAGGTTTGGAAAACGATCTAGACAACATACTGGCAGCATAAAAATATAGTAACGGGTTAGATGACCAGAAAATGGTGTAAAAACAAGGGGTCCATTATTGTAGAAGTTTCCTAACTTCTCAAGCCCCTAGGTGTCTAGATACATTATCTTAGAGGATAGAATGAGCCTTTATAATCTCACCAAGAGGAAAGGGGGGAAGGGGGAAGTATCCAAACTATAGTGCAAGAGCTCTGTTGTATTGGGAGAGGAGACCATCCTACGAGCTAGAGGAGAGGATATTATTTGTTGAAGATATATTGATGTACTTTCACTTACATGGTTAATATAAATCTATGTTCCTTATTTTTATTTACATTTTTTCAACAATTACGTATATTGATTCTATGATGTTTTAAGCTGACGATATATCGAGGAAGATCATTTTTCATCTTGAGTGTTTATGGTTGTTTGTAGGTGTTGATATTGAGTGCAGATGAATAAAATATCTTTAGTGGAGCACGAGGATTTTGCTACAAATTCAAAATCCTTCATTGACCTGTAAGGAGGCTAGGTGCACGCTCTTTCATTTATACCATATAGAACCGTTTTCTTGCTACATGTTTGAGAATTGGGTTAGTATTTGATTGCATATCTACTAGCCATTTTTTCTCTTGCTATCTGGTGATCTTATTCGGGAAAATGATCATGGAGCAATCTCACCTTACATAATTAAATGCAACAGAATTGGTGCTTTCAATGAGAGAATTTTTAATTTCCCCTATTTTTTTTTAGATTTCCTCTTCTTCTTTATGGTTTTCAGTTTTCTCTTGTTCCCATTGAGTTCTCTGGGGTTTTTTGGATTCATTTTTATCTCCATTGATTTTACTTTCTTTAGATCTGAGTTGACTTAGATCTATAGTTTTGTTTTTGTTTTTTATACAAGCGAATAACATATCATTATTTTCAAATCAAATTATGGATTTGTCTATACAAAATTTGAATTAATTGACCACATATATATATTATTCTTGTAATTTCGTTAAAAATAAATAAAAATCACTTAAAACAGACTCTATATGAGGATTTTGTGGTTGAATAAAGTTAGCTAGTTGATTCTTTTCCCCTGGATGCTTCCATAGGGATTCATCCATGAATCCAGAAGACCCTGGATTCTACCTTGTAGTCTTGTGCATACGTCTAGGAACTCTCAACCTAGTTCTGTGTGTGCATATAGGCTTTTAGCGCCAATAATTTTCCCTTCCTGAAGTTTTCACTTATGTATTTTCACAGTCTAGGGCTCCTATCTACCTGTTGGCTCTAGCCCATATTTTTTCCTCTTCGTTGGATTTCCTTATATTGGTCATTTTTCCTTAAGAGGAGTTCTTCTCTTTTATTGGGTGTTAATTTTCTCATTGTTTTTTGATCTATTAGAGACTTTTCTAATATATGGTTTGATGTTGCTAATTAAATGTTGTACATGTCTCAAATGATCCATTTTGACCAGTTTATTCAAGGTTTTCCATTGATATTTTTTATTTGAGTTAATCTTGGAGGTTTTGTTTGGTGCCTTGGATTGAGGCTTGATCTTTGCCTCTAGACCTCATTCCCAAAATTTGATTGGTTTTTTTCAGCAGCTGTTTATATCTTATTTACACCTTATTTTTAGTCTTTCGTGGCTTTTTTCACTTGTTTCGCTTCTTGTTGTGCGATTTCTTTCATATTGTGGCCATTTGTATCATAATTAGTGGTAATGTGACTGGTGGTGCAGTTTTCATATGGACAAGTTTTTTTGAGTTTATTTTCATTACTTTGCATCACCTTCATTTGATCTTGTTTAGACCTTCCTACCTCAAGGGTTTGGTTTGGATCTTTGTAGAACATTGGCACTGGTTGAGCTATTGTGCTACAACTCTAGATTGATTAACATCCCCTTCCTTTTTTTTCACTTTTGGATTTTGGTTTGATTTCTTTGAGTGTGTTTGATCGATTGGGATTTGTTTTCCTAGTTGTGATGCTTTTGGATTGCTTTGCATTCTTGCTTGGCAAATTTTCTTTTGTCTCTTTTCGGTTATTTTGTTTTCCCTTTTGGGTTCATTGTTTGGGTCATTAATTCAGGAATACCTTAGGGTTGATGGTAGATCCTGCAAAGATCACAGTCATAGTTACTCTGGAGATACCTGAGAATGTTAAGTAATTACACTCATTATTGGGGCATATTGGGTGTTATAGGAAGTTTATTAACGGCTATGCGCTGATCACTGCGCCCATGGAAAATTTTCTTAAGAAGGTGTTATGCTGGGATGAGGATTGTTGGAAGAGTTTTGAATTGCATAAGGAAACGATGGTCACTGTGCCCATACTAGTCTTTCCAGATTGGTCAAAGGTTTTCTATGTGCATGTTGATGCCTCTTGTATTGTGCTCAGACCTATTTTAGTGTAGCCAAGAGTGGGAGATATTAATCATTATATTTCCTATGCAAGTTGAAAACTCTCAAGTGTATAATGTAATTACTCAACCAAAAAAAGAGAGGTACTGGAAATGATGTACGCACTCTAGAAATTATGTCACTATCTGTTAGGAAGCCATTTTAAAATTTTTATTGATCATTCTGCTTTGAATTACTTGGTCAATAAGCCTGTCTTGGGGGGGGGGGTGGGGGGGGGAGATCTGGTGGTGGTTGTTGTTATTTCCAGAATATGACTTTGAGATTATGGTAAAACCTAGAAGACTGAATGTTGGGCCATAACATTGGTCACGCATTAATACTAGTGAAGAACCTACAAACTTGGAGGATGGATTGCAAGATGCGCAGTTGTTTGCGATAAAGGTGGTCGATGAGAATTTTCCATATATTATTCAGTTTCTGACTACTGCACAAGCACTTTACTAATATACAATTTAGTAGAAGAAAGAGCTCGTGTCACGTGCAGTGTATTTCACCATTATTAAGCAACAATTGTACAAAATAAACGCAGAAGAAGTTCTACGACGATATGTCTTGGAGAATGAGAGATGCACAATCCTAGATGAACCGCATGGAGGGATTTTTGGTGGTCATTATGCAGGTAAGGAAACCACACATAATATTTTGCGAGCTTGGTTATGGTTTCCCACACAGTGCATTAATGATGCCTATGCACATTACCACGCATGTGATGTATGCCATAGGACGAGAAAGCCCTTACACAGATACGAGATGCCCTTTCATCCATAGATAGCATTGCAATAATTTGAAAAATGGGCTATAGATTTTTTTGGACCTATTAATCCTCCAGGAAAATGGCGTGGTGCGTGTTACATTATCACTGCGATGGATTATATAACCAGATGGGCTGAAGCTAAACTTGTGAAGGATTGTACTACAGATACAGCTGTGTAGTTCATATTTGAGAATATTGTGACTCAATTTTGTTGTCCTAAGATTCTGATAAGTGATCAGGGTATGAATTTTGTAAATGACACCATTGAAGCATTAACCGAATAATTCAGTATGCTTCATCAGAAGATCTCTCTCGATCATCCCCAGGAAAATGGAAAGATTAAGACATTCAATAACTTATTGGATACTACACCGACCAAGGTGTGCAACGCTAACCAAAATGATTAGGATGAGTGCACACCAGCAGTTCTCTAGGCATATTGGAACACCTCTAAGAAGTTGAATGGAAGGACACCTTTTAGGATGGTATATGGGCAAGAAGCTATGTTTCTGATGGAATTCATTGTCTCTAGTCTATCCATTGCAACATTCACAAATATGGTTGAAGAATATTCTATGGAAGAATCATTTCCATAGTTGGTTTCTCTGGAGGAAGATCACTTTATTGGAAATTATCATCGACAAGTTTAGGAAGCGTGCGAAAAATCATGGCATGATATGCACATCAGGAAAAATGTGTTCAAGGAAGATGATTTGGTCCTGTTATATGACAATGAGTTTGCACGCCACTCAGGGAAGTTGAAGATGCATTGGTTAGGGCCTTATGTTGTTAAGGAAATCCCTGATGGAGGTGCAGTGTGCCTGGCCACATTGAGCAGAGAACACCTTCCTGGATATGTCAATGGAAGTCGTCTAAAGCCATACAGGGATGACCTTGTGCCTACCAAATTTCTATATGGACGAAGTATCAGACCTACGCAGATGGGATGGAAGATGTGCAAAAAGGTGCGGGGTGCACGTGGTAGCTGCGGGAGGAGGTTTACTGGGTCACAGAGGTGGAAAAAAATAGACGTTGGAATAGTAAATCTGGAAAAGATAGCTTTATTACCTTAGATCTAAGAATTTTGTGATCCATAATGTAGATATAAAATCTTTCAGATTAATCACATAATTTATGACCACACATTAATTCAGAAGGAACTGTTGAAGACACGCCACAAGTATAAATATGAACTATGGTGTCGCAATAGTTCCATTTTCTTTCTGAGTGAGCTATTTGCTTTGAGTTCTCTGATTTCTGCTGCATACTTTGTGTCTATGTCTGGTTTGCATCCGGGATTCAAGGAAGAGTTGTACCCTGCAGGGTTGGGTTACGTAATTCCAGGAATTATGAAGACCACACGATCTAGAGATGACCCTACAGCTCCTGAGGTCACTATCGTTGAAACACCTGTGCCCACAAAGTCTAAGAAGTGGAAGTCATCTGGAAAAAGAAAATCCTTGAGTCATAAAACTCCAAAGTCTCACTCCACTGCATTCGAGCGTTTGAAAAGGCCCATGACAAAGCTCCTAGAAACTATTATGGAGGAAGACAAGGTTGTGGTCGAAATGACCCCATTCTCATGAATGTCGACCTATGTCATGCCACACAAACCAACAGTCAGAATACCCAAATTTCTTGACAAAGTGCACGAGCATCTGAATGTTGTTGATCCAAAAAAATGTCTTGATGGAAGGTGACATGTTTTCCAAAGTACTCCAACTCAGAATGGAGAATTGGGACACTGCGGACGTGGAAAAATTCCCTAAACTTGTGCTAGAACTGTACCTTGACCAAGTTCAGTATGAAGGGGGAATAGTGTGCCTCGAGCAATAGAGATGGGTGTTGGGTTTGCATAAGGCATGCTTGCTGAACTTATTACACATCCCTCACTTTCGGCACAGCCTAATAAAATACATTTGTGTTTGGAAATTTCTTGTGTGTGTGGATGATGACGCACTATGGTTGGGAGAGGGTATTCAAATTTATGTTGCATTAATCCATAGGATCATTGGGTTACCTGTTAAAGTCACATATCCAAATGCATATTTTAGAGGAGAAGCACAAGATAAATATATCACAGGCCAGATCAAGAAGAAGTATCAAGTCTTGTGGAGGAGCTAAGGCTTTGTGCTTAGCGAGATAAATGACCCAACTTTTCAGTTTGACACACTCATATTGGCCTACGAGATGATGCGCAAATGTAGACCGAATGAGGTGCCTACGCTTGCTATTGCTCTCGCAAAACAGTGTGAGAAAGGAGTCATTTGTAATTGGTCTCATTATTTGTGTAAGGATTTCCTAGAAAATTTTTGTGAAGCATAGGAGGAAGGAAAGCAATTCCATTACGCTTTGTTTTCATCACTAATTTCATTAATTAGGCGGAAGACCCCTAATGAAACTAAGTTTCCTGAGATTGAGCCCAGATGTGTGAGGCCACACGGTACGTGATGCTTTGGAATTCCTCAGACCCCATAGACGCTAAGGAGAATAAGATTTTCTGGGTCCTTTATAATGCTTCGCTATATCAATCCATGAAATATAAGCCAAGGCTATCTCCCACACTCTATGAGAAATACAAGATGATAACCGACTTGAAGGCCACATTCCACAATACACACATCCATGTGAAAGGTGTCTTGGAGGGAGTTTGGTATGAGTTACCATACTTAGTGATGGAGGATGATTTGATCAGATTTACTACATAATGGCCACTAGTGTGGTTGGAGCCTGGTGTGTCCACCTCTATCACCAAAATTATGACAAAGGCACACACTAGCACTCAGCCAAAGAAAATGACATAATAGGTGACTGAGAAACTTCAAGAGAAAGAAGCCACGTCAACCACCACTGGTGAGACTATTGACTTATAAAAGGACACTAAGTCGAAGAAAAATGGTTTTACGCTGAAAGATACAGTAGAAGAAGTAGAAGAAAAAACATCTAAGGGAACAAAGTGTGGCTCTCAGGCTGCTGGTGGATCACGAAAGAAAAGGAGGGGATCTAAAGATGTTGGACAGGAGGTCTTGATGCTGATGGAGGACGATTTGAATATTATTTATAACAAAATCACGTCTATGACTGAGGATCGTTGGTCAGATATGGAAGTGCAGTATAACACTATGCTGGAAGTAGTACAGGACAGGATTCAAAACTTAAAATGCAAGAGAACCTTATACAAGCGAGCATTGCTAAGGCGATCTAGACCAGCGCACAAGTCACCAATGCGTAGCCTTTGTATATAATACTACCAGCCATCAAGGTTGCTCGTTTTGTGTAAATCCCCACTCCATACATCCATGTGGATGCCATCCAATGCACTCAATTCCACGGTACAGGTGATGTTAACCTTAAATTATATGTTTTAATTGTAGGAAAGTTGCACTTGATGCATCGCATGTTTGCCAATCAACTTCAGTTCTTAGAGGCCGTCGCTCACACATTGGCTAAAGAATTCAAGAAATAGGCCGATGGTGCACAAAAGAGACAAAAAGCCATAGAATTAGCATGGTGTGCAGCCGAAGCCCAGCGTGCTCTGCTAGAAGCCAAAAATCACTAAGTCTACAACCGTGTTCCAGCAATCTTGGCTACAATGGATCCATAAGAAAAATTGGAAGGATTGGCTACAACCCTTAAAGGATCACGTGTTGAAGTGTAGACCATTCATGCATATTTTGAACATCAAATTGTAGATCTAGAAATGAATTTGTAGCCTGAGACTCCCCCTAAAGTTCGCACAAAAAGGGTAGCCGAAGTTAAACAAGCCACAGATAGTATTGTTGTTGTAGTCACCCAACGTGACAACCTATTGGATGATAATATGGGCATATGTACGTATGAGAAGAATGATCATGTATTACAGTAGATATGCAACAAGCTACATAATAAAGAACAAAAATTTTCTAAGATCCAGATAGTGGCGTCAAACCTTGATGTCCCCCAGAGCCTTGCCCCTGTGTAGGAGTGTTGGCTAATCCAGACAGAGATTGAAGAGCTGTGTTGAAAAGAAGAGTTGCTAGAGGCACATATGAAACCCTAGGCTAAGGAGTCTCTTCAGCTTTCACAGAATCTGGACACTACTTTGAAGGCAATTCAACAGACGTAGCGAAGTATAGAGATGGCCACTGAAGGGCCCACCAGGGAAAAGTTAATTCTGCAAGTGTAGGGAGCTGCGGTGCAAAGTTTGGAAATGGTGCTCCCTTTTAAATCTTCTATTATCATGCTCCAAGTGAAGCTTAAAGAGCATATGCCTTAGTGACTTAGGACGAGTCACATGTTTGTGTTGGGGGCCTGTTGGAGCGAGGTCCCCTAGGGTACACTTTTTGGTATCTTTTTGGACGCGTTTTGTATATGCGCACTAGGTGAATGAGTCAAGGGGCTTCGGGGTGGGTAAAAGTATCTATTTTTATGTAAAAAGGTTTAAGGGTAAATTTTTGGCCTCAAAACATGGTTTGAGACCATAGTATCTGTGCGTTAGAAGAATATAAATAGATAGATCAAGTCTAAGAAAGTAAGATAAGTTGAATAAACTATTATGGTGATCTAAAAGTTAATGCATTTGTAATACTTTTGTAAGGGTTGTTTGGGTTAGGTAAAAAAGCTCCTGTTGGCTGTGTGTGCGGAGACGTAGTCCTGACTGTGTGCAGACTCTGTTGGATGTGTGCACGGAAGGGTTATGTGTAAGGGTAAATTCTAATGTATTGGAAGGATCTGAATTAATACAAGGACTGAGTTTGGAAAAACATTATGTATTGATATGTGTTATATGTTATGTTTAAGATGGCATTGCTTCTGTGTTTATTATTTATATTTGTACAAATACATTTTTTATGGTTATTTATGCATATTGATGGTGGATAAATCAACTTAAGTGATTACGCATTGTGTAGATTTGGATCTGATCCCGTTATGTTATATCTGTGCTAAAGTGATTTGTGATTTTGTTTGTAATCTGTCAAGTGTTTCACAGATATTTTTATGATTGATATAAGTTTGTAATTGATATTCTTAGCTACACTTCATTATTTTATTCCTCAGGGTGCAGAAACCTGGTTCCAGCACCCCCTAATATAGCTTTGAGTGAGACCTTAATCTGTGCAAGCATGTCATTTCCAAAAGAGCCAGTAGTTGGAGGGTGTGTTGGTTGCACGATAAAAATATTCCCCTGGGTTAGGAACCCTCAATCCAACAGGGAGCAATGTTTCTTAGTGATTCTCAGATAAGTATGATACCCCTATATTTAAATATGTTTTTTACACTTGTAGATGCAATGTTTATGACATGTTTGACAAATTTCCTATCATGGCTGGGAGGGGTATAGATGAGTTCATGATTATGTGTTTGCTTTTTTACCTTTGCTTTAATTTTATTTATCATCTCCTAAATTTTCATTAGTTTTTGGGTAGAGACCTGGTCTTTGGGGCTAAAAAGGTGGAAGAAATCTCGGGTTGCAGACACAAAAATGAATTTTTGGGGCCCCGTCACGACCTTTCCTTGGCATTCCCATGACTATAGGCTTCTAGCAGCTCTCTTTCCCTTACATGCCCACGACTAAGTCTAAAAAAATTCAAAAATCAGTTCCCCATAAGGGTTCAAGGGTCTAGGAGGTTAGGTTAACTCCTAGAGGTGTTGTTGATGTTGTGTAAGGTCTATTTTTTAGGATTATGTCTGTTCCACTTCCTTAAGGTCATCAAGGAGGTTGAATCTCATATTAGTAGCCTCTCGTCGCATGTTTACCCTGCTTGGCCAGTTACTTCGGTAGATGTGGGAAGAGGGTGTTACAAATTCTTTGAACTGATGAGTATATAGAGAATATGAAGGCCAAATTAGCTATCATTAGACTGAAAGGGAAAGTGGATATCTGGTGGGAAGATGTAAAACCGGCCAGAGACATCGAGACATAGGAGTTGAGTTGGCATGAATTGAAGAGACTCTTCCAAACGAAGTACTTGTCAGAAAGGTACTACAACAACAAAGCCAAGGATTTCTATGAGCTTAAAATGGGATCGATGATAAATGAGTATACAAAAAATTTCCTGGAGCTATTGCGGTATGTATCGTCTCTTAAAGATGAAAAGGGCAAAGTTCAAAGATTTTTTAGTGGATATGATTAAAATTTAGAGATTGAATTGAGTATGATGAGCCTCGGTCACTTGAAGAAGATATTGGGAAACTGAAGCATTGCTATGAGTAGTCAAAGTGTAAGAATGAATCTTAGTAAGGACAGAATGGAAAATATAAAGATAAAGTTAATTTTAAATGGAAGTCAAAAATAACAAATCCTCAGAATGCAAGAGAAATATAATGTTATACCACCTAATGGATTTAATGTAGCTAGACAAGGATATGGGTCACATCAATAGAATAAAGATGATGGTACAGGATGGTTGGAGTGTTGGACATGTGGTAAGGAGCATCTTAAAAGGGATCCTCCATAGAATCAGGGTGGCAGGCCTCAGATCTATAGTGCAAAGGAGGCACAGACTGTTGGGAATGTTGGGCATAACATTCCTCATATTTATGCAACGCTGGATAATAGGCAGGAAGATCATCAGGCATCTATCACTGATATGGAAGGTAAGCTTTGAGATCAATTTGTTTCTATTTCGATTGACCCTGGATCTAATTGTAATTATCTTAACCCTGACTTGGTGGATAAGTGTATTTTTAATAAAGAAGTTCATGCAGAGTCTTGGTTATTATGACCAAAGTTTATTGTTATGAAAGATCCATTGAGTGCTTGGATGATAATGGAAAGTAGAGAATATTACAAGGTAAGAAGAAATCAACATCAGTTAGGATGGTGATAGCTATGCAGACAAAGCGTAGTTGCAGAAAAAGGTGTGTGTTATTTGTAGTGCATATTTCTAGTGTTAAAGGTAAGGAGGATAAGGATGTGGAGATATTGAGTAGGTATTTGATCTTACAACAGTTTTAGGATTCATTTCTAGTAGAGATATCAGATTTTTCACCTCATAGAGAAGTGGAATTCTCTATTGAGTTGGTACCAAGGGCTGCACTACAATCAAAGGCACCATACAAGATCAGCACTCTAGAGTATATCACCATGGGCTGCACTGGTATTGTTCGTGAAGAAGAAGGATAATACTCTCATATTATCCATTGATTACAGGAAGTTGAGCAAGGTGATCATCAAGAACAAGTATACATTGCTGAGGATTGATGACTTATTTAATCAGTTGAAGGGAGTAGTAGCGTTCTCAAAGATTGATTTTAGATCCAAATATAATTAGGTACACATCAAGGAAGGTGACATTTACAATAAAACTTTCTTGACTAGGTATGGGTATTATGAGTTTGTTGTAGTTCTATTTGGTTTGAATAAAGCTCCAACTACCTTTATGTTCTTGATGAATAGTGTGTTGCGTCCTTATCTGGAAAATTTTGTTATTATATTCATTAATAAAATATTGATATATTCTAAGAATGAGGAAGAGCATGAAAACCATCTAGCAGAAGTATTTAGATTGTTGAGAGAGAATTAGTTGTATGCTAAGCTTAGTAAATTAATTTCTTTGAGATAGAGGTACATTACTTGGGGCATGTGGTCTCCAAGGAAGGCATATCAATGGATCCAGAGAAGATAATGGCTATCATGGAGTGGGTAGCGCCTATAAATGTGGATGAGGTAAGATCATTCATTGGGCTAGCAGGATACTATAGGAGTTCCATCAGGAGCTTCTCTCAAATTGCATATCCTATCATGTCACTATAGAGGAAAGGTAATAATTCTGAATGGAAAAATGAATGTGCAACAAGTTTTGAATATGTTGAAGAGATTGTTGACAAATGATCCAGTGTAAAATATTGCAGACCTAGAAAAATAGGTTGTAGTGTGTACAAATGCATACAAGTCAGGGCTTGCTAGAGTCCTTAGAAGGAGGGACATGCAGCATGCTATGAGTCACGGAAATTGAATGATAATGAGAAGAACTATCTGACACATGATCTTGAGTTAGCAATGATCATCCATGCATTGAAGATGTGGAGGAATTATCTTTTTGGAAGGAGGTGTGTATTTATAGGTGATCATAGTGGGTTGAGATACTTGCATTACCAGCTAAATATGAATGCTAAGCAAGCTATATGGTTGGCCACGATCAGTGATTTTTATTTTGAGATAAAATACATTGAGGGAAAAGATAACAACAGGGAAAATTTTAAGGATGGAAAATTATTTTGAAGTTTAAAAAAATGGCGAATCTCACTAGTCCATAATATGAAAACTATAAAATGTTTATTGATGTATTTGTAAAACTATTCAAATTTATAATGATATTATATACATTGTCTATATAATTTTGGCGATTTTTAAGGTAAAATAATTTTATATTGTAAAATTTGGGCGAATCATTTTTATAAAAAAATTGAAATCGGCGAATATTCTTTTTAGAAAAACCATGGAAAATTAGCCCACCTGCGAATATTAGCCCCTAAAATTATCCATGGATAACAAGGTTACAAATTCTCTTATCAGGTGGATACAGGTGAATCACATTGCAGATATGGGTTTCTATGGGACAAAATTATAGGATCTAATTTTACAGGAAATTCAACAAGATGATGAGTATAGAGGGCTCATGCATATGTTACATCAAGGTACATGTAAATGTACATGTAGTGGTACATGTGTAGGTGCAAAAGATGTGGACTATCATCTCTCAACAGATGCCTTGATCAGAATTAGGGACAAGATCTATGTACCAAATAGTAGTGAGCTCAAGAGGATTATCTTGAGAGATATTAATTCAAAACCATATTCAGGTTACCCAAGCTACCAAAATACATTGAAGATAGTATATAAGTTTTATTATTGGTCGAATATTAAGAAGTTTTGGCTCAAGAGGTACTGACCCAGGTTCGGTGTGCAAGGTTTGCCAACAAACCCCTATACTACTGGCCCTTTCGGCAGTGACCTACTTGTGCAGGTCAAAGTCTCACCCGAGGTAGTATGGGTGGGTGCTAGAACCAGGTTTCCACACCATGAGAAAGGATGGGTAAAGAAATAAGAGATGCACTAGATCCTGTAATCCCCGATTACCTTGTTCTGCGTAGGGTTAATTAAGTCTCTATTCACATCCACTTACACTAGATATATAGTTATATGCTTGTTATAATATCAACACGGCAGTACATAAATAGAACATAACAGATCTTATATCCAAGAACATAGTACACAGATCTTTCACAGCTTAAAGACAAAAAATGCACAATACAACAATTATCAATAATTCACATAACAGTACTCACAGATTCAATTCTCTAACAATCCTTCGAATTCATTCATTCATCAATTCTTCCTTACAATTCTCTTCCCAGCCTGCCCACACAGTAGGAGGTTCTGCACACAGCTAGACTTGGATCTATGTGCACACAGCCAGCAAGAGTCCATTCCCCAAAACCCAAACATATCGCTTAAGCCACAATTCGCATCAATAGTTGATCATTCTTGTCCTTTATAATACAAAATGCTCCTTTATTTATAACAATCTAGCCTAGCCTTTCCTATGGTCCACAACCCATGGTTTTCGAACCCCTGGTTTACCCTTTTAACCTTTACAATGCTTTCGGGGCTTTGACCCACCCCAAAACCCCTCCGCTAGATTAAATCTAATTAAAATATATCCAAAATATCCAAAACGGACTAGTTTCACAACTTGTTAGGAGACCTCGTTCCAATAGTCCCCCAACACAATCTCGTGACTTGTCCTGAGTCACTAGGGTGGTGCGGCTTCTATCTATGCCCACCAGGTATCAAAATATCATCTGAGCGGAGGGAGCACATCTTGACTTTGGGCAACAACATTATATGCAAAAGCAACCACCTTCTGGGAAGAAAGATCTTCAGGGACCGTGGTAACGCTCGCAAGAAGCTAATGAAGACGCTTGGTGGTGCCCTCGATGTCTTGTGTCAACCAGAGGGCTGAGGTATTCCAGGGCTTTAGACGTTTGGCCATGATGTGTTGTTTATGCCAGATTTTCTTATTGAGATTGCAACAAGATGATAAGCTTAGTGGAAAGAAGTCGCCTTCACTAAGTGGGCCCATAGGCTATTTTTGGTGCAAAGTCTATTTTTGGACATGTCGATCATATTCTATGAGTTGCAGGATGCTATTTGTGGATGGTTGGTCAAGTTAGAAAAATATATGGACTTCTATTTTCAGACATATTGGGCGGAATCAATTTTTAGATTGCAAGTCTAAAAATAGATATGTCGAATATTATTAGCTCTTAATAATATTTGGACTCTAAACATTATCTTATGCTCTTGGAGCACTTCAGTTAAGTGCACAGATGTGGCACAGGAGCTGATAGAAGGAATTACGCTATTCCTGAGGGTTAAGTGAAGCTATTTCATGGATACTTTAGTTAGAACTCATGTGACAGAGTTTGGTGGAGTTGTAGAAGTAGTTGGTGGAGTTGTGTTCAGTTTAACTCAGTTAGACACAGTTTAGCTATTTGTATCTTGTCTAACTGATTGATACACTAGTGAGAGTGGTGTGAATTAATTAATAATTAATTCAATAATTAATAAATCATTAATCAACTGAAGAATACATCAGTTAACTACAGTGCATGGAAAATTTCAGTGGATACCAGTGGAGAGGTAGGTGAAACAGAAAGTGTGACTATCAGTTGTGACTATAGTGTTGCATGAGTTTGCACCACACATTGATGGAGATGCCAATGAGGATTGTGCAGTGAAAGCCAGGTGGATTAAAGTTTATTCAGAGCCCATATTCATCAGGGATTGCGCAGTAGAGGCACGCTAGCAGGTGGCAGGGATCGGTGCATGGATTTTCTAGATCAAGACCTGATTAGTGTGTAGCGATTATATTATACTTAGAGCTTGTGAGAAGATTTGTATGAGGATTGTTACATGATCTCTATGAAATATATTATATATAGATATTTTGGGTTTTTAGCTTCAGGATTCCCCGTTAAATCACTGTGTTAATGTGTGTGAATTTTTATGGTTTTAATGTGTGTATGCAATTGATTTAATTTTCGCATATGATGATCAATGGGGGAATAGATTCTGTATTGTGAAGGAAGTCAAATAGTGTATGATCAAGATAATATTAGACACATAACATATCATTTATATAATTTATACATGGTGTCGGAGCGATATTGATCATTGGAGCAATTGGAAAGAATTCAAGCAGTTGAGTTTTGTGTTGGTGGAATTCAAATTTGCAGCAATGTTTTCTTGGTGTCGAAGTTGAGATGTCTTTCAACAGATTTCTATTGGAGTATGCCCTTGAAGGCAGCTCGAATTACATTGCATGGAAGGTCAGGATGGAGGCGGTGCTAGAGGATAATGGGTTGAAGGAGTTCATAGATACAGAAATTCCAAAACCTGCTTCTAGCGATGCTGCCGCACTTGAAACATGAAAAAAGAAGACAACAAAATGTCAAAGGATTCTATTGGAAGGTGTGAAGGATCACATAGTTTCTAGCCTTCATGGTAAAGCTTCTCCATTCTTTATTTGGAAAGCTTTGATAGAATTTTTCCAAAGTAAAAGCGACCAGAGGAAGTTGGTGCTCAAAGACAAACTCAGGAAAATAAAAATGGAGAAGGGAAAAAGTATACCCAAGTAGCTCACGAAGTTTTTCCAGTGTAGGGATGAGCTGGGAAGTGTGGGGGTTACTGTAGATGAAAAGGACTTGGTGAGCTTGGATCTCCTTTGGCTTCTAAAGAGTTGGCATTCCTATGAGGACTCTGTCAATGGTCGGGAGAAACTGCCAGGATGGGAGCGAATTTGGTTGGATCTTGTGCAGGAGGAGATAAGGCGCAGTACCAGGGATGGATCTTCATCAAAGAATGAAGATGAAGAAAATTTCACTTTGGTTGCCAAAGCAAGGAAGGGGAAGAGCAAGAAAAATACTTCTAAATCCGGTGCGAAAGGCAAGAAGCAGGACATGTCCAAGGTGAAGTGCTTCCACTGTCACCAACACGGACATTACGCCACTAATTGTCCACAGAAGAAGAAAAATAAGTAGACTGCTGGATATGTAGCTGGAGAGGCCTTAGCCTCACAATTTGAGATGGATTTTTCACTGATCGCATGCTTGGTCTCAAGTGTGATGGGATCAATGTGGTTTCTTGACAGTGGTGCGTCTTTTCATATGAACGAAGACAAATATTTGTTCGGTGATCTGGATGAGAAGGATCTTGGAGTGCACATCGAGATGGGCGATGATGGTAGATACAATGTGACTGGTATCGGGACCATTTCCTTTGAGAGGGAGTCTGATAAACCTTTCATAATGAAGGATGTCATCCATGTTCCAGGATTGAAGAAGAATCTGATCTCGGTGGCCATGTTGGAAGACAAGGGATATGATGTTGTCTTTAGCAAGGGAAAGGCTTTCCTGCGCAGTAAGGCAACTGGTGAAACCCGGAGGATAGGGGTTTGAGTTAAGAACCTTTATCAATTGTAGGTAGATGGCTGCGCAACAATGGAAGGCAAGGCAGAAGGAGTGGTGAGCCGGGATGAGGGCAAGCTATGGCACAGGAGATTGGTCCATCTTCACGATGGTGCTTTGAAAAAATTGCAGTAGATTTCTACCGGGCTTCCCAAAGGTACACTTGCACATCAGATCAGTGCAAGGGATGTAATTTGGGAAAATTTGTGAAAGCCACCTTTCATGGGAAGGATAGTCATGCCACAACGATCCTTGAAAGAATTCGCACAAACGTTTGTGGACCTTTCTCAGTAGCTTTGACAGCAAAGCACAGGTATTATGTGACATTTGTTGATGACTTTTCTTGTAAGTACTAGATCTTCTTCATGCAGAAGAAGAGAGAGACATACTCAAAGTTCCGTGAGTTCAAGGCATTAGTGGAGAAAGAGTCGGGGAAGTAGGTGAAGGCTCTTAGGAGTGATAATGGTGGTGAATTCATCCCTGGCGAATTCAAAGACTTTTGTAGAGCAGAAGGAATTAGAAGAGATCTCATAGCACCTCATAACCCACAACAGAATGGGGTCATGGAGCGAAAGAAAAAAACGATCATGGGTGTTGCACGAGCAATGTTGCATGATCAGGGCCTTCCATACACTTGTATGTAGAAGCATGCAATACTGCAGTTTATGTGCAAAACCATTGTCCTCATAGAGTACTTGCAATGAGTACACCCGAAGAGGCATTTTTTGGTAAGAAGCCTAATATTTCTCATTTGAAGATTTTTGGCTCACCTGTTTACATTCATGTGACAAAGGATGCCAGGAAGAAGCTGGAGCCGACTGCAAAGGTTGGGATATGTTTTGGGTACACTGATACACCCCACAACTATCGTGTGTATTTTCTAGACAGTCGGAAGATTGTTGTACGACGAGATATCAAATTTCATGAGGAGAAAGCCATGAAGTGTTCGCTTGAGAGGGAGCCACACTTTCATGCAGATGAGGAGCTATTAGTTCCTAAGAATGAGCCTTAGGGTGTGGATCAGCCACAAGAGGAGGTTCATAGAGTGGAAGAAACCACTCATGCAATGCCAAAAATTAGAGGGCGGAAGCGCACTACAGAAGCTGAGCGACTGAATCTTGATGTAGAGAAGATTGTAGGAGCACCTACATCACAGCGCAGATAGAGACATTCACCTGAATGATATACTAGATACATGGCTTCGATGAGCAAGTGTATCGTGACAGAGCCATCCTCTTTCGAGGAAGTTGTGGAGGACCCTGCAAGGGTAGATGCCATGATGGAAGAGTATGATTCGATTGTCCCAAGGCCAGAAAGGAAATTAGTGGTAGGTTCGAGATGGATCTACAAAGTGAAGCAAGTTGCTGAAGGGAGTGTCGAGAAGTACAAGGTGTTATTCATCAGTACTTTTCACCTGTTGATGATGACTAGTTTTTAAAGCCAAGTTTTCTAGCAGTTGATCTCCAATTTTTCAAATTTTTCAGCTAGAAAACACCCCTAAAATAGTTTGTCCTCCTACCTTTTCAATCAGCCTATGATGAGAAAAAACCTAATTGTCAAACCCTATCTAGTCTCAGTCATACAAAATTTTCCATCAGCTGTCATAAGCTAAAGCCATTTGCTGTCATTCACCCTCATCCCTAGCTCATTCGTTAACCAACTGATTGATAAGAATGTCAGCTACCCTACCTCTAGTCATATCTCATCTTGGGATCTGATCATACCAAAAAGAATACTCCAAATCTGTCAAAAATCTCCCCTAGGTTAGGTAGTGGCACTTTAGGAAACCCTCCCTTGGAAAACTATCCTAAGCCAAAATAACCTTTGTCTAATACCAACCAGTCATAGATGGCCTTCCTATTCTACAAAAAAATCTTGATACACCCTTAGGTCGTGCCACTAAGAAGTCTTGATGTCTCAGCAGTGCATATGCGAAAATCCAAACTCATATTATGTTGCTCTACACTGTTTCAATGTATTTTTCAAAGCACTAAGGTACCGGTGTTCCAGAAGACATTAATAAAATAAAAATGAGAAGACAGCTGCTTCTCATGTTGTTTTGAGCCTTGGATGCAAGTACTATTCAGAAAGGTAATTCAATGAACTCCTGCACACACAGTCAAAAAGGTTAGTGACTAATGACTAGCAAGTAATACTCAGCAGATACAAGTCAGGTTGCTCCTGGTTCCTAAAGATGCATAAGGATATTCTATCAATAGAATACACATCTCAGAGCATGCCTCCTCATGGCATATTGTCAAATTTTCATTTTTTATTAATTATTGTGATATACCAAGCAGAGATATGCAGTGAAAGGAAAGATGACACGGTTTGAAAAGAGATGAAATAGCATCACTGTGTAAAACCTCCTCCAAGCATGAGCAGATGGTTGGGTGACTATGTAAAACTTCCTCCAAGCGTGAGCAGATGGTTAAGTCATTTGTTAAGGCCTCCTTCATTTAATAAGCAGAGGGTTAGGAACAGAGGTGTAGCCTCATCCAAAAAGCACAAGGCTAACAATGCTGCAAATGACCTAAAAAACTTGTTTACACCTTTTCTCCAATGGATGAAACCACTAACAGGCAGTGGTACTATGATGAGTTAAGAAGCTTTTTTTGTCATGTATACAAGGGCCTCCTTCAAAGAGTAAACAAAGGCTAGAATGCCCAAGCTTACAGCAAACTCATCAAAATGACAAGAAGATAGATTAAGCCTTGTTTCTGAAAGAGATTTTTGCAAATGAATATATAGAGATAGTATGTGTGAGGAAAAAGCTATGACACCATGATTCAAATTCAGGACAATTTTCAAAGAATCAAGCCATATCACTGTCATAAACAAAGACCTTTTTATGAAACATGTGAAAAAACCTTGTTGTCACATAAGATTGCATTAAGGGTCTCTAAAGGTCTCTTTCCTTAATCAAGAGATATAAGTCAAGCTTCAGTGAATGAAACTAAGGTTTTACCCACAGTCAAAGAGAATTATCATTGTAAGGATGCAGCAGTAGTATTTAATATGGTTTTGGGCAGGGTTTCTTTTAAGGGATAGATATGGACAAACAATGACAGGGTTATTGCCTTAATGAAGAAACAGTGAAAGATATTTTAGCTTTTGAGATGGCTTCTGTTAGGGTCCCGTGATTTGGCTGATTGGCAAGCCAAATGAAAGTGTAACATCAAACCAATCTCTGGAGCCCAAGGACCTAGCCTTCTTGGACTCAGAGAGGGCTCTCTATATTTGTGTAAGGGATATCTATGTGTTTTATTATTGTGTTCTTGATTTTAGGCTAGTTATGAAGTAGGTTTTTGGTTTAAGGTTGTGAGGGATGAACTGATCAAAGACTAAGATAGGTAAAAATATGTCAAATCAACTGGGATATGGGGTCGAAAAGGTCAAGAAAGCTTTCAGGTGGTGATACAAGGTTGTTGAAGGGCCGTTTTAAGTGAGGTAAAATGGATCTTTGGGTAAAATGGAGTGAGATGGACATTAAACTTGTGAAGAACAAAGGATTTCAAACATAAATAGTTTAATAGCTAACATAAACATGGTAGGGCTAACCATTAATCATGAGAAATGTAACTATAAACTGATCAATGCATGGAAATAAACATTCAAGCAATACATAGAGATATATGACTCTCTAACTTTAGGGAATTGCTATCAGACTTTGGGGAAATACATTTAAGACAAAAAAACAACTCAAATCACTATGAGGAAATTCTTAAGAATAGTATTTCAAGCTATTGGGCACTTTGAAAGCAAGATTGCATAGTTTTAGGCAAAGGGCAAGATCAGTAGAAGACCTCCTTGGTTCAAAAAATGAAAATCAAATAATCAAAGAAAGGTTTCAAAGGTGGAGCTATGACTAGCGATGAGTAAGAAAGGCATACTGTGAATCATACTTAGCATGCATAAAACCATAAATGAAACAAGCAAACAATTTCTTCAGTTATCAAAGAGCAATCAAGGATTCTTTGATATGACTAAGAAGGGAGAAAACATAGAAGCTATAAAGAAACAGGAAATTTGAGGTGCCTCCAAGGGCATGTCTCAAATCTATTCCCTACTGTCTTATAGCAAGAAAGAACATGGAATTATGAATGAAAACTAAAAAGCATAACAGAGAGGGACACTATACCATTTTACCAAGTCAAGGAATCCAACAACAGACCACCTTCATCATCCAATAACATTCAAGAAACTATCTAATGCATGAGACAAGTGTATCTTCCAAGCTTGTATAACCATATATTGCTTCTATTCATCAGGTTCAGCCTTGTTTACAATGAAAGCCTTTGGAATATATAGGCCAATGTGAGGAAAACCTCCTAGTTCAACTTGCAATCTCATTGGCCTATCCAAAATATTTGATTTTGTCCTTGAGGCTTTGCAAAGCCCAAGGCACAGAATATCTAATAAAATATCTCAGAAATGCTAAAAAAGGAAAATAAATTGACTTTTTCTAGCTAACCGTGCAGAAAAATAGCTAAACGCACATGAGGAAAAGTCACTTTTGAAAGGTACATTTTTTACAAAAATACTTAAGAAATATATCAGCAGAAAGTCCGGTGACTTGCCGACAAATTTTGGAGGCCTTCCCGATGTTGAAACGAGGCCCATTGATCCAGGTGGATATTGGTGGCCACCCACCTATTCCACTTGGCCCCCCACCATTGTCTCTTTCGGTTTTTCAGTTTCAACATAATTTACTATTTTTAGCAGTTTTTCAGGTCCTGAACTTCCGGAGCCGTTTTGAGGCCCTAAACGACGTTTTCTGGGCATCGCGCCTCCAATGAATATAATTCTATTCTTGAATTATATTTATGGAAAAAGCTTTAGTCCTCGGATAGAGCTTTCTAATGATGTATCATGTGCGTCAAACGGAGATAGTATGCCAAAGTTACGTCCTTGGGAAGTTGAAACACCAATTTACCCAAATGAGGCCCATAGTTTTGGCGCTTCATCTCCTAGGGTTAGGTTTTTGGATGCTTAGGATTCTCCATTGTTTCTCAATAATAAATAGGCCCTCGAGCCTCATTTTAACTCAGTTCAGAGGCCTGTAGCCACCACATCTCTTCTCAGAGATAGCTACCAGCGCCCTAGCTAGTTTTATTTCCATTTTCTGTAAGCAAATTTCAGTTCTTTGATATTAATGAAATGAGGTGTTATTTTCGATGCATCTCTGTATTTATGATTATATGTTTATTCTATTTTTTTCCTGCATAAATCCGGATCAGTGGTATCAGAGCGGTCTGCTTTTTCTCGATCCTTCTTTGCATGTCCCCAACGAGGTCGGGGTATAAGGAGCTAGGGCTTGATCTGGTGGAACCTTTGCAAGATCATCCTCGCAAACCTCGACGGACGCCCATGGGGGACGAAAAGAAAGATGAGGGAGCAGGAGATCCTATCAAAATATTGCTCGAGGAGGCCCTCGAAAAACAAAGGAACGCGATGATGGATAACTTTGCTCAGATCCTTCAACAACTACCCACCGGCGGCGCATCTGCATCCAGCAGCCACTCTCGAGGTGCGACTCCTTTTAAGGTACAAGTAAATTTTGACATTCCCATATTTGAGGGTCAAATAGATGGAGATGTCATAGATAGATGGTTGAATCTATTAGAAGGATATTTCTCTTTTCATGACTTTTCAGACTGGGAGAAGATTATTTTTGCACTCCTCAAAGCTACCCCCCATGTTAAGGACTGGTGGGAAACCTGCTGTGAGAACAAGGACCAGACAGAACCCTCTTTGTTCTCGGCTATACCAACCTGGAATTATTTTTGAGACGCCGTCAAGGAACAGTACTATCTCGTGGGGAGCTATGAGGACAAGTACATACAATGGACCACGCTGCGACAACAAAGGAATCAAGATGTGCATGAGCTGACGAATCCGTTCCATACCCTGCGCACAAAGTTGGGTATCAAAGATTCAGAGAAACATTTGGTGCTAAAGTATCGCAGCTGTCTGCATAGATACATTCGTGGAGGAAATGGAGTTCTCGAATATCTCCTTTGGTACGCAAGATACCGGTATGTCACAAGATTGAGCAAATTCAAATAGAAGGAAGTAGACTTTGTATCCGTGAATCAAAAGCAAGGGATAGGTGCTTCAAACCCCAAAATAAAGGACAGCAAAGGCATGGTGGCTAAAGACAACCCCAATAAATCCACAAGAAAAGAACAAAGACCGCAAAGCCAAAGAAGGACATGGGAAAGTGGTGTGAGTTCTATAAGAGCTCCACCACAACACAGTGAGTGCTCTGCCAAGCAAGCCGCTGTCGAGATGAGGGCTTGAGTAAATGCATCCTCCGACTCGAATTTAACTCCGAAAAGGAATGAAAAAGGGAAACAGATTATTGATGCGGAGCCCAATGCCACTGTTGCCACTACAAAGATCCAGAAGGAGGAACCGGAAGATCCATAGGAGGAGGAACGTCTCTTCCACTCCCAAATGTGGGTAAAGGGCTCCCCTGTACAGTTCATTGTTGAAAATGGGAGCCAAAAAAAACTCATTTTAGTAGACGCCATGAAGCGGTTGGGTTTCCCGACCACAGCTCACCCACATCCATACACCATCGGGTGGCTTCACCAAGGACGAGATCTCCACGTCAGCCAGCAGTGTCGCCTTCCCTATAGCATCAAGCCCTTCACGGATGAGGTACTATGTGATGTTGCTCCTATTGATGTTTCTGATGTATTATTAGGACAACCATACTTGTGGAAGTGACATGTTGTGTATGAGTCTCAACCTTGTGCTGTCATTGTTAATTTGGGAAATAAGTTGTACAGGATACCAGAGGTACCACCTCATACGAATATCTCTTTGGTTAGTGCAAAACAATGCAGTAAGCTCATTTCCAAAACCAGGAAATTCATTTTCCTGATGATCCGCCCCTAGGGCAAGAATAATACTGTGGCCACGACCTCCAGATAGGGCTCCTTTGCACAACAAAAACAAATGGATAAGGTTGTGGAGGAGTACGGGGACATCTTCACCTCACCCACAGGGGTTCCTCTGCACTGTCAGGTCAAGCACCCGATTTATTTGACCCCAGGTGCGCCGCTACCCAATGGACCAATCTATCGGCGCTCTGTTCTGGAGAATGATGAAATCAAGAGGCAGATTCAGGAGCTATTGCAGAAAGGTCACATCAGACCAAGTTCATCGCCCTGTGGGAGCTCGATTGTGTTGGTATAGAAGAAGTATGGGACGTTGAGACTCTGTATTGACTATCAGGCGCTGAACAAGATCACTGTCTAGAATAGGTACCCAATCCCACGGATTTATGACCTTCTAGACCAACTCAAAGGTGCAAAATATTTCAGCAAGATTAACCTGAATTCTGGGTATCACCAGGTACCAATTGAACCCTTTGATGTGTGGAAGACTGCCTTCAAAGCCAAGGAAGGCCTTTTTGAATGGCTAGTCATGCCTTTTGGGTTGACGAATGCTCCCGCAACCTTCATGAGGATGATGGACGACATCTTGTAGCCATTCACCAACTCATTTGTAGTGGTGTACTTGGATGACATTCTGATCTTCAGCAAGACTTGGAAAGAGCACCTTCACCACATCCGATAGGTCCGCCAAACACTACAGCAACACAAGTTGTGTGCCAATTTGGAGAAGTGCATGTTTGGCATGACCCAGGTTCAGTATTTGGGATACATTATTGATGAAAGGGGGGTGCATGTGGATCCAGCCAAGATCCAAGTCATTCGGGATTGGCCAGCCCCAACCACTATAACAGAGCTTCGTAGCTTTCTGGGTCTTACTAATTTCTACCATAGATTCGTGTTGGGATTCTCTTATATCACTTGGCCCTTGAGTGAAGTCACCAAGGGAGGAGCGAGAGAAAAATTCTTTCGGTCGGAACCTCAACAGAAGGCATTCACAGAATTGAAAAATCGCCTCTGTTCTGCCCCAGTCCTCACATTACCAGACTTACACCAGCCATTTGAGATCGAGACATATGCCTCTGACTATGCTATTGGGGCAGTTCTTACTCAACAGGAACATCCAGTGGCATATCAATTTGAGACATTGTCTGAGACAGTTCGCAAGTATCCCACCTATGACAAAGAAATGTATTCCATTGTGCAAGCCTGTCGACAATTGAAGCATTAAATTTTGGGGAAGGAAACAATCATCCACACAGACCACCGGCCCCTACAGTTCATACAGACACAAGGGAAGTTGCAGAATGATCGCCATCAGAAGTGGTCCACATATCTGCAACAGTTTCATTTGAACATCAAGTACAAGAAGGGTAGCACCAATAATGTTGCAGACTGCCTCAGCCGACCACCGATCGGGGCGCTCACCACCGTGCTCAACTCTTGTGGGCACGAGACTTCTGATTGGCCGCTTCTCTATGAGAGTGACCCAGAATTCGGCCACACTTACAAGGCACTCTTGGGGGGTACACAAGTTCCAAATTTTCACCTCCAAGATGCACTTTTATGTCACATGGGACACCTTTGTGTTCCTTCAAGCGAGCGTGCCAAGATTATATGGGAAGCACACTACAGTCGAGTCGCTGGGCATTTCGGGGTCGAGAAAACAGTAGCAATCCTGCAGAAGTATTTCTATTGGCCGAACCTTTGAAAGGATGTCAAGAAGCACATCAGATCCTGCACTGCTTGTGCCATTGCCAAACCGACCATCAAGAAGCAAGGCCTATATACTCCTCTACCTACCCCTAGTCGACCTTAGGAATCCATCTCCATGGATTACATGTCGGGCCTGCCTTCTACTAAGCAGGGAAATGACTGTGTTTTTGTGGTCGTCGACAGATTCTCGAAGATGGCCATTATGGCGGCCTGCAAGAAGAATATCACAGCAGGAGCCACTGCTAAACTCTTCTTTGAACGAGTGTGGGTGCACTTTGGGATCCCACAGTCTATCATATCAGATCGGGATAGCAGGTTCCTCAGCACATTTTGGTCCAGCCTCTAGTCAATGTTGGATACCAAGCTCACCAAGTCCACAGCTTTCCATCCCCAAACAGATGGCCAGACAGAGGTCGTCAACAGAATGATTGTACACATTCTGCGCATGTACAATTAAAAGCATCCACGCACATGGGACGAGAGCCTCCCTTATGTACAACATAGTTATAATCGGGCTCTCCACAGTTCAATCGGCCATAGCCCCTTTCAGGTGGGCTTGGGATTCCAGCCACTATGTCCCATTGACGTAGCCATGCCATTTGCAGCTGTTCAGGCCAATTCAGCTCATGTCCAGTCTGAAGTTGACAAAGCCAGTAGCTTCATCAAGCACATTCAACACATCCGCCAACAGGTTCATGATATATTGGACAGAGCCAATGCCAAGTACAAGCAACGCCATGATCAACACCGAGTGCCACACAACTTCCAGGTGGGTGACAAAGTATGGCTACATTTGCAGAAGGAGCGCCTCACTGGACCCCACCGCAAGCTTCGCCCGCTCCGATACGGGCCGTACACCGTCACCAAGGCTGTAGGGAACAATGCCTTCGAGCTTAGTATTCCTCCATTCCTTGGTCTGCACCCAGTCTTCAATGTGGATCGCCTTCGTCCTTACTTCCCACCTCTACTGGACACCTCGGACATTGCAGAAAAACTCACACCAACTGAGTTAAATCCAGACTGCATGGAACAGGCCACCACAGATTGCATCATGGACATGCAAATCAAGAACACTCGCCAGCAGAAGATCCAACTATATCGGGT
This sequence comes from Pinus albicaulis, assembly GCA_034641835.2. Taxonomy (NCBI): domain Eukaryota; kingdom Viridiplantae; phylum Streptophyta; class Pinopsida; order Pinales; family Pinaceae; genus Pinus; species Pinus albicaulis. The sequence goes on from JAXQQM020071785.1 coordinate 506,439, forward strand.
TGTCAAAGTCGGCCAACTCCTGCACCAAGGAAAGTGGTTCACCAGGGACCAAGTTCAGCAGAAATTTCCTCATCTCATGGAGGAACTTAACGCAATGGGGACCATTGCTTCCTAAGGGGGAGGAATGATCCAGGTGGATATTGGTGGCCACCCGCCTATTCCACTTGGGCCCCCACCATTGTCTCTTTCAGTTTTTCAGTTTCGGCATAATTTACTATTTTTAGCAGTTTTTCGGGTCCTAAACTTCCGGAGCCGTTTTGAGGCCCTAAACGACGTTTTTTGGGCATCGTGCCTCAAATGAATATCGTTTCGTTCTAGAATGATATTCGTGGAAAAATTTGTAGTCCTCGGATAGAGATTTCTAATGATGTATCATGTGCATCAAACAAAGATAGTATGCCAAAGTTACGTCCCTGGGAAGTTGAAACACCAATTTACCCAAACGGGGCCCATAGTTTTGGTGCTTCATCTCCTAGGGTTAGGTTTTTGGATGTTTAGGATTCTCCATTGTTTCTCAATAATAAATAGGCCCTCGAGCCTCATTGTAACTCAGTTCAAAGGCCTGTAGCCACCACATCTCTTCTCAGAGATAGCTACCAGCGCCCTAGTTAGTTTTATTTCCATTGTCTGTAAGCAAATTTCAATTCTTTGATATTAATAAAATGAAGTGTTATTTCCGATGCATCTCTGTATTTATGGTTATATGTTTATTCTTTTGCGTTCTTGCATAAATCCGGATCACCCATGATAGCTCGTTGGAAATATCTGAATGTCTATTTTCTAAAAATGCTTAGTTTGATCCAAACTCACCACTAGAAGTGCATCAAAAACTGACCTGTGTGTAAAAACCCAAAAAATAGGCCTTGCTGATAAACGGGGTAGAGTGTTGAAAAAGTGATTGTTTTTCACCACTTTGGGGGACCAAATCATCTTCAATTGAACCAAAAATCACGGAGTAGATGCCCCTAAAAACATGGCATCCAATGATACCATTTTCATCCTTTGAGTATGCTCCAAACCAAAATGGTGGTGCCCATGATTTCTAGTCAAAAGCCCAAAAAT